>VWPW01005242.1:515315-715305 GCA_013389825.1 Crypturellus undulatus | reverse complement strand
GTCATCCCATCATAGAAGGCTATCAGATTAGTCAAGCATGATTTCCCTTTCGCGAATCCATGCTGACTAGTCTTGAGCACCTTCTTGTCCTCCACGTGCCTGGAGACAACGGCCAGTATGAGCCGTTCCATCACTTTTCCAGGTCCGTACCTGGAAAGGTGAGGCTGACCGGCCTGTAGTTGTCTGGATTCTCCTTCTTGCCTTTTTTGAAGACTGGCGTGACATTGGCCTTCTTCCAGTCCTCCGGCACCTCCTCTGTTCTCCAGGATCTTTCAAAGATGATGGAGAGCGGCTTGGCTACGACATCCGCCAGCTCACGCAGCACTCTGGGGTGCATCCCATCAGGGCCCATGGATTTGTGGATATCGAGGGGTCTTAGGTGCTCTCTGACCCAATCTTCCTCTACCCTCGGCAAGTCTTCCTCTCTCCCATCTTCTTCTCTTGTTGCGAGGGCCTGGGACTCTACAGGGCTGCCCTTGGTAAACACTGAAGCAAGGCAGGCATTCAGCAGCTCTGCTTTTTCTGTGTTCTTCGTAACCAGGGTGCCCATCCCATTCACTAGAGGACCCACATTTCCCCTGATCTTCCTTTTACTGTTAATATATTTATAGAAGTTTTTCTTGTTATTTTTAACATCCCTTGCCAGGCTGCATTCCAGCTGCGCCTTAGCTTTCCTAGTTGCATCTCTGGATTCCCTGACTATGCTCCTGTATTTTTCCCAGGGGGCCTGCCCTTTCTTCCACATTCTGTATACCACCTTCTTCTGCTTGAGCATTGCCACAAACTCCTTGCTCAAATCTCTGTCTTCTTGCCATAAACTGGAGTATTGAGCTGATTGTGTCTGAATATCACTGAGACTATTCTTCTCAGCAGCAGCATTTTAGAGAGGTATATATACTGGCTGAGTGCTTGGGTATCACTGTTCTAGGAAGCTACAAAAAGGGAAGCAAAGAACAATGGCAAACCTGTTGAAAAGCATCGTGATTTTGCTAAATTAAGCTAATGCTGTGCCATTCCCTCCCACACAGCCCAGTGTAGGCTGAATTGGTGGGAAAGAGACATTATAGTTCAGGAGTCTTTCAAGTGCCCTTGATATCCCCCAGTGCCAGAGAAACCTAAAGGGACAGCTGAGGAAACTAGGAAACTGAGATATCCTCAGGCTGTTCCCAGGACCAGCAGAATGGTAGGGCTCCTATCTGGCAGGACCATGCTGAAAATTAGAAGATACGTTGTAGTAGATTTGATGGAAATCAAAGTGGATGCTTTAGAGTGAAGTACTAATGTTATTTTATGACTGGGGACTAAAGCCTAATGAATTTCATAACACGTGGGGGAGACTGTGGTGACTCACACCAGAGACATGTAATTGTATCTAAATTACATAAACACAGTGGGATGTCCATATGGCTGAGCAGAAAGAGCTATTTAGCAACTGAATGCGCAAACTAAGCGTTTCTGACGGCAAACTATGCAGGATATCGTGCTGCCTAATGGCTTGGCCTTGATCTCCTCTACTTCAACAGGACCAAAAGAGAGGAATTACATTCTGCCTTTTTCTTTCTTGTTTCTTCCTCCAAGCTGTGGCCCTAAAAATATTAACTTTTTCTTTAGCAACAACAGTATTTTCCAGTGGCTTCACCCTTCTGTAACCTGACCCTGGCCAGTGGATTTCTTGCAGGATCTGAGGCTTCTGTATGAGGGAGAAGAAGGCATTCAAAGACTAACTTTGGTAGGAAAATTGGTGTTGGACACTGTAATTTCAGTCTGAGGGGAAGGCTGTCTGATGCACATTTGAGTCCCTTGCAAACTTAAGTTTTCTTGTCTTACTCGTGATGCATAAAAAGCATTACATGTTAATGGATATAAACATAATGATTGCAAGAACAAGGTTGGGACCATTAAATCCCAGTTTTAAAGAACCTACTCGCCTTCCTGTCTCATGCATGCTGAGCCTTAGTGTTTTATTTATTCTAATGCTTCTGTTTGTTCTTTAAAATAGTTGTTTAAAGTAAATTACCCTTTACCATTGCTATTAAAAAATAATCTTGAATTCAGTGTATAAGTATCAGGAGAATATCAAGATCCAAACAGTTTGCCTTTCTTTTCCAAATGATTAATCTTCATCTGGTGAGTCTGGCTAAATGCTAATGTTTTCATATAGATGTGCATAACCACATACTGGGGATATGTATTTTGTACATTTTCTTTCTTTGCAAACCACTTTTTCTTAAATCTTGATTATTCACTTCCTTACAAAACAGGATTTATTAGCTTGTGGGTTTTTTTCTTATGATGTTCTGATTTCAAAGAGAATTTGCTTTCAGTGTGGTGATAGTTGGATACTGTGAAGAGACCTGCTTTCAGAATTGTTTTTGTGTTGCCTGGCTGAAACCAAACAATTCAGTGAATGAATCCCAGGAGGATAACTGCTGTCATGCTCTTCTCAAGGGATACAAGTTGAGGAGAGATAACACAGCCATTTGGGCTTATCAAAGGAATCACAGTCAGTAGTTCTTTGTTGAGGACAATAGAGTCATCTGCTTGATGGGATAGCCATCAAGTAATGGTAGAGTAATGGAATAGTTACATTTGTATTATCTAAGTGGCATTAGTCATGTGTAAGAGCTTTCTCAGGGTTTGGTACAGGGCTGCTAAGTAATGCATCTCACTAGAGAAACCTGTGGGTTGCCAAGCCAGCACCATGTATTCACTGTGTAAAATAAGGAATCCAAAATCATTCTACCTGATAATCTAGACTCCATTTTACTTTTAGTGAAAAAGCCTATTAAATACCACTGAATAGCATTTCCAATGCAATTTTTGGTAGGTGTATTTGGAACCTTGCCATTGATCTAGCAGTTTCCAGCTAATAAGTCTCTTTCCCTCCTTCCTTTCCATCCTCCTCCTCCTCCTTCCTGGTTGCTATAGGCTCCTTCCAGAGCATTCAGGAAATAATATCTAGAATGGTGGTTTCAATCTCTTTTTCTGGCAAAGATTGACATAAAGTCATTACTGCTTTTGCGTCACAGTCCTTTGGAGAACCCATTTCCTGGTCCTAGTCCCTTCACCCACAACACACACATTTCATTCTGGCAACCTCTTTACTTTCTCTGTTCCCACTGTTGCTGGGGAGTGACAGTGATAACATTTGGGCAAGTTAGTAAGCCTTGACTGGATGTAGGCAGCTCCATTAAGATCCACTGGGATATCTCATTACCATTTTTCCAAAGCTTTTATACATCCAGAGCATGGATAACAGTGGTGGAGTTTATTATTAGCTTGGACTATGTCATGCTTTACCCATAAGTCTCTTTGACACTCTTTTCGAGGTGTGAACAAACCTCTAGAAGTGGAGAAGCAAGCAATAAGGGGATTAAGACAATAATTCCTTAGCTTCACTGATTCCTGCTTTTCTTATTGAAATCCTCACTGAAGGCTAGCAAAGAAAGTTATCTGTGGTTTGGTTCTCCATAGCTTTGCTTCTTGATTAGTCAGTTATAGACATCTATAAAGGATCAGTGCAAAAATGTTCTACACTGAGAAATGCGTATCTCAAAAGACACCGTTGAATCCTGGAGAACAGCGCAAGACAGACGGCCAGGTTATATGCATATCTCTGCGCTTTTGATGTTATTGAAATATTATCACTTTATCACTTTCTGTGCTCACCTGTTATACTGCAGAAGCAACTTGCCATGTTTTGTATTTAATGATTGTTGGTATTGCTGCAAAGCAATTGCATTGAAGGTATGAGGCCTTATATAATATAAATTATTATGGCTGTATTCCTCTTCACAGAGCAGCTTTGATTTATACTATCAGAATATCTGACATCATCTGAGGATATTGGTTTGTGTAAAGTCTGCAGTTTATAAAGCCTGAATAAAGAAAAAGTTTTAAAGGAAAGATGTCAAAAATGGGAGTAGAATTTACAATACTCTCTATGTTAACCTAGTTTCAGTCAGCAAAATGACAATCTGTGTTAATTTAAGGGAAATACCAAAAAGATGCATCTGAAACTCTAGCACTGAAGATTTTTGCCTAGCTTGGTGTTCTGGTTAAGTGAACCTGCAACACCAGGATGTCTTTCAATTACTGTAGATAATCCAGCCATATGCTGACATCGAGGTTACTGTTTCTACCCATGGCTGTTCAGCTGACATGTATATTTATTTTATGTGCAGTGATGCTTGATGGAAAATCATGAAAATTGGATCCCAATTCAGCACAGGAGAAAAGTGGTCAATCTAGAGCTGAAGTCAAAAGGCCTTGCAATGACAGGAAGCATCTCCTGTCCCTCTGAGTAAGACTTGCCCAGAGTAACCAGGAGACAATTGCTAGGGAAAGTGAGAAAGAGAAGGGATGAGTAATGTGGGGCTCTAGAGCCTATGCCTATTCTGTAATTCTGTAATTTTGTATTCATTTTCAATTAGATAGCCACTGGGGGAAAAAAAAAAGAAAAAAGGAAAAAAAAAAAAAAAACAGAAATGCTGAGGAGGGCAATAACCACTTCCATATGAGAGCCCATTTACTAAGGCACCAAATCACACTACTACTAAAAGCTCCTCTCTGTTTTTGGATCCCTCTGTGTCCTTGTCTGTGGAGTAGTGCAGCTGCAAGGAAGAGTAGAAAGATCTTCCTTTGCCTAATATATAGTTCAACAATTAGACACCCTCTTGCAAACCAACAGGGCACAGCAGTGCTAAGAAGTCCTGCATTATGCCTGGGTACATCACCCACCCATCCTGTGCTTCTTGGTTTAAATCATGCTGAATCCTTTGCTCTCAGAAGCAGCACTCAGAATACAGCAAATATTTTGAGAACTTCAAGAAATATACATGTAGGAATCTAGTTCATAATGCCAAACTTTGATCAGGAGATAGTTTTCAGCAGCATACTTTTGGCATGTATATAAGCACAACTTTTACAGGCATATGGCAGTTTACTTTTGAAAATGTTGATACATGTATTGTTTCAAATGCCTGAAAGAGCTCAGTAGACATTTGGGACTTGCTTTTTTCCTGATTTTAGATGCCTAGGTGCACATTAGGCTCATAAAATTTTCATCCTGTACTGTGAGCCTATGAGATCTTTATATGAAAAATATTTGACATGGTTTAAAGAGTTGCCCACCTGCTCTGAATCATGTTTGCTGCTCAATCCTCAAGCTGCCCACAGGATGGACAGGCACTTAAATGTTCTCTGTTGACAGTAAATAAGCATTGTGTGTCATTAGTTAGTGAATATACAAATAGTAAGGAGCCTGGTTTTTGAAAAACTAGTAAACAGTTTGAGATGAGCTTCTGGCATCAGCAATTTCAGATTTAGAAAATTACATCCAAGGAGTTAATAGCTCAGCATACTCACAATACTGACTGCATTTTGTAGAGTATTCTCATTTCTTACTTGTTTCTGAAATCTTAATCTTTAGAACTGCATAAGAATGAAACAGTCACTCATTTAAGGTATTTTATTAAGGTAATATTAAAAAGGGCAGGAATTAGAAAAATAGCATTTTAGAATACTAGATTAAAAATAGTTAAGAGCATTTTTGAATAACGTATCTTTTGTGATTACAAGTAGGAACCATAATGAGGATACAAAAATATCTTGGTTTTGATTAGATGATCATATAAACCTCGTATTTAATTTGCCATGTACTTCAAAGACTCAAAGCCTCTTTCTAGGAACAAGATATTTTTTATGCTTTTGTACCAATTTTAGGATTTAAAAAATACCCTTAAAATTCTTAAAGTATATTGTATATATTACAATATATTGTATGTATAATATAATGTATATGTTACTTAAAGAAATTAAGAATATATAATATTATATACCATAGTACACATGTATGTGTATATATATACATATATATGCACTACATACTATAAAATACTCATTGTTTGGTTTACCTCTAAGCATTGGGATATATATAGCAGATATAGATTAAAAGTACACTGTAATTAATGTATAAGCAAAGCAAGATGATCTAAAAAAATACTGCTAAAGCAAAAATCAGAGTAAAGTCAAGCTGCATTTAAAAAAAAATACAAGGAAAACTTTTTTTTCTCCTGGCCTTTTCTTGTAGATATATATGCAGGATCCTTTGCACTTCTCTGTATCTGAGTTTTCTAGTGCTGTAGCTGAATGTAGAATTATAGCTAGAAATGGCTTTCCATCCAGAGCCTGGCACAGCCCATGTTTATCTTTTAAATATCTCCAATATGCGCTGCCAGTGGGAAGAAATTAATCATTCAGATCGCATTGTGTAGTTCAGCTAGTCACTGAACTGAGAGGCAAGGACTTCGCTGGGAAGAAGTTTATTATTTATGTAGCACCGCAGGTGTACATGATGTTGTGCACTAAATCAGCAGCACCAACCGAGTAATAGGTGCCTGCTGCAAAGGGCTTTTAAGGCCAGCTCCAAATGCAGCAGGTTCAGAGAAGAAAAAAAATCATCAGCTCTGCTCTGAGGGGGCAGGAAAACTCCTCTTGGGGCAGTGGAGAAGGTAGGATGGAGGGCACCTCTAAGACCAGGCACTGAGTAAGTCTCCTACTGCTTCTTTTGAAGAATGGGGTTTCACGTCTGAGATAAAATCTGAGGGAAGGATTTGTGCTGGCATCAGATTGTCTCCTGTGGCTATTCCTAGTTGAATATTAATTTACTTAAGCCATGACTGCAGCTCACCTTGAAGTGTGGGTTAAAAATGTGCCTCTACAGTGAGACAACGGAGTTGCTAAGAGCTAAATAAACTTCATAATGTCAATACAAGCCTGCTGTTAATGGCAGAGTGGGGAATTCCCTAGCAAGGATGAGCTCAGCATGTCTTTGCTCAAGGACTATACTAATGCTACTCAAGGACCACGCAGCCCCTGTGAGTGGTGATACCTGCTTTATCCATCATCCTTTGCACAGATTCTCCTGTTTAGCAGATGGTGCTATGACACAGTGCAATTTCTTGCAATTAGTGTGGAGAATATTTTCTCCATTGCAAATTTTCCATAGACTGGGTTTATACAATACCGTTGACTGCCTAACACTACTGTCACTCTGTGATGACAGGACTGAGGGAAGTAGATAGTGGTAACAAGTGAATACATAAAGGCAGAAGTGTCCGTATTAGCATGGTGTGTGCAGGTCTATACTGCTTAGCTTCTTGTATTCCATCTCTAATCATTTAAATCAGTCTTTCAAGTTAGTAATATAGAGCAGTCAATAGGCTTTGATACACAAGCCAAAGATACCTGTCTTTTAAACTTGACTTGGTGGTTCATTCTCTATGAAGTCTCATGTATCTTATAAATGTGTTTCAGGGATTAGTTAGACATTGCACAGAAAGAGTTCTTAAAGCCTTTCTCAATGTTAGTATTGGAAGTGTTGTCACACAGTGGTTGCTCTAGTAGTTTCATTAGTCATAAATATCTCTAATCTGTGGTAACTTAGCATGGTGATGACACCCTTCTCTGTTATTTATCATCCTGAGCACTACTTGCCACTCCAGATGTGTTCTGTAACTGTGGTAGCTTCCTCACTACTCATAGGTGATATGACACATTCACTAAATGCTGAATTTTTCATGACATGCACTGTACTTAGTTACAAGATTCTTATAAATTTACTTCAATTTACTGCAGCTACTGCTACTCTAGCTGCTCAGCTTTCAAGTTTCGGAAAGGGATTTATTTGGAACTAAGTGAAAGACTCTTAATTATCAGTCTCTGTATGAAGCATAATTTTCATTTCCTTCACACGACAAAAAGAAAAAAAAAAGCAGAAAGTATATCATTATTTTCCTTTAAATACACCTTTGAAAAGTCAAGCAGCTTGAGATCCCTGTAGTATTATACCATGTTGTGGGCAAACGAGCAAGCATCTAGCTTCTCTCTCAATGAAGAAAGCATTTTAGTAACGATCTGATTTTACAGAGGCAATGTAATTAGAGACTTGTCATCCATCATGCAGTGCTGAGAGCTGTCATTACTTGAATACTTACAATATTCAACTCGTTGTAAATGAGTTGCAAAAATCTATGGGTAACAGAATATATGAAGTATGTTATCCTGTTCATTATGAGCATTTAAGAAAACAATTACTTTGACTCCACAGCAAGTCCTTAATAATATAGGCAGAATTCACAAGTGGAATTAAACAGAGGGCAGAGAAAAATGGTGCATAGGAAGAGACTTTGGTCCATTCTGGCAGGTCACTTTTCCATTAGGATCTACAGTATTCCACATGATCAAGTCCTTGTCAACTCTTTCAGCTGTTCAAAACAAAAGGATACTCTCCTACCATTTTAGATTTACAACTTTTGGGTTTTGTGGAGTGATTTCCATACCACTCACAATGAAAATAAGGCTGGGGTCAGCACCTAGATTTGCAAATAACCTGTATTTTAATACTTTTAAATTTACCAGCTATTTGGAAAAAAAAGTAATTGAAATTTGGTGGGAAGGTAGGGATATTTGAAGATGCAGTCACATCTGTTACTTCTTAAAACAGAAGCAAGGCACATTAATCAGCACAACTATGCCTCTGCATAAGGCACCACTTCCAGCTCCTGTCACATTCCTACTAGTAATAAAACTGCCACTCTAGCAAAGGTAACACATAACCTACTGACTACCCTCCAAGTTCCCATAGAAAATAGTATTTTACCATTGTAGGAGGTCATAGCTCCCTTTGAGCTGCAGCAGGTTTGTTTTGATGTTATACGTTCCCTCTTCACCAGAGGCTGAACAGGTATAATGCAAGGACTCATAAATATATATATTTATATATATGTAGGGATTTATTTATTCGAACTTGGGAGGAGGTTTTAGCTATTTATTACTATTGCAGAAATAATAAATTAAGAAATATAAAAGTCTTGCAGCACATATACACTCCACATGTGGGACTATGGAAAAGGGAGGAGGTAAGACAATGTTCCCAGAAAGAAAGTTGTTACTCACTGCTCTACTAAGTGTGGAGGTGGCCACTAAAGACAGCAACCTTGATGGCAGCACAGAGCTTAAAGCACAAACCACAAACTGCTGCAAATCAGTACCTACTCTGTGAGTATTTCGGAATGACTAGGGGAGAACCCTGGTGTTCACTTCCAACTGGCAAGAGCACATTTATTCTTCTGCAATGGAATTTCCAAGCTGCAGAAATATGTTCAGTAAAGTCTGGGGGAAAATTGTTTGCCATCTCATCAGTCTGAAATCAGTTAGAAGTGTTTTTGTAAAGTAAAGCTGCTCATTACCATTTTCACTGGTGGAGACTGACAATGTGTGACAGTTTGTTGTGATGAAGAGATATAATTTGGAGAGAAACCAAGGCTGGAAAATATTTCAAGCACCAGAAATATAAGGGGGAAAAAAGCCTTTGAGCAATTGTCAAGAGCTAACACTGGAGAGCATGAAAAAATTTCTTCTGTATTTCAGCATCTGAAGGGCATATCCTGTTTACATTTCTAGGGCAAAATGCAACTTAGGCTCTCTGATTTATGCTAAATAACTCAAAGTATTAAGTAATTCATTACAGCTTATCTTCTGGAGGTGCCTGCTAGCATAGGCTGCATTACTCTTTCTTTTGTTACTCTATTTGTTTTTCTTAACATTGTCCTTTGAACAAAAATATCATTGTGATCCAATGTTTTGTGTTGCAGAGGGCACAGCTCCCATGGCTCTCAGGTCCAAATATATTTCAGAAAGAACTGAGGAAGTCTTGTGCATGTAACATGTGAGTTCAGAGATTGTGTTACCATGAAGATTTGTGTCAAGACCATTTTGACTTATAAAATCAAATTACAATACATTAAAATTCCATTTTAAAAGATCACCTCTTCCCTGCTTGTAACCAATCACTAACATTTTCCTGATGTTTGCTCTACCATAACTAACATTTCATCTGAATTTTATTTGAACGTTAACCTTTTTATTTCATTCAGTTTGCTTTACTTCATATTCTTTTTTAGTCAGCCAAAATGCTCGAAGTTTTCATTTTTGTAGTTTTGAGAAAGCAAAGGACAATTCAAGTCTTTGATGCTACCCTCAGAGCTCTGCATTGCTGCAATGCTTTGCTATCTGACTTCCTGTGACACCCCCATTTCACTGAAATAATCATAGAATCGTTAAGGCTGGAAGGGACCTCTAGAGATCATCTAGTCCACCCCCCCTGCACATACAGGGTCGCCTATAGCACGTGGCACAGAATTGCGTCCAAGTGGGCTTTGAAGTTCTCCAGAGAGGGAGACTCCACAACCTCTCTGGGCAGCCCATTCCAGGACTCTGTCACCCTCACTATCAAGAAGTTCTTCCTTAAGCTCCTATGGAACTTCTGGTGTTTCAGTTTGTGGCCATTTCCTCTTGTTCTGTCAGTGACCACCACTGAAAAGAGGCCAGCCCCATCCTCCTCACTGCCTCCCTTGAGGTACTTATAGACACTGATCAGGTCCCCTCTCAGCCTTCTCTTCTCCAGGCTGAACAGGCCCAGCTCCCTCAGCCTCTCCTCATAGGGCAGATGTTCCAGGCCCCTGATCATCCTAGTCGCCCTGCGCTGGACTCTCTCCAGCAGCTCCACATCCATCTTGTACTGTGGGGCCCAGAATTGGACACAGTGCTCCAGATGTGGCCTCACCAGGGCTGAGTAGAGGGGCAGGATCACCTCCCTCGACCTGCTGGAGACGCTCCTCTTAATGCATCCGAGGACCCCATTGGCCTTCTTGGCCACGAGGGCACACTGCTGCCTCATGGTCAACCTGTCGTCCACCATGACGCCCAGGTCCTTCTCTGCAGAGCTGCTCTCCAGCAGGTCGGTCCCCAGCCTGTACTGGTGTCTGGGGTTATTTCTCCCCAGGTGCAGGACCGTGCACTTGGCCTTGTTGAATTTCGTAAGGTTTTTCTCTGCCCAGTTTTCCAGTCTGTCCAGGTCCCTCTGGATGGCAGCGCAGCCCTCTGTTGGGGGGCTGTCAGCCCTGTGTGTCAGCCCTATCTGTGAGGCTTGTATCTTTGATTCCATGAATTTGTAGTTTAGTCCTGGAAGAGGTCAGAATAGTGTTGTATGTCAGAGCCATCTGTCATCTGGTTAGCCCTGAGAAGAGACAGTGCTGGATGCAGTACCGAGAATGGATTTTGAGAAAGTCACAATTCCTATTTTAGGCAATGTAACCTTAAATTATCCCTAAAGACCTTCTACCTTTCTGAAAGTGATAAGGAGGACATTTTTGAAGGTTTTGTCTGCTTGGTCATGCATCATACTATGAAACAAATTGACTACCAGGAGGCAACTAGTGTTGCCACTGAAATCCTAGTTTTAGCAACATTGGCACATTGACTTTATTTAAATGAGCCAAAGCTCGTGGCGTTGAAGATGAGGTCAACTATGACATTCATCTCTTTGCTCTAAATTAGGCCTTGGAGTTAATTCCTGGGGCTAAGAAGTGTGATTGAATTTAGACCCAGAGCCATTGATCTCAGACAATGAGATTTGGGATTTTATGGCAACCACCTGGTCATGGCAGTTCTAATAACATTTCTATCTGCTAAATCAGAACATGTGAAATAAATTTATAGGATTGAACATGAGTTTTTTGAAGGTGTTTGCATTCTCTCCAAGACTCTTTGCCTAGCCCTCAGTATTGAAATCTGTATGAAATCAAGAGATGATATGAAGAAATCAAGATGGATATAAAGAAGTACATTTTTGAAAGGCAATGCCCCTAACCATCTAGTTAGAATCCGGAAGCTGAATCACATTCCCCAGTATATTTCAAAAATAGCTAAGGTCTTAAGTCCTCAGTTTATCACACCTAATTAATCCCACTTCATTTAACCCAGTTAGGAATTTAGTCATTTTAAGTTTTTAGCTTTGCATAGTTAATAGGGAATAAAAAGAGAAATAGAGAATGAGAGAAAGTAAACTAAAAAAAAAAAAAAAAGACTTTCGAAGAGTGATGAGTGATTCAGCTAACCGTAAATAATCCAGTAAATTCACAGCACGAATTTCCTTTGGGATGCATTTAGAATTTTTATAGTTAACATATAACAAAATTATTCTATTTAAGATAACTCACACTACTGATAATTTGATATAAGCATATCAGGGATGTACCTCAGTTATTTGCTAACAGACCTGGTTTTATATTCGCAAATCAATCAGTGGGAACTCTGCCTAAATTTGAATTAAAGACATCATCCTAGATTAATTTTAGATCACAAGTTCAAAGGCATACAAATGGTTTATTCCTATTGAAATCAATAACTTTTAAATTTTTGGACTTCTATGATTAATAAGTTCTGTAACAATGAACATTTATTTGATAGCCTAATAAACATCATATGCATATAGGATACTATATAAATAATAAAAAGACTTAATCATGTCATTCGTATCCTTCATCTATGATCATAAATCAAACATAATCAGCACAAACATGTTTCTTGCCCTTCCATATCCTATTAGAGAAAGGGTTATTGTTCTGAATAATGCCAGCTGGACAATCATGTTGTCATCGTACAATATATTTCACCTTGAAAAGGCACTCATGAAAGCCTTGACATAACGTTTGAATGCAGGCAAATCACTACTTAGTTCCAGCTAGACATGCTGTCTGCATCTGTTGGATTTCTGTCTGCTTTATTCAGCATCAGTATAATTTATTATTTCTTGATGCGTCTCCCCACTTTTCTGGTTGAAGAGATCTCCAGAAAAGCCTGTGCCTGTTAACTGTTTTATACTTGAATAACCTAAGAAAGAAATGCCATTATGAGAATTTCCCATTCCTCTCAGGGTGTAAAGCTCTTGCCTTCAGGGACTTTAATGGGAAAGGAAAAACAATGATTTTTGTGGACTGGAGAGAAAAAAAAATTGCCATTCATTTTCTTACAGGACAAAACTGTTTCTGCTTATGCCTCATTATAAACAAAAGAACAACAAACAGGGAAAACAAAACAAAGCAAAAAAAAAAAAAAAAAAAGGAGAAAAGTCATCCTAATGAATCAAAAAGCTATTTCTCCCTTCTTTGTACAAGGTCAATAACATTCTTCAGGAAGCAAATCACTCTGCAGAAACAGTGTTTTACTGGCACTGTGCGTATCTTTTTCAAGCTTCAAAGCTCTCCTGCTCATATAATTCCTGTTAAATTGCCTCACACATATCCTCATTGCTTTACCTCAGTGCCACTGGAAAGAAACTTCTGAACTGCAGCTGGGAGAGATACAAGGAAAAGCAGAAAGAGCTTTTTCATTTTACCAATTAGGAAAAAATTCTGGGGATGGAAAAAAAATCAGTTTTGTTCCAAAATTAGAGCAGGGCTATAAAACGGCATCTCTTCATGCTGCAAAATCAGAAGGGGTGGATGGAGCCATCTGCATCAGCTCTATGGTTTTGTCTATATAATTGCAGCTTTTTAATCATAGATTCTCTTCCCTTTTTTACACTGTAAATTTCCTGCAAAATTCTTAGACAAAAAGGAGCCCTATTAATTTTTGATTTAAACATGAGTTTATTGAAATATCTGCCAAAAGCTCATTCTTCCTTTCAGTCATTCATTTAATTCTAATTTAGTGTTTCTTAAATATTCATTATGGTCATTATGGTGTCTATAATGATAATTTGTTCTGTTTGTTCCCATCAGATAATAAAAACTGGCTTCTTTAATGGCAGTTCTATGGCTACCTAATAATGCCTAAATGTTGTATCTTCTTTGCACTCTCTGCTGCCATCCATGTGTACTGGATATTCAAGAAATAAAGTCTGGAGGGAATAATTTTATTTTCTTATTATTGATATGTATGACTTTCCAAGGATTAATTGCTTCCAATATGTTCTGGGCTGCCTGTGCTCTGTTCTGATTCCTATAACTATTATTAAATCTCCCGTGCCCAGTAACTATATATATCATCTTACCTTAACTGAGATGTTAACCTCCAGTCCTGTCATATATATTCATCAGCTTCGCATACTTAATCAAAGGCAACTTGACTACTTAGTAAGAACTATGATAAATGTGTCTTTTTTGGAAATCACTTCCTTTGACAACAAAAAATGTCTGAGTTGCAATATGAAAATTTAGTAAAGATGAATAATTTAGATTGTATCTGGTTACAAGAGCCACCCTGTATTTCCCAAAGCATTTTGTGAAGAAGCTTCAAGCTTTGTACAGTTTTAATATATAATTGGAAAATGAAAATCTTGTCATACAGACATGTTTATTTTTATGTACAGTCAAGATTTTTTGCAGCAGTGCTGTAATAAAAAGTGACGTTGTGTAAAAAGAGTGAATGAAATTAGCAATTCAAATCCCTTCTGTACTATCCTAGTGATATAAAGTGACCTTAAAATATTTATTATTCAAGCACAGTATTTCTTGTGAAAACCGACAGAATATTTATTTACTCTTTTAGTTTTGATACTGATGTAAGTTGTATTTCAGAAGCCAATGCTGTTTGCAGTGGTTATTTTTCTAAATGGGAGTAGTTAATTTTGTCTTGTGGGATATGACCGAATAGAAGAAGCAGTTTTATTATTTTCATTTATTTACTTTTAGTACCTTCGTATCACAAGACTATGCATGGAGAGTGGACACAAGGCAGCTTTTCACTAGAATAGAAAACCATTGTCATTTGAATGTCTGTGTTTTCAAAACAGGAAAAAAAAAAGAGTAGATTTTGACAGCTTCTCATTATGAAAATTCTGATATTCTTACAAAATCCAAACCGTGAAACTGAAAAGCTGTTTCAACTTTTAGAATTTGATCAAATATGAAAAGTTCTGCTACCATAATAGAGATAGCGTTACAATAATTTCATTGCGTCAATGTAAAAATCATGTGAAAGTATTTTTTCTATTTTGTTTTTGAAATTATTCTTGAAATTGTCAGTGAGCTCTTTTAAATTCATGAAAACAAGCTTTTTGGAAGAAAAATGTTCTGAGGAAAATCTATGAGCACAAACTAGATATGTAGTTTGCACTAGGATTTTCATCTAGGTAGCACGCTCAGGATTTTTTACAAAATGCTTGGCCTTCAGCAATAAGTTCCCTGTGTAATTTTTTCCTTTACACTGAACAGCCTCAGGATGTGAGTAGCACAAAATCACAAACCTTGATCTACTGAAGATTAGTGTGAGAAGTGGTAAAGAATCCAAGAAGGTACCCATATCAGCCCAATTTTGTCCTCCCTATCTCTTTCCTTTTACACAGAGTATCAGGAACGAATGATATGCAGAAATCAATTCTAGAGCATTCACCATGGAAGGGAGTTGGCAAGCAAATCCAAGACCCTCAGTGTGCTTTTGCACTCCAGGCTTCATTTTCAGGTCATGGAGAGCTCCAGAAGCTGCAAATGCAAAGAGGACTAGAGCAAAACTTGCTGCAACATGGACTGGAGCTGCATCATAGTTCTGTCAAAGTTTTCAGTGAAAAGAGTATTTTGCCAGCCCTTGGGCAGGAATTGAAAAGAGGGAAACTAGGGAGATTAAGTAGGACAGCTTGAATTTATCAGTAGTTGCTAAAGCATCTATGGGCACTTTTAATTGCTTGGCATAGTACACCCCAAGAGGTTTTCCATTGCTTAAATCTGGATGAGATAAAAATTGCAGCCAAGGATTTCACATCCTTAACATCAGTGAAAAACAATCTCTAATTCCCAGATGGGGTCTATAGTATACCAAGCCCCTTTTGGTGATGCTGTATTCATCTTGGGAGATGAATGGTCTTCTATTGGCACTCCTTATCTCATTTTTAATAAGATTTTTAAAGGTGTAAAATGTCCTTTGGAATGTACATCTTTTGTTCACTTTTATTAGAATTTCTTTAATAAAGCACTTTTTTTTTTCTCTTCCTGTCTCACATTCATAAGAGCTTATCCTGCTGCTGTTGAAATGGTATTTTTAAATAATATTCACATGGACTTAAATTCATGATATTTTTCAGAAGGAAAGAGGAACAATACCAAAGACCGAAATGACTTGATATAAAAGAAAAATATTTGCAGGGAAGATGAAATAAATAACTTTTTTTACACAGTATATAATTTATTTTGGAGTCTGCAATGTTAAAGAAGATGCTTGCTACTTGATAAAAGAAACTGATTTCTATAATGGTAAGAATGAGATCACAGTACACTATCAGCTTCAGAAACAGACTTGGTTCAGTCTATTAACTCTCCTTGTAGCAACCCCAAAAGTCCTGTAATATATGGAACTATGGGTGGAAAAATACAATATAGGCTAAAAGAGCCTGGAGATATAGCTACTGGCCTTAGATCATGGCTCTGCCAGTGCTTTTTCCCTCTCTCACATTAGGCAGAATCTCATTCAGCTGGGATTTATTCAAATATGTCCATCAGTAATTCTATGGTCAATTCATTATCCTTCCTGGTTTAACTAGAAAGCAGGTTTCACTCAAGAAAGGAGGAAAAGAGAGGAAGAAAAACATAGTAAATAAATACATTAAAAAAAGCATCAGAGAGGTTGTTTCTGATGCAACATATTCTATAATGAGATGCTTTTGTGTTGTGGAGAATTAGATTGCCTCCCATAATAAAAATACTTAACAGAAACCTTTAGGTATTCTCAATCTATATTTGGCCACTGGATTGATTCCTATAACCCTCTATTCTTCTATCTCCCTAAAATGCTGAAGTTGAAGATCCCAGGATTCCAAGTATTAATAAGATCCTTAGACAGGAAGGCTTTTCCATGTATTCCTTCCAGGAAATGTGTCTTGGTAATCTCCTATCTAGAGGACACTCAAAAAAGTGAGACCTTGGCAGGTTTTTACTCTGTTCATTGAATTATGAATGTATCCAAAAGAGAAAAACCTGTTATGAGAACTGTATTAATGCTCATGTGCTTACACACTTTCAGCAGTGAGTGCAAGCAATCACCCCGTTTTACACAAGGCCAAAGCGTGTAACAGTGAGCAAGAACATAAACCAGCCATGCAGCTCAGGAGGAGCAGATGTGCCAGTGAGGCAGCCTTGAGGGCCCACGTATTTGTCCTGGTAGGGGGTTTTCTTCATGCTGGTCCTGCTTCATTCATGTGTCCTGCACTCTCATTCCTCGCTGGAGCACACTGGGTGCTGACTCCTGCTGTACGTCCCCTGGTTTTGTCCAGATGGGGTCCTGTTCAAGCCTGTGCAGACCACCTTGTACTGCGAGTCAAAGCACAGTTAGTGAGGAGAAATAGGGAGTCCCTTGACTTTCCTATACTCTCAAAATCTACCACAACAATAAATGAGATTTGCTTATCAAAATAGCAGAGAGACATTTTACATTAAAAACATGGCACTTCTACTGTGATACTTTTTATACCAAACCATAACCACAATATTTAATTTCAAATAAGATATATATTTTTATTCTGGTTACAGCACATCTTAAACAGCTTTAACTTCAGCTGACAAGTCCACTTTAAATTGCTATGTATGATCAGCAACACGTTGAATAAATTATATTAATTTCCTGACATTTTGACACTGGGGAGGAGGCTGCTAGTGATTTTCCTTGCTTAGCTGTGAGCAGAGTAAATATTTTCTCCTATAGAGCTTAACAGAAGAAAAGCCTGAAGTTTCATGGGCCTGTAGGAGTCAAATTAAATAATTATTTCTGAATTCCACAGCACTTCAGAAACTTTTTTTTTTCAATTCCTCTTTCGAGTTATTCTTTTATTTGAAATATTAAGTGTCATAATCTGGTGAATACCCTCTCTCTTAGAGCTGGATAAATGGGAATGATTTTTAGTGTCTTTCTAAAATTCATAATCTTTAAAATATGCTCTGTCTTCTTTTTAGTTTGTTGGAATATTTTCTGGTACCTGCAGATACATGAGTCTAATCATATAGACTGCAGTTACCATAGGAGTTAGCTACTACTGATTTCAGTGGGAACAGGTTTAGGTTTTGATTTTGAATGTGTAGGAAAATATCTTTTCCTTCTCTTATATAAAACCTTAGGGATTTCTTATCTCTCTTCCCTCTTTCTCTCCCTTAGCTAGGCAGATTTTCTGTAGTCTGTGATGTCCTTTCTTCAAATATCCAGCGCATCCAAAATGAGGGACAAGGTCCTTTTTATAGAATTCAGAACCTGTAGGGTTTTAGTTATCAGTTCTAATGACATCCTACTAAATTATACAGTTTGTTCCTTTTTCTTATGCATATACTATATTCTGACTTTTAACTACAATATAGTTTGTTAACCATAAGATGATTGATTAAAAAAAATGTTAATGATGGTGAAGCTTATGAAATGCTTAATGATAGTCAGACAAGACAAACAGTAAGCAGTTCCAGAAGACACTTGTGAAATCAAAAAAAAAACCAGCTTTTCTTTTTTTTTTTTTCTTTTTTTACAGTAGGTTTCCAGGTCTTCAGCAAAACTGATTTTTCAAATAAATTATTCTTCATAAATCAAAAACTTTATCAGAACCTGAAGGAAAACAGAAAGGGAACCAGAACCAGAAGGAAAACAGAAAAAATATTTCTGTTAAAATTTCAATTATGTGATTTTGAAAATCACATTCAAAAAACTATTTTCTGCAAGTTTTAATATTGCAAGATCTATAAAAAAATCAAGTACATCATTGATTTTGTTTTGAAACAGACATAACTCTTTTCTAAATCATTTACTATCGTCCTAATTTAGAAAGATTTACTTTGACTTCGGTATCAGTGATCTTTCCTGATCCTTATTTCTAATCCCATTTTTCTTTTCTATTAAAATATCTTCCCTCTTTCTCTTGATATACTTAAGACTTTGGTATTATCTCTTAGTCTTTAATGCATATCTTCTTTTTTTTCATTTTACTCTGAACTTCACATGTTCTCATGCTTGCTGTTTTCTAATCTTTTATTCCAAAGCACAGCTGGATGAATTCACCCCTAGGTCAATCTCTATATCTAGGTTAAGATATAGAGACAAGAGATAACATAACTTAACCAGCAAAGAGTGATACTATTTCTTGCTTTGGGGGAAACAATGTGTTCGCTATTGTGTTTTATTATTTCAGTGTATAGTAAACACACTCAAATGTAGATGTAAGTTACCTAATCTGAGTATTCTCATAAAAGATCAATGATTCCAAATACTTTTGGACTTTTAGAATCTTTACAACTTTTGTATCAAGATACTGACCCCATTAAATTGAAATTAGGGTACTGACATGCTCTTTCTAGATGTATTTTACTGATGCAAAAGTAAGTTTCAAAAGTTCGAAACTTTTTACTGATCATTCACAGCATCTTCCATTTCATGCACTTAAAAAATCACTGGTTGTAGCAACACAGAGGTCATTTGGGGCTAATTTTTACTTTTTCTTTAAATAGTGAGCTTTAGGCTCCAACACAGACATAATTTCAGTTTCTCTACTAATGCAGATCTAATGTTGACTGATTTAGAACCTAATTTTGAAAAAAATGCAATTAATGAAAAATCTGATGAAAACTTCAGTATGCCCAAAACTGCTCTAAAGAGGTAAAAAGCTACTCATCTTTTCCAATGTCATTAGGATGAGAAATAATCTACTTAAATAGGAGACATTTTCACTGAATATTAGGAAAAGCTTTCTAAAAGGGGATCCTGTGAAACGCTGGAATTAGATCAGCTGGGAAAATAGCAGAACCACTGTCAAGGGAGTCTTGAAGGACAATTTAGGTAGATGTCTTTAAAATGGTTTAGTGGTTTCAGAAAATTGCTTCTTCTCTCTCTCGATAAAGGACATGACTACAAAGAGCTTCATAATGTTATTCTTTTCACCAACAGAAGAGAGTCCTCACTAATGAGCTATAACTACAGAACTCTATTAATTTCTGAATGATATTAACTCTCTGCACATAAAAGAGCTTGCTGGCGTAGTCATATCCATATAGACATATCCTAGTAAAGAGGTAGTTTATAGCATCACAGAGACATTCTAATGTTTGTTGAAAGGATCGCTGGAGGTCAGCAAGGTGCTTCTCTAAATATACTTTAAAACAACTCTTTTAATAAACTTAGATAAGATGCTGGGGAATATATGGAAAAGTATATGCGGAAGAATAATATTTTTCTAGTATCCTGTGTCTGCATCACATTTTTTGCCTGTATATGTCTCTTTTTTTTTAAATGGAACTACCATAGGTATGCCACAAAGAGATATGTAAATACAGATTTCTTCCTGGACCAATCCTACTGTGTCTGCAGGGTATGTCTGAAACTCTATCCCAAGTGCTCAACTGACTATCTTCCACTATGTAGACAGGCCATCAGGTAATCTATTCATCATCCTTTGCATGATATTTCCAAGCTAGAATTTGGGAGATAAGTATGTTGAAACGCAATATTTAATGGACTAGTCTTTGCAAATTATAGCATTTATATCAAAGACTTCCACAAATCATTACTAATTTCTGCTGTGTTTGTAAAACAGGAAAGCAAATCTATGAAAAATGTTTCAAATTCGATAGAAATAGGAAATATTTTGTTCATTTCTTTGTGCTAAACACAAATACATTGTAAATTATTACAGACCAAATCTTCAGAGTTTTAAGGATCAATACTTATTTACTACTGGTCTGGGAGAAAAGAGGTCAACAGAATTTTTAGACTAAACCAAAACTTTTTATAGTTTTAATACATATATTGTGTACCCGTGGTTAATTTCAAACATCTCAATCAGTTCATTTAAGGAGGTAGCATCTGAAGCTAAGTAACTGGATGGCCAGACTACTAAATAAAAGTAATGTATTTAGAAGGAATATCAGTGAGTCACTTACTATTCCTGCTTCATCTGTGCTAAATGTAACCAATCAGATAAAAAGTCTTGGCATCTTTTTGAAAGTCTCTGCTTTGCTGAAAAAAGCAAAAGCCTCCTAGTTTTCTAATGTTCCCTTATAGTGGATACTGATGACCTTTTTCTTTTTAATCCTTCTTTCTGAGAACTTCTAGCATCTCCACAGTAAGGCTTTGAAATTCTGTAAAAAGAAAAAGTAGTCTTTGTGCAGGAAAATTTGATTTACTGGAGCTATCACCTGTTAAACCAAACCATTGGCCTCAATAGAACAGCCAGTAATAAAAACTCTCAGAGCTGTGAGATCAGCTGCAGCAAAGGAAAAATATCAGCCCTGTTAGTAAATGTACACTCTTGTCCTTCACAATGGGCCATGGCTTTGCAGCCCTTCTTCCTATCTATCTGCTTTGTGCCTACTCATCACAGTACAGATTTCAGCTACAGGAGTGTATGGGATTTTTTGAAAGAAGTGATTTAAATCCATTCAGGAATAAAGATGGTCACAAGTTTGAGTCAAATTAGTGTTGCACCTACATGTTATAATGACTTTACCCTCATTTCTGAGTGTTTGATTTTACTATATACATATCTTTTAATTCTGTTTGCTAGTGGACCTCTGTAAATATGAGGATGCAACAAGGAAAAATCATCTAGCATCTTTACAGACTTTGCTGAAATGACTGTGTGGGGCATAGAGGATATTCAGTTCTCATTATTCTTTTTCTAATAAATACATCTACAGGAGAAGTTCTGAAAGGTAATCCACAGGCTTGTTAGATATTTTCCTTTTGCTTTTCAGTCTGTTAACTACTGGCACTTTATTCTATATTTATTCACTTCAAAAATACTTCAGACTTTCCCTGAATCATCAGCAGCTGGCCTCAAGATTGGCAGGACATTTATACTTTCTATTTTTTTTTATCCCTGTTCAAAAGTCATTCACCATTCAAGTAGATTTAAGAAAACACAGCAATGGCTGAGTACAAAGATACAGTATATATACACTTATTTTTAGTACCATAACAAAAGCTATTGAGATAGTAAATCACATAAATCTGCCATAAAAGTAATTATTGTGGAATAGAGTTCAAAGTTTTTCATTTAGAAGAGAGATGCACATAATTTAGAGAACTTCAGACAGCCAACATGATACTCCAGATGATGATAAAAACCCACAGAGCAAACCCTACTAGTCTATGCAGAGTTAGACGTCTGAGGTGAAAAGTGGGAGGGTCTGCTTTCTGACAACCTATCCTTCCTACAAGAGCTTGTATTGCCTAATGGAGTATGCTATCTTCTTATAAGGCTTATGGCCAGGTTTGTGAGAGCACCTGGCACTCAATGCAAGGTGTAGGTATAATGGTAGCACCTAAATCCCAAACTGGTATCCAGCCATAATCCAACTTTCTTCCTAGCTACTGTCTTATGATGTTAACAGCTTTGTACTGGACATCCCCACTTCTCACATGCTGCCCTAAACTGAATGACTGGGAACCACCTCTGAAAAACTCATTTAACACATTTGATCTCAAAGAGTGGATCAGTGGTATCTGAACCTGTCACATTAAAAGCTGAAATTCCCTGAACAACCACCTGGGTCCTTAGGCCCCTCAGAATGGGCTTCATAACAACCACCTCATGACAGGACATCCTGCATGCTCATCACTAGTTAAAAATAAATAGATTTGTCTTTTTTTCTGGACATAATCAAAAATAAGTACATTCTGGGTATAAGTATGGAGTGAAGCACCTCAGTGAAGGCAGGAGGAGCAGAAAAACAGAAATGCCTGTCTTAGGTTTTCATGCCTAAACACTTATGTCAATGAGGTTTTTCAATCCAGTTTTCCCCTCTCAAATTCATCTTGAGAAGGTCCAGATTTGGCATGTCATTTGCAACCCATCCTTGAGAATAGCTCTGTAACCCAGGTTGTGACTGGCAGTACCTGCTGCTGATGGATGTCTAAACACCTCTGTGGCAATGACAGCTGATATATCATAGTATCCAGTGGTTTTATACCATCACAAGTCGAAAGAAAATCTAACATTTGGGAATCTGGGTTTTCAATTTAGCCTTAACATTCTGGGCCTCCTTTCATTAGGGTTTTTGGCATGCAAGTGTGTTTCAGCCTACATTTGATATTGACTTTAATAGGATTAAACACTTTACTTATACATGTGATTTTCTACCTTGCTGAGTTTGGACTGTAATTTGGAGGATTTGATTTGCACTGACTTCCATCTATCCAGTGTTACAGAGATGCCTGGTTTCCTTTGCAAAGTCTTGTATTTCCTTGACTCTTTGCTGAAACTGATGACCTCAATCTGTGCAAATACTGGCAACAGTTATGTCCTAAGCCTAATGCAAAATAGGAAGACATGTTCATTTCTAGAGAGTTTTGGTCAATTTGCTTGCCAGCCTTCAGATCTCTGGGAAAACAGACTGTTACTGTAGATGTTCATTCAGGAAGATTAGCCTTTAGAAACATTCCTCATCCAACCACAGAAATATTCACTCTTGGCTGCTTTAGATAAGAAAATGGCTGAGGTTAACACATAACAGTTTAATAAATTAAACTGCACAGGATACATAAATTCCTTCTCTACTGTGGAAGAAAAAGAATTTCAAGAATGTGTGCACTAAAATCAGAGAGTCTGAACAATCCACCCTCACCTAGCACTTTCCACTGGGCTCATGGTAAGTTTTTGTAAACAGTTGGAAAGATATGAAAAATGTTTTAATTTTTTTACCATTTTTTCAGAAATGATGAGCATTTGAAAGTCCAGCTGAAGGCAGTGAGACGTATTGAAATCAGTCTTATAAAGACCCTTTTTCCTTTCCTTTCCTTTCCTTTCCTTTCCTTTCCTTTCCTTTCCTTTCCTTTCCTTTCCTTTCCTTTCCTTTCCTTTCCTTTCCTTTCCTTTCTTTTCCTTTCCTTTCCTTTCTTTTCCTTTCTTTTTTTTTCTTTTTTTTTACTTTCCTTTTTTTTTTTTTTTATTCTATTTTTATATTTTCTTCTNTTCCTTTCCTTTCCCTTTCCTTTCCTTTCCTTTCCTTTCCATCTATAGCACTAATAAAATGTTTGCATTTCTAAGGGTAAATTGGTCTAAGCAAAGTCCTGAAATTGTAATTCACTATATTTTAATTGTAAATCTAAAATAAATATTTTTATAGTTAATTGTGATCATAATTCTATCATCGAAAAAACTATTTTTTTAAATTAGTAATAGGCAAAGTCCATGCTATTCATGAGTTAATATAGGCCTGATTCTCTAGACAGCTTATATAATGATGTAGATGAATAGCACAGAGTTTGCACAGGCAATTACCCAACATGCCAACAAAAACATGTACATTCTATCTAGTTGCATTACTCAGAATACACAGTTTTATACTATTTGTTTTCTTTTGCTTATTGATCAAAAAGTACGCTAATATCATGAAAGACTCTGTTTCAAAGAGATTGGCAAAATTTAACATTGGCATTACAATCTGATTACTTAGAGCTCTTGCATGAAACAATAAACATAAAGAATCTTAAGATATTGCCATCGAATGGAGAAAAAGAAATATCCCCCAAACTCTCAAATACTAAACTATTTACAACTTACTCATCATATCCAGAAAGCATCAAAGGGGGGAAAATATGGAGAAGCCAGGATATAAAGCAGTCTTCTGTGGGTATCTCTTGCTTAAATGGAGAAATTGGGCCAAATATGTCCAAGTGCTGAGCCAAAATGAGCTTGGTCGTAATACCCTCAAACAGCAGCATATTGATACTTCCTCCAAGTTGACCTTAAAAGGTTGCTGGGACATAAAGCATTTCATTATCTTCAAGCTCCAATTCCTTCCATTGAAACTCAAGGGAGGGTGACATCACAATCATCTGCCACAAAGATTTATATTCTAAATTAGAGTGAACTACAGTAAATGTATGATTTAATAGATTCTCTTTACTATATTATAATGTCAATTCTGGACATTCTATGCTTCATTTCTCTCTAGCCAGAAGATTTAAGGGGTAATCATCAGCAGTTTGAGAGGACCAATAAATCATCCACTTTTTTAATTGTCATTTGTCTCAAACCCGAGGGGAAAAAAAAAGTTTGAAAACATACTGTGGTTGACCTAGTCCAAATGCATCACTACATGAAAGAAAGACTACCCATCTCCCCCTTACTCTGATCTAATGCAAATTAAAAATGTAGTTGAATGTTATGAATTGAATAGATTGGGTAATTGTGGAACAGAAAGTTTTGTCAGAGATTTTCGGTCATGTATTAGTGTCATTTATAAAGAGAATATATCTATAAAATCACAAATAACCATCATTTTCTGGTAAATATAATCTTGTTTGTAAGATGCTCACAAACTATAGAAAGTCTGGCAAGAAATAGGTTTCTCTTTTAAGGAATTTAAATGCATCTCCCACCTCTAGGTGAGGCAGAGATCACATCAGTCTTGTACTATGTTTGGCTACTTTCCATTGTTTCCAGCTGAGCCACTAAATCAAAAAGAGATTTTTGTCAGTAGGTTTCTACCTAGAAAAGAGAATAACTCTCCAAAGATTGACAAAAAGAGATGTGTTAATAAAAAATATTTTATGTTTTCAAGAAATATAAATGTCCATAGAGAACAAAGAGACTACAGCATGTATGTACAGCAGAAAAATTAATTCCAACTGGTTTTGATACTAACGTGGATAGTAAAGTTTCTTTTGAAGTGTTATTGATAGGTAAAGATCAATATTTTGAGGGAAGAAGGGCTAGCAAAATGGAAACTGGGCTATGCCTGGATGAATCTAAACTCTTATAACAGTGCCATTTATTGCAAAAGTAATACAAATCTTATGAAGGCTATCATGTCCATAAAGCTGTGAATTGAAACACATAGAATTAGTTGCTATAAGACACATGTGAACTTCCAGGATGTCAGGAAGTCATAGATGGGTCCAAAATTTTCAGGATACTAACCAATCACTACAAGTTAAATTCCATTTAGGGGAAGTTCTTGCTATAATTGTTCAAACTAGCATTATTTAATGCCCTAATACTTCCATTTGTATGATAAAGATAGAAAAATAGCCAAGACGTACATAGCTAGTTTAGACTATGGACAGGGAATGGAAAAAGAAAAATTATTTTGGGGGAAAGTTTCAAAAAGTAGTTTTCTACAATAGAGAATCATTAGGTAAAACACTGGGATATGAATATTATAAACATCCAGAAATCTGTTTTCTACAATAAGGTCAAGTCATCTAGAATAGACATGGTAATTGTAACACCCTTCAGATATTCAGATTCTCAATTATTCGCATATATTAAAGGTCCTCCGTGACATTTAGAAAGACAGGTTGCACAGTAACGCTGGAATATGAAGGCTCATGGGAAAAAACAAAGTCTATGCAAGGCTGAAGGATATAGAATAGCACATATTTTGTAGCGAGTGAAGTGAAATGAGGAGAGTGGAGACAGTTTGTCCATAAAATGCTGAGCTGAATCCAGTTGGCCAGTAGAAGTAAGCAGCTTTCCTTAGAACTAAATGCTCCCATATTCATCAGGGCTCATTCATAAGCTTTCATATTAGAGAATATAATATGTCAGCCCACAGTAAAGCCCTTCAATTTGTGACAATGAAATTTAGGGAGGATAATACCCTGTCCACATTTATAAATCAATAAGATACATAGATGCCCAAGAAAATATGCTGCTTCCTGCAGTCCTGACTGTATTAGTTCAGCAAGTAGTAACTACCACCTTCAGATGGCAAATAGATTGTCTTGTAGTCTAGCGGATGTGTGATAGATAGATTTAACTTTGCAACTTAATTAATAGCTAGGCATTGGGAGCAGAAAATTTAATTAATTCACTCAATTCACTGGAACAAAGGTTTCCTGATTATTTTTGGTTTAGTCAAAGTATTGAGCCATGCCACATCCAGTCCTTTTTTGGTGTGTCCTTTCTTTTGAACAAATGAAATCTCAAGAACAAGAGTATGACTAATTGCTGATAAGAAAAACCCACAAAACCCGGTGTTCAGCTCTCACTTCAGTGAAACAAAACTCTGCTAATTTTGGTAGGAATTACGTGACCACATCAGATGCATATCCTAAAATATTTGGTATTTCTATCTCTCCCTTATTTTTTCTATCAACACTTTTTTTTTTTCTGTTCAGTACCTTTGAAATAAAGATTGTACTGGAACTTACCAAACATTATTGCCACAAAACTGTAACTGAGTCACCGAGATATGATGTGTAACAAAGAAGCCGTGATTTGGGTTTAGATGTTTAAACAACGTATGTAGTAAATGATCCTGGAAAATAAATCTGTTCTGATCTAAAGGATTCAGTCTGAATCTAACAATCAGGTAGATGTGTCCTAACTTCCAGACCGCCAATTTATAGGTCCACAAGGTCTCTCAGCTCTATGCTTGTTCCAGATCCTATTTCTCATCACACAACTGAAAAGAAGATGTGTTTCTGCCTTGTTGCCTGGGAATGATGGAAAAGGCCCTAGAAGAACTGAAGGATATACTTGTTGTAAGGTTTCCTGTTGTGCTCCATCAGGAAGAATAGCCTAGGAATAGGAGGAAAGATGTTATATCAGGCATCAGTTGAAAGCCCTGTTATGTGAGCAACAAAATTTTCACTGATGCATTGTTCTCAACCACAGGGGAGATTTATATCACGTTATACTCTAACTTGAAAACCCAGTTTGTCTGGGAGTTCATAACAGAGCATGAAATTAACATGATGAAATAATTTACTTAGAATTCACATTAAGCATACTTCTGAGGACAGAAAAAAAAATCTTTTAATGGAAAAGCAGTTGAGTAAAAGCTGCAAGATTTAAATATTATTGGTGTCGAGCTCCTACCAACATCTAACATTTTTACTTTTTATTCCTCACAAAAATGGCAACAATATTTTCAATCTAAAATATGCAACACTAGCTTTAGTTCTTCACTGCATTACCACATGCAGCTTGTTTAATGTGAATACCTGATATTTAAGAAGCTCAGTGTAAATACTGGGTAAGATTTTAGCCTACAGTGAAGATACTCAACTTCCTTTCAAATCAGTTTATGTAGTGGAACAAAGTTTTAAATTACAAGTCAAAATTCAATTTTGGATAAGAACTTTTAGTTAAGAATTAATCCAGAGAGAAATAAAGAAATGGCTGTTGGCTGGGTAAAGCTCGTCACTGGACACTTCTCTTCTGCAGTTGGGGAGCAGTTTTGGTCACGGGAAGCTTTGCAATATTCAGATATTAGTTACGGCTTTTAAACCTATACTGTGTAAACAGAGTGCAAACAGTTCCTTCAAATTTGTCTTTCCGTCTCTCTCTGGAATATAATCCTGTGTGTTGTGTGTGAAGCTACAATTTAAAAACATTCAAAGTGAAAATGTTACAGACTGTTTAATTCATTTTCAGAAACAACTCAAGATGCCAGTTGCAAACCATAAATTTTTATAGCTAGCTGCTAGCTTTTGCGAGTTAGCTGTATATGTTTTTATGTGATATCAAGCAAACTCAGCCAGAGTTACTAGCAACAGTCTTTAACAAAGAAAATGCTTTTTGATAGTACTTCCTTCTGTTCAGACCCACTCTGGCTGCATGCACATTTGTTAATCTGGGTTCAATCATATGGATTCTTTTTTTCTCAAGTGACAGTTTTCCAAGCATTTCCAAGCATTTTGAAATGGGTCCACTGAGATTTAGTAGCCAAAGTACAATTGTTTTAAAGAAACTTTCAAGACATTTTTGAAAATGGAATTCAAATTTCTAAGCAATTTCAATGCTTTCAGACTTCTTACCTTAATCCTATGATTATGCCTATCATTTACCCTATATTTGGAAGATCTGAACAGTATTCAATCCAATGGAAAATCGGGGCCCACTTTAACTTACGGAACTGTTTTTGAGTCTCCTCTTCCCTGTGAATAGAGAAAGAAATTTGCATTTGAAGAAGAGTGCCTCTACGAAAAACGACCTGAAAATAGTGATTCAGAGCAGCAGTCTAACTTAAAGTGCTCTGATTCATCTGTTGGAGGAGTGCATCTCTCTCCAGTGTCTCTAGACGGAATTTACAGACCTGCCTCCCTAGGCTAAAGTTAGCCTGCATAGATCATACCTGCTTATATTTTTTTTAAGTTCATTTCTTCTGGTTTTCACAAATTATTTAATACTGATGAGATATACTGAACGCTGCCCTGCACTGCCACCTTTTTCATAGTCATACTGGATCTGAGCTTTGTACCTATGAGTTAGACAGATAAAGGTTATATAATCGCTTACGAGTATAGGTTCCTCAGGGAGCCCTCCAAAAAAAAGTCATGTTTTCATTAAAGCTTTGGAAATAGTGCCGACATAATGGTACAACGAGGACATTTGGCTGGCAGTTTTGATTTACTTGTTCGCAGATGATAGGTGATGTTGTACACGGCTCGCTGGGAGGAAGAACCCCTTGAAGGGGAGAGGTTCGCTACTCCTTTGGGAGCATCTGGGCCTGCTAGAGAGGGAGAAAGTTCCCATCTCAAAGACTGTAGGCAAAAGAGGAAGCAAGGAACCATGGAGAAGAGCAAGGAATTTGCATGGAAGGTCTGAGAAGCATAGGGAAGAATGAGCTGAGTCTCAGAGAAGATAGAAGGGAAGCAAATTAACTGCAAATGCCTAGACCTACCTCAAAACTTTCCCTTCATGGGGGTCCCAGCCCATATGTACGTACTGCTCTAACCTGATTACTCAGCAACAAATCTGAGCATGCTGGCTGTTCAGCTAAGAGCCCCTCAAAATAAAATTCCAGAAAAGACTTGTGTGTCACGTTTCTGTTAAGTTCAGTTCTGTCATGCTGTCCCTCTATCGAATGAATCATCTCTCAGACCTAGGTATGCAAATGAAAAAGTGAAGATAAGTGTGTGAAGACAATGAAACTGTCATATCCAGATCTGTGGGAAACTAAAATATTCATCTGACAAGGAAAAAAAAAAGAACCCCACAAGTTTGTTTTAGAATAAGAAATAATTTTGAAGAAGGTAAAATAGTTTTAAAGAAAGAAAATAAAAGCAACCCCACACACTATCAAAGTAGTATCTAGCTCTTCAAATTCCTTGATTATCATGCATTTCCTGTTTTGTTTTGAATTCTCTCTTTTCTTGTTCCATGATATATTATCACTACTGGTAGAAAGGAAATTAATTGCTCCTGAAGCTTTTACAGCAGAAGCTAGAGGCAATGTATTCAAATTTAATGAAGTTGTCACTCAGGTGCTTCTTATTCTTTCACCTAAAGATAAATGAATATCTGCCTCCCAGCATGATGATATCCATAATTTTTGGTAAGCAGTCTTCCATGACATACTGAACTGTTCAAAACTCAGATTTTAGTCTTAAAGTCTCTGGTTGCTAATTAGTATCTAAGGTCCTTACTGTTCTCAGTGGACAACTCCGAACAGTTTTGATGTGTGAACTGTGAAGAACAAGCTTCATTTAGGAAAAATGGCTATTAAAGTTATCTGAGAAATGACCGTGTAAAAGGATATCTCTAATTGCATGTTCTCAAGATAAATTAAAGTTCTGAGAAATTGCGGTACAAAGGAAAATAAAGGTCAGAGCAACAAGTGAAACTGTCACATTCCATCGCCTGCAGTACTAAAATATTAACTATGCCTGCCAGGGGTACTTCTTGTGTGTTAATAAATCATTATAGAGCTTAACTCCAGAGAAGTATTCCTGTAGAACAAAACTGACCCTATCCTATGATAGAGAATGACGTAATTCTCCTTCAGATCAGTTTATTATCACATTCCTTGTATTTTCTTAAACATGGTTTATACAAGACACTTTGCTATTATTATGTTTATCAGGAAAATTAATTGCTCTGATAGTTCAGTGACAGGAGTCACTGATTCTTTCAGTGAATTCAATTGCCAGCCTGTTGTGGCTTATTCACTTACAGATGTTGAAGGCAATCTGGCTTTCCACAGAGTAAGTTCTGTTTTGTGCATTGTTCCTCTAAGCACCACATGTCCCAGAGATCAAATTGCCATCTAAAATTCCCAGTTTACTAATTTGATTTTTTTTCTTTAGCTGCTAAGATAATTGATCCCTTCATTGTTAGATCATTTCCTTCCTGAGCTGAAATTGATGATAATTAGATGCAGGAACTATGGAGAAAAGACCGGCTTCAGAGCAAAGTCAATTGCAAGTGTATGGGCGGGTGATATATTTAGTTACATTAACAATATAATATGTATCTATTCATAAGCTTTTTCTATGTGCAGAAATAGTTTAGGAAAAAGACATGCTGGAGAAAACACAATTGCTGGGGTTTTGTAGGGACCTAAGAGAAGAGAGCAGAGTAGAGAGCTGCTTCCTTCAGAAGCAGCTTCCTTCCTCTTTCACTTAATGGGGAAGCTGAAATCTTGTGCTTCGTACTCATGTATTTCTCCCATATTATTGGGAGAATATTGTTGAAATTTTGACACCTACACCTGATTCCACACAGCTGTTAAGCTTATATATTGTCTGTGTGCCTACAGAGAAGTTCTGTCAGCAGATTCACAGAGCTGTCAAGACTTATGTGATCAGCATGGTTTATTCCCTTCCACACTCCCCTGTTGCAACACATGGATCAAATGCAGTTGTGCATCTCTCCGGTCTCTGTCCCACTGCAAGGTCCCACAGACTTGGCAGCATGTCCTTGTCTGCCAAGTCCCAGTGCTGAGAGCCACAGATATGAGTGATGGAGGAGATATAACCAGGATATGACAGTGTCAGAAAGCATCTTCCCATCAGAAGTCAAAGAGTGCAGGCCATTCCCTGTCACACAGAGTGATATACAGGGACGACATGCTCATCATACGATTTGGGGAGTATCATGCTTTGTTCAGGTGTTCATCTGACAGCTGGGGGGATGCAGGAAATAAGAATCTCATACACCACGATTTTATTTAAATAAGATGTTTGAATTCACGGTGCTTATCTGCTTAAAACCTCTTTTACATGCAGGAACTGACTAGAAAGAGCCAGGGCTAATCCCAGATGAACACAGAAACTTTCTATTGCACTTTGTGGAACTTGCGGTGGAAGATTTTCTGTGGACTAATGCCACATGATATTTTGAGGAGCTAGAAATAGCTTTAGTTATATTTATGAAGGATGGACCCATTTAAGAATATTGAACAACAGACTCATTTTAGGATAGTGAACAATAAACCCAAATCACCTTCTGATTTAGAACCTGTTTACTAAGGATTACAAGGACAGAGTGGTGAAAAGCCAGCTATTTTCTTAAGTATCAGCTACATGTTCTTGTACACGCAGACGGCTGATGAAATAAGATTCACTATATATAACAAGAAATCCTCCTTCTCTTTCTCATTTTGTCCGAACTTTTAGAAAGGCCATTCTGCCCCAGAACATTGATATACGTATTGGCCAAAAGGAAAGTACAACAGAGTCTCAGTTAGCTAGCCTTCTACATACACTATAGCCTTTATTTTCTCCTGTGATGGAATGTGAATAAATGAAGGAGGTATAGAAGTGCCAATGCTCTTCTATTCCACAGTTCACAGAGTTCTTTCCCATTAATTTTAATGATATAATCCCCAAGAACAGCTTCTTCTTAATTGCCTTCAGTGTTATACCAATTAGGATGAAAAGGTATATAAAACTAAAATTATAGTATATTAAAAAGGGAATTGCAAAATGCCAAACATTTTAGTAGCCTCCATTGTTAGTTATAATCAACAAAAATGCCATGGTAAAATGTATTGTCTTGGTGCATTAATACTTTTTTCTCCCATAAACAACAGTTCTCATTCTCTTTCTTAAGAAAAAATGCTAACAGGACTCTAATTTAGATGCATCTTCTTTATCTTCATTTATCATCAATGCTTCCAGCATTGTCAGCACAACACTGCACAACTAGGCTGATAAATCGCATTCTCTCTTCTGGCTGTCATATTAGGTCCTAAAATGAAATAAAATATGTCACAAATAAATAGCGGCTATCTTTTTTCCCCCTTATATATAGATATTTATAATGCATACATATACAACTAGGGGCTATCTCTGAGTATTTTGCTGTGCTCTTCATCTGTGAAAAATACCTGAATGTGATATTTTAACATAGAGCACCTTCTTATTCTCCTCACAGGCAAGGAATGTTGAATTAAATTTCTGTCAGATTCTTTTACAGCAACCCTATCATGATTCCCTGTAATTTCAGGTTTGATTTTTTTTTTTTTTTTGCATTAATGAAGTACTCTCGTTTGGAAAAATATCTCAGACCTTCTAAAAATTTAACACATTAAAACACAAAATATGCATAAAGGTCTAAATACTCTCATGCATTCACCTTTCTAGGGATGAGGAGACTGGGAAGATTTAAAATTTGCTTGTTCTGTTTTAAAAGAAAATTAAATAAAAAAAGAACATAGTGCAATCTGGAGTCCTACATAATTGTGTTTGGGATCTACCGATGTGCTTGCTCTTTCTGTTTCTGGAAGAATCACAGTTAACAGCTGTCACTAGGCTCTCCTCTGGAAAGCAAAGCCAAAGTTGCATAACATCTTGATAGTACTCAAACACCACCTTGAAATTCCTCTGTAACCATAGTAACCTTAAAAAGGCTAAATATGGCACATAACTTTCTCACTTTACCACAGCTTAATTTTGAACAAAAACTTAGGTTCTTTCTCAGTTGTGAAGTTTTTCATCTGAATATTAATTCAATTGTTCTCTGAGATTTTTCAGAGATACTCAAAATATATATGGGTAAAAGCTAGAAGAGGAAAAGAAATACTTAAAATGTAAAATTTTATGGAATAAATTGGAATACACTGTCCAGAAGGGTACTGAGATTAGAAAGGCTATAATACTCAGGCTACTTTTCTTCACAGAAATTTAAAGTAAGTATTGTGGAAATAAAAAAAAAGCTTTTTCAGTGAAGTATTTAATGTGTTTTATGGTCAAAATTGTAACTGTTCTCTTTTGTCTTTGGTCACCATCGGTGACCTAAGGTCTAGATCTGCAAGCTGCAAACTGCAATTTAAATTCAGCCTACTTGCTATGGTTTATTTCTCAGGCATCTCTTGAGTCAGACTACAAGTCTTACCATTTCGGCAGCCAGATTTATGGTGCCATTTTTTTCCAAGGCCCTTGAATGGACATGACTAGTCAACACAGCAACAATGCAAGCATTCTTACAGTATGGCAGATGCACAACATTTTCTGCATGCACACACACACACACCAAGTCATACGATGAGACATCATAATCAAACCTCCAGGATCTGCAGAAGTATTCTGGATCAGGTGATGGAGACCACACAGCCATCTGGTGACAGTTTGACACACATGTGTGTGCCCCACAAAGGATCACATGGGAGTGCTCATTCCATAATGTACCTAGAATTGATTAACTTTCAGTCAAGAGCTGGGACAAGAAGACAGACCACAGTATTTGAGTATCGTTGTAACATGCCATACAATATATCTTAGATTAGTGTTGCTCTCTCACTGAACTTCAGCAAATAAACACTCATAAAGGAAGGTGTTTAACGATTTAGCATCTTTTTTCATTCCACTTCAATCAAAGAGAGGAAATGTTTCAACTACACATTTGAGAAACTCATCAAACCTTCATAAAATCAAGCTTGGACTTGATGTTCTTGGTATTTCTACATTAGGGGAAAAAAAACAGAAAGTTTTTTTCAACTTTTGCTGATCACAAAAGCATAAAAAAGGTCACAACATCTCTTAAAAAAACTATTTACACTTCATGTTTAATTAAACCTATTAGAAAAAGTTACAGATTAGTATTTCCTGCTGTTACAGAATACATATTTATGAGTTTTGCATGAATAATTCACAGAATCAGTGTGCTGCTTTGCTGCTGAAAAGATATTTGCAAGCAGATCATATTTTTCTGGATTTCTTTGTTATTTGAAATTACTCAGTCAATGCATTTCTGCTTGGTTTTAACCAGTGCTTTGCCTGTGACTAGTTCCCTGAGTATTCAATATTCCATCTGTATTGCCTGGTAATGATAGGTCAGATAAATCATGTGATACTATTTCCTTGCTCTAATGTGATTGACATATAAACATATCTAAAATAAATTGTCATGTAGGAGGACAGAGTAGTCAGTTTCTGTGAATGCTTGTGCATGTGACTTCCAAATCTGTTTTCCATGAATGCTTGTGCCAGCATGATTTGATCATTCAAATATTTGAACAAAAGAAATAAAAGCTGAGAGCAATCATGCCAAAGTAAAATTTGAGCAAATATTTAAAGAAACATTTTGCCATATTGTCTCAGCTTGAAATGATTAGAGAAAAACTAGGGAATTTTTGGAAGCCTTCTTTGGGCAATGAGAAGTGCAATGTGCCAGCTTCTATTCTGCTCTGCCAGACCTATCTGTTCAGTTTTTCTCTACGAAACAAAATGTTTGCATCTGTATGTGCCTCGCTTCAGGAAAAGTGAACACATTTTTCTTTATTATAGTTAGGATGAGTCCAAGAGCACGATTTACCACATGCATTTCACAAAGGAGGAAAAGAGCTAATCATAGCATCCTGGTCAAAGGAATAATTAAGCCAGGATTGTGAAAGAGCCTTTCCTCTGATTCAGGACAACAAGAGAAACTTCTATTGGCGACTATTGGCCAACTTGAGAACATTAATTCAATTGTACTGCCCAGAGGATGATATAGCATGAAATAGTGACTTTTTCAGTTTTGAGCAATATTGCTGTACAGGTTCTGTATTCCCCTTTTTGTTTATGGGTGTTTTCTTTCCACTGACTGCAACTTGCAGTGGCTGTTTACAGACACCAGGAGGTTGGTGTATTTGATGGGACATCACTCCAAGATGGATATTGGTGCTTTGCCCATGAAACACTCAGCAGGGCTCAACTGCTCTGGCATCTATGCTTAGTCCTGCCTCTAATTTTCCGTTTTACCTTCACTATATCACTTATAATTTGCTTTACTTCTGTCTCATATCTGAAAAACAATAATGCTTCCCTATTTTTGTGAGGACACCTGGTGTCAGTGAAATGGCTGGAAAAATGATATAGAAGAGGTTGGAGACTGGATGTAGGTGATAAACACAAGCCAAATCTTCTATACAGATGTCAATGTCTGACTCAGAGACAGTTGAATCTTATATGGTCTGAATGTCATGCTGTCAATCTCTGAATGTCAAACTGTCAATAATACAAAAAACAGTCTCTGAGAGTTAGTTTTATAGTGCAATACATTTTCCTAGCAGTTTAGAAATATTTTTATGAAATCTCCCTTGGTATTATTTGAAGTTCTAATAAAAGCCGCATAAACATTAAGGTTTGTGCTCTGGTTGCGCAACAAAGACAGGTGGTACAAAGAGACATTTGCCCCTTGGTGCCCCTTTGTAGCTCCTAGTTACAAGTTGTGCTTCTGTCTTCGAGTGAAAAGCATCTATTAGGAGCTTCCAGAAGGAAGAGCAACCTCCCTCAGGTAACACAGGCTTGGAGTAAGACAGTGATTTCTGTCTTGCTGTAGGTGAGACAACAAACTGAAACATCTGCAAGGGCAGCAGAATGGCTGTATTCCCTAAGGCTCTTCAAACTGCTGTGGCGAAGACAAGAGCATACACCTGTGGGCACCCCCTGGGGACAGTGCACTTCTCTCCCACGATCACCCTTCTAAGAAATGAAACAGAACATGATGAGCTAGTTCTGTTACATGAAATAGCAGAAAACAGCAGGCTATTTTCATGAAAATTGGCTTCAGTTATATACCTGAAAGAAACATGCTTGACAGAATGGGAGCATTTAAACTGTTTTTTAAAAAGGCCCTGATGCTAAGAGTTTCATATTTTATACTGTATTATGGGGGTGGCAATATCATTAACTGGTAGCAGGTTACTTTTTTCATTACAGAATCATCAGACAGTTTTCTTCTGGAAAAGTGATACTGTATTCAGAATCACATGTGTGCATATCTTCCCCTGTATAATTTTGATCATTGTATGTTTCTCTCTATATATCCATATATGCAAAAGTCACATTAATATTTGGTGATTAAAATAGACTTTTAGACTCCCTGATGTGAGCCAGTATTCACCCATTTTCCCTTTGGAAAACAGTCATTATCTGTCTTGGATGTCAATTTATTCACCATTTAAGAATGTGTGTGTGCATATGTATACAAAATATACAAAAATAAACATTCTCAGGTTCAACTATATATGTGCATATGAATATTTACCACATGTTCATCTCCTAAATCCTTGGTCTAACTACTTACCCATGCCAATGGGAGAAAAGATGGTGGAAGGTATGTGAGCTGCTTCCTTGATAATATTTGTAACAATGTCAAAATATTGGCAGCCGTTCAAGCGGAGATATGAATAAATCTGGATGGCCATAGTCTAAAATTAGTTCTGGCTATATGTAGATGTCCTACTTTTGTTTGTAACAGTTCCTGCCACGCTGAATTTGTAGATGTGTCAGACAACCTCCACAGTCTTTCACATTTATTAACATATTTTCTTTAGAAGGGTAGACAATTAGAAGTGTATTTTTCACTTTCATAGAAGATTGTAGGCGATGAGTTCTATGTTTTAGTAGGCTGAAGGATGCTTACTATATTAGCATAAAAATGTGTTATCCTTACTGAGCTCCAAAATTTTGGCATGTATTTAGTCATTTACTTAAAACAGAATGAAAGCAGTGAAAGAAGACTGCCTAATGGAGAGAGAGTCCATCCGTGGTTTGACAGAATTACATCATTGTAATGGGGTTTATGTTTGCCATTCCTCCACTTGAAAAAGTTACCTGCAGATTGAAATTACTGCTTCTTCCGGTAACTTGTTTTTATGCTCAGAACGTGAAAAATGCCTGTTTCTCTGACTGTATATTTTCTGCTAATTTGTATAGACTATTCCTCTACAAAAACCACAGATCAAACTTAAAAATGATAATATTTAAAATGAGTAAAAGAAAAGATCACATTTTACTTGAATATAAAGTTCCTTATCTTTTAAAGAAAATAATTCCTGTATGCAAGTCCAGCATCTGGTACATATGCACACACCTACACCCACAGAATCATGCAAGGCTACCTCTTCGCTAGTAGGGTGTATTCCAGCTAGACAGGAGAGGTGCTGCCTACAGTCTTGCAGGATTAAGGTCTAAATCTATACAGTTAAATTTAGTTTGTAAATATATCCTTTAAAAAATGTGGGGGATGAAGAAAGTAGTTTACTTACTGTCTGTCCTACAAGAAGCTAGTCTACTGCCTAGGTTTTGTAGCTTTAATGGCAGCCCAAAGAAATGTTTAAACTTTCTGTTTCTGCAGAATGTTGCTTACCATGGACATGGAAATGACTTCTTGGCCTCTGTTTGTAATATACAGGTATCTTTAAAACATCCCACATATACAGTGGGAGGCAGACTACTGAAAATACTAAACTTCAAAAGCATCTTGGCTCATCATGTCTTCTCAAGTGATACAGTGATAAAAGTTAATATAGAACTATTAGCATGTGTCCTGTTTCATTTTGTAATCTAGAAGTATGCTGAAGTTTATGGAATCATTTAGTGAAAAAATGATGCAGAGAATTCTCTGCCTAAGGCAAATTTGCAGGGAAAAGAATTACAATCTAATGAATATCATTTACATATAATTACAATAATGAAAGAATAATGGAGAGAAGTATGCTTTCATTAATGATAGCTCTTAGAGTCATTTGGAAAGTCAGATCATCTGGATTTATGATCAGCTTGTTTTAGCAAATAACTTGAAACCAAACTAACAAGGAATTTTAACACTAAGAAAATTGGTAGATTGTATTTTCACATACAATATAAATTACTTCCATATGTTGGCTTACTGAAGTTTTTTTTTTCATAGATATTATGGGTTCTCTGCCACTATCCTTCTCTTTGTTCAGCGCAAGCATGATTGTTTTAAGCAACTACATCAATACATCTTCATTCTTAATTTTTAACTATGTGCCAGTTCAGTAAGATTCTGCATATACTTATTTATTTTTACTAAATACTGTTTACTTTCCGTTGCATTAAGGAATTAGACACCAAAAGGTCACCTGTGTTTATGCTGCTTTCTTTTTTCAATACTGGATTGCTTTTGTTTTTGATTTACTCATTATTTAATCATTATGAATGATTACAATGAATAGGTAAACAGTCTCATTCTTGTACAATCTATAATAATCTGAAAGAATCTGGAAGAAAGAAACTGAAAAACATTGCCTGACAATTTTCAGGTGCGTGAATTAATAACAGCATGATACTTTGATCTTTGATTTTGTGCTTCCATACTCAGAAACTCTGGATTTTCGATGGTCTGTTCACTTTTACTCCTGAGCACCTGCCATTCAAGTATTTGACACAAGTTCTTCTCAGATACTGAAAAGCAACTTTAAAGTCATGTTCTGTGTTAGGATTTAAATTCCAAAAACTTATAGTATAAGTCAGAGAATAAGAATGTTAAATACAAATACAACAAATGCTCTGCAAGGAAAACTTCCCTCTGTTTAGCCAAATAAATGTTTATAACCTTCTACCACTGTTCTGTTATACCTGGGCATTAACTAGTAAGTTACAGCATACAGGATTGATTCAGAAAATCTTTTTGAAAAAAATGTTCTTATTTTTTGTTTGCATATTTCTATAATATCCATGAAGAGTTTTATTCATATAAATACAGGTGCCTTAAGAATGTTCTTAACGCTAACCCTGACAGTACCAAAAGGCTGTAAAGCATTGAAGGCAAGGTTCTATTAGTCATCACCCACAGTGGCACTTCTTTACATTCATTTTTTTCTACCTTTTCAGAGGAAATGTACAGATGAATTGGCCATAATTTGGCTCCTTGTGGAACCTCTATATGGATTTCTTTTGAATTCAGAAGCACAGAATAGCTGCATTATAACCCTCTAGCCCCCCTCCCTTCTCATTCACCATGGTGGCTGGCAACACAGTTGTTAAGGACTTTTCCGAATTTCCCCTGTGGATTATAAAATATATGGCACTGTACACACATGTTTATGTTAGCAGTCAGTCCAGCAGTTGATGAATACCTGGGCTGCCTGATTAAAGTAAAAATAGGAACAAGGACTGATAGAGAATCTAAGCCAAACAACAAAGCTGTTTATTTCATGCAATGTAGTTCATTTCAGATAGGCTTGGTCTGGTACTAATTGCACAGCACTGACAAGGAGCATGTGACGTGAATAACTCATTTGGATTATACCCTTGGCATCTTGGAGGATGCCTCGCGCAGAAACGGGTGAGTCTAACCCGAGGTTCCCCTGCCGTTGGAGGCCGCCGATCCGGTTCAGCACCGCGGACAGCGCTCCACAGCGGCCAGCTGGTCTACCTCACTCCCTTTCCTGCCTCCTGCCTTGTGCAGCGGTAGGACAGATGTAACATGCAGCAGTGCTATCCTCAGAAGGTGGTGTTTCCTCTTGCACTACTAACTCTCGCTATTCTACCAAGTTTCTACACATGGAAGACAGAGGAGAAAGTCCTATTTCTCTGATTCCAACAAGGCTTTACTTTTGTGTTGGAAATAAGGAGGTTGGAAGTTTGGAATGGAAGCACATTTAACCTGTTATGTATGAAGCTTTCATGAGAACTTTGTCTGACAAGCAAAAGACAGGCTTTTCTAATACTGATGGCATTCACTACAAGGAGTGTTCATCTGTTCTTTATGACGGCTTTCACTACCCAAAGAAACAAGGAAGAAGAGCTTTGAGTGCTAGCTTGTGGGAGAAAACAGATATTTTACAGCAGGAATGTACTTTAGCATTGCAGAAAGATGTACACTTATATTTCAAGATAATAGAGAGTACATGGAGAAATTCTAGTGTCTTTCCTGAGATACTGCCTTGCAACTACCCCAGAGTAAAGTTGGGGGTCACCTGAAGTGATTAGCTTGCAGCCTCACAACATTTTAAATATCAGATCTGAACATATATGCAGCTCCATGTGCCAGATGCATTCCGTAAATATATATATATACATATATATGTATACCAGATATCCCAGTATCCCATTAACATACTTGTGTACATACATGTGTACCAAACTGGATGCAATAGGCTTCGAAAATTTCATACATATTTCTTGTATTGGAGAAAATCTACTTTTGTAGCTCTAGGATCCATGTTTTGCTTTTGGATCCTGAGGTTCCACTCCTCAGACTTTGACAGTGTCTGTAATGGGTCTGTTTCATGCATGCATGTGTGTCATCTCTGTGACAGGAGGAGAAGAAATTCTTCCACTAAAAGCTTTCCTCTCATGGTAGCAGAGTCTACTAATTTATTCATCTAGTAAATAATTCGAGAGGCAACAATCAACTGTTTAAGGCATTGTTATGCTTCATATCTCAACAGAGAAAGATCAGCAGGCCAGAAAGAAACATCTAGTGTTATTTCCTGTCTTTCTTGCATAAAGACTATGTAACAGCTATGATATTTTGCTCCTACAGTTTATTTCCCTTGGACTGGAGCAGGTAATTTGGATTTTTGTACACCAAAGACTAATTATATGAAAAGGGCAAGGGCTTTCTCTTGAATCAGCTTCAAGAAAAGAGAAAAAGTGTAAAGGTCAAAAAATGCAGTCTAATAAACATTTGAGAGTTTTCCTGAGGGAAAAAAAAAAAAAAAAAAAAAAAAAAGTTAGTTTCAGGGATTTTCTGGTACATACTGCCTATGGGCACACTGGATACAATAATTTTCTTGCATGCCCGCTGGCTTAATTCTCCGGAATCTGAGTCAAATTTAAAATGCTTTGACATCTGTTTTATTCTATATCCAACAGCAAGTACCTTTTTAAAGCTAGAATGTAATTAATGATCCAAAGTTTGACAGAATGATAGCAATTTCAGTGCACACTGCAAAAACATAGTACTCTTATATTCTTTAAGACTAATGACTATATGAAAGAATAATTTGCTGTGATTTTAGAGCTGATAATAAAGACATATATAAAATTTTGATACACAAACATGAAAAAGCATGTGGGCCTGTGATGTACATTTAGATTTCTATTTGCATTTGGCAAGAACATTATTTAAATATGTGACTAGAGCCATGTTAGTACTTTCCTCTCTTTCTGCTACTCCAATCTGAATAGGTACTTCAAATAATTTTACCTGTCCTGGGCAGGAAGTTTCTCAGTATGAAATCAATTTTGAAAGATGTAAAGGGGGCAGAAACCTTGTCTGTGTTCAATCACATTTTCAGTAACGAGAAGAAAGAGCAACAAAGAGAATAATGTGAGAAAAATATATTCAGAATACAAGTAAGGAAACATTACTGACATTCAATAATAATTTATGGTCCAGACTTGAGCCAGTGCTCTAGGCTGAATCACTGCTTGCTCATCAGGCTGTGAACTTGTAATTGTGTTATGAGTTTCACATGGAGAACCTCTATTCTAAATTTTCCAACTCTCAGCAACTCCAAGCACTGTTTTCCATGTTAGGATTCATCTCTCCTAACATTAATTTTTTATTAAGGAGATATCTAGCCTAGTCTAGTTTCTCAGGTGGGAAGAAACATATACTTTAGTATGGAAAATCATCACACCGTAAACCAAGAAGACCAGGAGAGGAGGGCTAAGCTGCCCTCCAGAAATGCCTCTCTGTCCTGATGACTGCCCAGAATCTATAGGACTAACTTAGCCTGGACACTTTATCTGACATTAGGCCTGACATTAGACACAATGTTTGCTATCCATTTCCAGACCCATTTACTGCATGAACATGTTTGGATTTGCACTATGTCCTGGAAAGAGGGGCCATCAGAACTGATGAAACACTAAATTTCAAATTTGTCTCTCAGTCTTCATAGAAACTTAAATGAAACCTTGATGAGTTTCAGCATTATGAATTATACAAATACAAGATCAAAGAAAGATCACTCACTAAGCCCAGGAAATACACAGATACAGATCAACAGTTGTAATTCACATGTCAGCACCTACCTGTTTCATTGTTTTTGCGGAAAGGTCCTCCTGGTATATACTAGTGTTCATTTGGGATTACAAGACATTTGTCTGGCATCTTTTTCCCCATGGCAATTCCTCTGCAAGTTGAGAAGCTGTCTCCTCATTTTCTATCCAGCTTGTTTGACTTTTGGTTGTCTCATTACCCCATTTTCTCCCAGGATCCCTTATTTATTTATTTTTATCACAAATTTTCCATTTTCTCATTTATATTGTCTCATCCTTTCAGATAATGTTGGCAAACTTGTTTTAACATATTTTACTAGATCAGGCATTCTTTCTCAATGTTCCAAAAGGCAGGCTTGAGCACAACTCAGCTGTCAATGCTAATGATTTCTTTTTAATTTTTCTTCACAACATTTTTTTTCAGCCTGCAACCGAATCACTGCACATTCAGTCTATCAATGATATTGCAATTTCATAAAACAAACAGTTTATACATAACTAGCTTATTCAAATCACTCATTTATATCAGGCTGAATAACAACTGATCCTAGAAATCTGAAAGAATAGACATGAACAAACATGGAAAAAATATTTAGTTCATCAGTATAGATGAGAGTTATTAAAAAGAGAAAAAATATATTTATGCTGCAAATTTAATAAAATATTTAGTTCTGTCTGGGGCAATTCTCAAATACCAATTGTATGTATCTTTCTATTTCAAAAATATCATTTCATTAGAAGATTTAAATACTCCTTTGTTAGGTATATGCAATTGAAATATTCCCTAGCCTAACAGAGAAGAATTTTTTTTCCAGGAATGGTGATGAACATAAGTAACCTTTCTGCTTATTTAACTAACTCACTCACCCTAATTCCAATACTTTCCTGAGTATGCAAAAGTTGCTTATGGATATCTAAAATTCCAAGTGAAAAAGCACTGCAAACAATGTGGCTTTTTTAGTTGTTGTTTGGAATTAAATGAGTGAAGTTAAGGATTGTTTGTCATGATGTTTCTTATCTAGTTACTACTGTCAAGACAATGACACTAACATAAAGTCTCACTAAAATTTAAGATTGGTTCAGAGGGATTTTACATTCTAATGCATTTTTTAACCATAATTAGGTAAATGGTGTTTCTAAATTTGAAAGAATTATCTATTAAATGGCGGTGCCAAAAAGTTCAAAATTGTTCTGGGGTGATAGCTAGCCCTAAAAATTGACTTACAACTATTTTCTATTGGAAAGATATATTTTTTTCTTTTACTGTATATGCACACAGTCAAAATACTAGGAAACCATTCTGAAATAGTGAAATAATCTGTTTGAATCTGGCCTTTTCACAGATAACTCAGCTTATTTTTGCTTAGAGCCACGAGTAATGGAGCCATTGTTTCTGAAGTCATGAAATCCTTTGCATCAGCTTCCTTTCTGATTAGGTGGGAAGATCTTTATCATCTCTGAAGACAGTATTGCAGGGTTTACAAGAAAATTAATTAACTTTGTATGATATACGACACAGGAAAAAACAAGATGAGCAAAAATATCCCATCTACGCTAGAAATCTAAACTAGATTCAATCTGTCTGGATTAGATACTAATAGCAGAGAAGTAACTGGGACATTGTTGGGCAGTACCAAAGATTTGCCCCAATCAGCTTTTTCAGACATTGCTGGAATAGTCTCCATGGTATTCTGGTCATAGAAGCAATTGTTAGTAGAACATTGTGATGGTTGAGTTATCTCTTCACGGTAATACTAAATGTGATACCTGAGGTCTCTGTATATGAGCTTGGACAAGCTCATCTTTTCTTAGTTCTATTTTTTTCCCATCCAGGTACTGAATCAAAATTTAATAAATCCATTAGGAAACAGGTCTGAAAGGAGAGGAGGAATTCAGGGTCTTTCTAGGCAAAGAGGATCCTTTTCTAGGAAAAGATGACAAAAGTGGGTTGAAAAGCAGGCTTCCCATTTACACAATTGTAATAAATCTGTAATAAAAGACAGTACTCTTGGACTCCAGAGTTGCTTGGAAACAAATGGGCATGATTCATTGTCATTTACGTTAGTGCAAGTCAAATATCTGTAAAAGAGCTTCAGACGAGTTAGAGAAGAAAAAAGACTGTTAACCTATGTTTTCTATGAAAGTGATAATATATTAAATCTGTCTTTTGTGATCTACTTCTCTTTAATATATGCTTTATTTTACAGTTTCTATGCTCAAACTACATTTTTCTCAAATTATAGTTTTGGCTGAGGTGCTTAGAACACTAGACCCCTTTTTTCCTCTGCATGCAACAGCCTTTAATTCCTTTCTGTTGCCATTTTGCAGCTACAGGTAAATGAAGGAAACTGACACAAAACTGATTTAGAAATAGTAATTTCAATAAGATTTAAAATATATTTCAAAAATTCCTAAATTACTAAGATTCAATTTTCTGCTTCTATGCCCAGTTTTAGCAAATTTGCAGCTAGTCTGCTTAGTACTCAATAGGCTAATTTAGGCCAAAGCATATTGGTATGTATCAGTAATAAAAAGGCAGTAAAAATTCACTTATTTCATTTATATTGTTTTCAGAAGTAGGATATAAGCATCTTAAAGATTTTAAATCAAGGTCAGGTTCACCTAATTTTAGCCATCTCAAGTTCAGTATCTACATTACACTTGGTAGCTAGACTTCTCAAGAGAATTAGCAAGGACTCCCTTGCAGTGTTTAATCCCATCTAGGTTGGCAGAAAGAATGACTCTCTAGAAATGCTTATGAAAATAATTAATCTTAGGTTGCTAGAGCTGGACAGGTCAGTTGAACGCTATGTGGTCTTGTTTCTTCTGATATATATATAGGTAATACTCATTAATATCAGCACAAATAAGGTGCATGGACTAAGGCCTGAATATATTGTTCACCTGAATTATACAACTATTGTCTCAATTCCATGTAAATTAATTGTCTGCCAAAATCATTACAATTATATATAACAGAAATGAGATGTGGAGAATTTTACTCCTCTGGCTTGCCTGGAAGATAATAGAAACAGATGAACTTTAAGGTATCTGAAGGGACTTTTTTCATATTGGAATGATAGATGGCTCATTTATATCAGCTTTCCATTCTATGCTGAAGAATATAGTAGAGAATTTGGCATCTATTTTGAGAAGTTTAAAGGTTAATACTGCTTACTGGTTATTTTGAGTTTACAGAACATTTTGAAATATCTCTGAAGGAGTCTTATAAAAGTGATTTACTGCCTTCTGCCTCTATCAAAAATATCTCTTCTCTTGAGACCGTCACATTCTTTTCTGAAAGTTTGTGAAACAGACTTCAAGAAAATCATAAGAGTTATTCCTCAGCAGGTAATGTTCTGGACTGCCAAATCACAGTACGGGCTGCCATAAGCTGATATCTATGAGAAAACACATCTCTGCTTTTCACTGTGGCAGCGCAATTGTAGAAAATCATAAGGCAGGTGTCATCAACTAATATCTAAACGTAAGCCAAAGAAACCATTGGTATCAAACGAAGCCAAAGATCTTTGGAAGGCCAAATTTTAGCTTACGAAAATTATGCAGCATTTTACAATTTTTTTATGTAGATCTTCAAAAAATATTGCATGTTTTAAATGAATACTGGATTATAACAAAGTCAGGCAATGCATATTAGTCTTGGAGTCACCTCTAAATAGAGTCACCTCTCTTCCTTATGATTTTAATATCCTTTGTCTGCAGATAATCTAATTGCTTACTTGCTGTAATCTCTGTAATCTTGGCAGTCTTGTGGAAGCTATTAGTGTTTTATGCACGTATGTCTCTGTCATCTCACAAAGTCACATCTTTCAAATAGTTTTCAAATCATATGAAATAAATGTTTAATGCTCCCTTAAGTTTGAAACTTGGCAATGATTTGATGTAAACAGAAATGACACACATGAAAATGTGATATTCTGTAGAATTTATTGAAAGGAAGTGTATTTGGATTATCATAGAATTTTGATTAACTTCATCCAGTAATGTACTGTATGATTCCCATAGAAATTCGGTTAACTTCATCCAGTAATGTACTGTATGATTCCCATAGAAATTCGGTTAACTTCATGCAGTAATGTACTGTATGATTCCCATGTTTGAAAATGTTTTCATTAGAAATAAAATCATCAGAGATTCTTTTATATAACTCATCCTTATTAATTCAAGTTATTTGTCAAATCTTAAGCTCTCATTACAACTTAAGACTAAATATAACTAAATAAAATTATCTTTACTCACCCTTTTTTTTGCTATGTGAGTTTATTTTGATATACTACACAGCCTTCTTTCTGGGAAGATTTTGCTAACTGTAGACTTTAGAGGTAGAAAAATGCATGAGTCAGAGCAAGATACCACTAAAGAGAGAAAAAGATACTATCCAGCATGATAAAAGATAGCAAAACTTCATCTTTTATTAGAAAATGTATTAGAAAATTATTCATTAGTATCACCAGCTGTTTTAAGTATGACATCTGTCTTGAAGATTCTTCAGACAGATGTTCAGTTGCAGTGCTGCATATATATATATATATTTGAGAAATAATGAGATATTTCTTACTCAGTGGACTATTATATTTTATAATGAACTTATATGAAATCAGATTTCACGTACAGTAAACTGTTAAGTCAGAAGTGATATAAATTATGAGATCATGGAGATCTCTAATCTTACACAATGTACTACATGAACAATAGTGATAAAGTTAGACAGTCCTGAATAGTCAGTATGAGTAAACCTTGAATAGAATGGTGTCCCTGATATGACTAAAGAATGACTCAGCAGGGGGAGAAATTACACAACTCATGTAGGATCCATTCCCCGCAACCCCAATAGCTATGTAGCTTATTGTAGTCTTTTTCAAAAAAAATCTGTGTATATATATATATATATATATATGTATATACACATACACATACATATATAAAAGCTTGTGCATGGTTTCCATGTTTTCTCTTCATCAGTGAAATTTTACTGGAGGAAAATATCACCTTTTGATATTTCAACATTATTTTTCCTGTTGAAAATCTTTAAAGAAGTTGTAAGAATGCTAAGGGGAAGCAAATTTTACTGCCATCTGATTTGCAGTCAACTGAGAAAGAGAAGTATTAAAAGTTTATAGATATCAACCAAGGACAAAGAAGAATAAAAAAATCCAAATGCTAGGAGTAGAGAGGAAAGAAGTTTAAATGAAATAGAAAAGGTTAAATTTTCCTGTGTAGCACTGACAAATCCTATGCAGGTATGATGGGAAGATCATTGAACGGTGGTTTTGAAGGAGAGTACAATCAGGTATCTCACAATGTTATTCAAAGTACTCTGGATAGAGCTACAGTTATAACTGCAGAAGAGTGCAGGAAAAAAAAAGGAAGGAATCTGCCATCAAAGACCATCAATTTAAAAAACAAATGATCAACTATGGGAATCTCATAGTTGTAAACTGGAGCATATGCAACTACCTTTGAAGCAAAGAACTGAAAAACAGAAGAGAATTCCAGAAAATGAGTATTAACTAAACCAAAATCAGTTCTTTCTAGGAAGTTGTGGGTAGTAAGTTGTCACTGTAGGTAGTATTTCTTGCCAGGTCTACTGGAGCATATGTATTTGCTGGAGCATATGCTATGTCCAGCATATGTATTTCATCATCCATNCAAAGAACTGAAAAACAGAAGAGAATTCCAGAAAATGAGTATTAACTAAACCAAAATCAGTTCTTTCTAGGAAGTTGTGGGTAGTAAGTTGTCACTGTAGGTAGTATTTCTTGCCAGGTCTACTGGAGAAAATTACATCCAGCATATGTATTTGATCATCCATTAATAGTCTGTGGAAAGAAATAAGGACCTTAGAATAGAATCCATCCACTTACATTAGATGCATGCAGGGAGTTGGACAAGTCTGCTCCACAAGAGAGACCAATGGTGACCGCAGCACAGGTACACTGCGATGCTGCTGACAGGGCACAGCCCCACAGCACCCAGGCAGGGCTGCGGTGGGAACAGAGTCCGCTGACAGTGCAGTGATCAAAGGACATGGTGTAGTAAGGAACGAGGTCCAGACTCCATTCAGGATGGTCAGGCAACATGTCAGCAGAGGGGAGACAGGGCTAGACTGCAGTGACAGAAAAATATGAGAGTCATTCTCTTCTCGTGGTCATTATATACACTGTGTGACTTCTGAAGCTAACAGTCCAAGCCCGCACCAAGCTTGGATAGGTTCATGGTAGTAAAATTTAGACTCAAAGGCCAGGAACAGACCCGAGTTATTTCCTTAAGTCCTAATTAATTGTCAGTTATGTTCAAATAAGCAGCCTCATAACTATAGAGGAGTTTGATCTTAAACCTTGAAATATGCATATCTCTTATTAATGGAAGCATGTTTGTTGTCTATAGATATGAGTGATGTTGGATGAATTAGTCAATAGGGTGTTTTAATTGATTATTGTTTCTAAACAGGAAGGATTTGGTCGACACTAAACCTAAGAAGGAAGATCTTTAATGTATTTGTTTTATCCTTTAGGATGGATAGGATATATATATAATTTTGCCTGTATTCTACCCTCAAAAGTGGGAAGGAGACCCTGCTTCTACCCTCAAATGGGGAGGTTACCCATTCCTGGAGCAATGCATACATACTACCCAGTGACAACAAAAGGCCAACAAATTAATTGAAAAGTTGCACATGCGGGAGAACCTGTGCTAGGGTAGGAAGAAGTAGGAGAATATGAGGGCAGCTGAGGTGCCTCATACTCTTTGGAGCCCTTGGAGAAGGGAGCTGGCAGGAGAAGGGAACTCTGGAGGTGCTGCTCTTTTAGCTCCTAATCTTTCTCCTTGCTATTGCTCCTGACCCATCCAAACAACAAACCTATTTAATGTTTCTAGTTTTGTTTTTTTTTTTTTGCTACAGTAAAGAAACTTGAGCCAAACTTTCCAGAGTAAGAAGATAAGTTATACCTTATTTAGAAAACATTCAGGGCAGAGAAGCCCAGTAGCACTGGTGAGAAGAAAATTCTCTGCTTCTGAGGACATGAAATAAGGTTCTATTTGAAATGACTCTAAGCCACAAGGACTTGTGGAGAGAACATTTTCATTCCTTGGGATTTATAACCACTTTAGAGAATGCCTTAACAGGAACCTGTTATCATCTATTACAGCTCACTACTTCAAAACTAGCACTGGTATCAGCACAATTTCTTTTAAAGAAAATAAGCCCAGAGAATATAGTGGATGAATGGAAGTTGACAACGTAATAAAATCAAAATAGTGGGGGAATAGGGAGGCAGTCCCTAGATAGTCTGGGGAGAGAGCAGGGAGTTTGTAATTTAAGGAGAATCAAGGATGACCTGAAAGGAATTTGTTTTAGAGTCTGCCATCTATAGTGTTTGATGAATATTACTGGAAAAGTACTGACTGCAGGCAAGTCACATATTAGGCCACTCTGAAAGATGACATGGGATGTGGTTCTTGTAGGTGCAAGGGTCTCTCAGGAGATTTTAGATAATTGTAAATGATGCATTAAGATGTCAAAAGAGGACTCAAGCAGAAAAAAAATGATAATAGGAAGGTAAGAGAGATGGATAAAAGTCGAAGTGTCCTATTAATTTTATTCTTTACTCCTTTTAGACACAAAATTGAGCTCATATTGTTGCCCTATCAACCCTGCAAAGCATATGTTTTTCTATTCCTTGCCTAGAGAAGGTTTTGTGGACAGAACTGAATTATTTCAGCTGCATTAACAAGAAATTGCAGTTTACCATGAGATGTTTTGGTGAAGAGGTATATTCGTAGATTTGGTCCTTTATCACAAGATTTATCCTTTTCCAACTTCGTTAAGGCATCCACCCCACTATCATCATCTGGCACATCTTCATCAACAAATCAAATGCACAGCTCCCTGATGATCGAGGCATGGTACTTCACAAAAATCACAACATATTATTCATTATTATTGTTTGTCTAGAGAAACTGCGTATTCAAAGATACCAACTATACAGCGAGACTATGCTCCTTTGTCATTTAAGACCTAAGTGCAAAATATACATACAATTTTGTTTTGTCATATGTTGTCTCTAAAATTACTAATTGAGTGTAGTTTATTTTTTTCAGGGTTGAATGAATAAACAGTTGGCTGAATGAATAAACGGTTCTGTTCAGATTCTGCAGTGCCATACTGCTGGCGGGTATGTATAATGCATATGCAGTATGCACAATACTCTGTATCTGAGGTGGAAGATTTTTCATGATATTGACATACTTCCCTAGAAAAAGAAACCTGGCATTCCACACTGTGAGGCAGGTCTCCTGCAGCTTATATGAGCATCAATTATGAATGAGGATGGTTTTCTTCTGCCTCAAGTGTTTTACCTGCCCATTTAGTCAGGAAAGAAAAGGAAAGGAATATTTTTTGCTCCTTTCTGTGTCTGAACTATTTCAGCTCTCTATCCCCATTTTGGCGTAGTGGCCATTCTTTATCTTGTTACATAATAGAGCAAGGCAGAGCATCATATGGCTGATGGAGCTATACCCTTCAGAGCGTTGTGATTGTGAGGGGATTATGGTGGCAGGGATTGGAAAATGTTTGCATCTCCACACTGCCATTATAGCAGCTTCATCTCTTACTGACAACAGGAATATCACAAATACTCTCACAAGTGCACACAACATGCTGGGGCTTGTGACTCCAGAATGAAACTCCAGTTATTTTTTCCCATTTATAGGATTCTATAATGATGGATTTTCACTTGCGTGAAACTGGGCTAAAACAATCTAACAACTCATTTGCTTTCAGGTATATTCAGGTGCAATCTGCCAATCTGCATTTTTTTTTAAACCCCCAGGACAAAGTCAGCAGCCCTGACACCTCTGCATTCAGAGATACAAAGATCACAAGCTACTGTTTTCTACTCATACAGCAAGAGAGCTCATGGGAACAGTGCACCTCTTTGACGCGGTCCCATAATATCGGCCTCAGTGTGTGTTGCTTGGTTGAATAACAGAATAATGCTATAGTAGTTGTCTCAAACAGCAGGTAGAGTGTGGGCGTCAGAATTCAGAGGGTCAACACACAGCCAAACCAGGTTTCTGTTCTGGACGTCAAAATACCGATGGCATAAGTAAGCATTTCAGTATTTCTGTTTGTCTATCTGTTTGTTTTTGGTTGTTTGTTTAGTGCATATTTATCATCATTAAAAACAGTATCCATAAGCTTGACTTTAAACAAAAAAGTTGTGATTTGATTGTTAGGAACTCTGGGAAATACAATTGTGAATGCAGATGGGTAGGAAACACTTTTCTGTCCTGTACTTTTTGATATTTTGTATCTCATCCCCGCTCAGAAAAGATACATAATTTAACTCTGATATTTTTTATATTTCAAACTTCTAGGGAAAACTGAATATAAATTAATTAATTTTTTTTTGTTTAAAATGCTTTGTAAAGTTGTATATTTTCTGTATTTTAAAATATTTTACCATAATTAGCTTACAGATATGGCTCTTATTCTCCTGGGCTTACATTATGTAATACCAGATGTGAAAGCATTTTGAATTACAAGATGGTCAATTTAAATTTTACCCATTTCCAAATCTTTTTCAACAAAAAGAAAAGAAAAGAAAAGAAAAGAAAAGAAAAGNTTATCATCATTAAAAACAGTATCCATAAGCTTGACTTTAAACAAAAAAGTTGTGATTTGATTGTTAGGAAGTTGTATATTTTCTGTATTTTAAAAATATTTTACCATAATTAGCTTACAGATATGGCTCTTATTCTCCTGGGCTTACATTATGTAATACCAGATGTGAAAGCATTTTGAATTACAAGATGGTCAATTTAAATTTTACCCATTTCCAAATCTTTTTCAAAGAAAAGAAAAGAAAAGAAAAGAAAAGAAAAGAAAAGAAAAGAAAAGAAAAGAAAAGAAAAGAAAAGAAAAGAAAAGAAAAGAAAAGAAAAGAAAAGANNAAAAGAAAAGAAAAAATACCTTCCTTGTGATAAAATAGTCAATTTCTATGAACAGAAAATTTCAGACTGCTTATAACAGTAAGTCTTTGTTTTTTAAGATCCCACCAAATGTTACTGTTATTAAAGAAAATAAAATTAATATTTCAAATAGACTCAAATGTTCTTTTCTAGCCTTTTCTTTTTCCAGACAGAGTATAGATAAACAGTGTGTGCAGTATCTTCTTAATCAGTAGCCTCATATCCCAGTGGATTCAACACTTTTGTCAAGTTGGTTCCCTGCTATTTAACATTCTATTTATTTAAGTTATTACAATACCCAGGAAATTATTGGAATTCTAATCTCCTACCCTTATCTTCTAAGCCCATAATTCTAAATTTACCATGGTTGACAAAAAAGAAGACAACCTATTTATCATCTCCTATGATCTTGCTCTGGCAGCCCAGTTCTTAAATTAATAAATATAGCAAAGTGCATTTGGTTTGTATCAGTGCTTTCATAATACAATTGTTTTGTTGTGCACAATGTACAGCTTGCATACTGGACCTTTCGTTTCCATTTCATTCCTTGTCTTTATCTATTATTATCTAGTGTTCAGCTCAATAGGCAAATGTTCCTGCCCACACATCCCAATGAAAAATAGCTTTAAAAGCATGAATTCAGGTTAAAGCCTGCTGTCAAATTATTTTTCCTTCCATCTCCATCAATACTATAGCGGCACAAGGCACATAGTCAATCTCAGGTCTGGATTGCCCTTGAAGTCCTCCATGTAGGTCCAAGCACTTGTTCATGGAGTGGCTCATTTTGAGATAATATAAAAGGAGGGCAAAGTCTGCAAGGATTTGTTCTAAAGCAGATATCCTCACCTTGGATTTTCATAAGTACAATATGTAACTTTTAAACTGAAAAATCAATTTATACAAACAAGCTTCAGCATATAAGCTTCAGAATATAAGTGTCCGCTCTCATCTCTGCTTTTTATCTTGTGGTAAGGACAAGGCCAGTTTGTGAGGGTAGCTGGTACTTCAAAATGTGTGAATGTAAGATTCTTCCATATTCAGTGCTTTTCGTTCTATTATGTCAGGACCAAAAAAAGAGATTTTTTGCTTTTCAGTCCTGAAGATGTATAGTTTTTATAAAGCACTTTTTAAGATTTGATCCAGCTGCTCTGAAAGTTTAGCTGACATTTTCAGTGATCCCATTGAAAGTAAACAGTCCAGAGGATAGTTAAGCTGACCATTACTATCAAAAACATGTTTGATGGGGAGTTCACTTTGAACACATTTGGTGTGGTTATAAACACTGGCTGTGTTTGAGAAGGCAGATATGTTTCAGATGGGTTGAAGTTTTTGGAAAGTTAATACACTTAATCCCAAATTCAGTAAATGGCAGTAATCCGATTGGCTATCCCAGCATGCCAGTTTGGCAAACATAATACCTGGCCCCTTATGAAAACAAAAATAATTTTATCAAAAGATGAAAAGACATTCATGATTAACACCCTACAAAATGACCCTCTGGGAAGCTGTCATGATATAAGTAGCCAGCACTTTTTCACTCACTGCTCTAGGAAGGCAAAAAGCTTGTGGTTAATGATGTGAAAAGTAGTTCTTAGTATCTCAGCGTCACTGCCTTGGTTGTCAAAATAACTATTCATTTCCATGACTTGAAATGGACTCTATACAGCAGTTTTATGAAAGTGCTTTGAAAGCAAGGCACTGTGACCATGTAGGTTTACGGAACTCCCGTGGTAGCTTCAAAAAGAATTATATGAATTTGAGCTACAGGAAGCCCTAACTAGAGGGAACATGATGATTTAGATAATTCCTGATGGTCTGTCATAGAAAATCAGACACTGTATATATTATTGTACAATGAAACCATCAAGCTACTTTTAAAGCATTTGTCTGCCATAGAACAGTTTTCTTTTCAAGGACTGTTCTTGGCTAGGGCTGACAATTTGGATGTGATTGCAATGTACTGATCTTTAATCTTTAATGCCATAATTGTTATATGGTACTTTGTGTTCCTGTAATAGCCGTGCATGATACTGAAAGTGAATAGTGACAATGGATATCCCATGGAAACACTGTAACCTGCCTATGTAATGCTGGATCCTGCTCCTACTGAAATCAATGGCCATGTTTCCAATTACATCAATATGAGTAGCATTCAATCTTCTGTCCAGGAATAAAAAGAAAAAAAGGATCCCCATGAATCACATACAAATTATCTTCTTAGTGTTTTACCTTACTGAGGTTGTTGAAAATAATGAGGAAAGAAAAGTAAGGTGCAGAAATATAGTTTAACCCTGGTAAATTGTTCTTTTCAATTTGATTTCATTGCATAAGAATACTTTACTAATGAAATAATTAAAACAGCAAAAATTGTCTTAATGTAGGTCTGTCTCCTCTCCTTCCAGAGTGAGTGGCTTATCAGGTAAAGGATCATGGGTTTTAGCCTCTGTTTTTTTTTTTTTTTAAACATACCTACTCAGCCTGTGTTTATTACTAATGTGGTTTGAATCGGTCTCTCTTTGTGATCTGCTCCCAGCCCTACACGGAGTCCCTCAAATACCACTGTCTATAGGGCAGCAATGTTTGCAGTCCTCATTATCAGAGACTTGCCTGCTTCTACATCACGGCTGTCTTTACCTCATCATGACATTTTCCCTTTCTGTCCTGCTCTCTCCAAACTCTCCTCAGCCTCAAAAATCCAGGTACTCTTTCACATAGTTGATTATTTTCTGTTGTCATACTTCATGTTCTTCTAACAGCAATCAGCTGGCTACACCTGGCACCTACCTTACATCTGGATTGAGTGTCATTTTTAATGGAGTGCCTTCCAGGACATAGTACAGCTTACATGGGAGCAGGGCCATTTTCAAAACCGGACTAGTTTCTATTCTCTGACTAGTATTTTGTGATTAACTCGTGCAAAATCAAATTAAAAAGAAATAAAACAAGCCAATGTACCACTTCAGGGAACGTGAGGTTTTGATTGTGTAAAATAACTTGTTATAAAGTACAAAAATGGGAGATAGTAGATGTGCACGTATGTGGGAACATGGAAAAGATGAGGTTTACATGAAGAACAAGACAAAATTCAAATGCAATTCTAGTGTATTAAAATGAAAATTGTAGCACAAAGTGAATAGTACAAAAGATCAGAAGTTTTACTTTTTTGCTTTTCTAACTGTTTAATTAGAGTGCTTTGGAATGTTCTAGTGTTATCAGAAATGAAGTATTAAAGCACAAAGCAACAGTTTATTCTTAACTTTGAAGGGTTTATAAGGTACTGTGGGCTTAAGAATACATTAGATATGAAATATAAGATAATATTTTGAAATACAAAGCAGTAATAGGTGCAATCCTAGTCTTTTCTTTCATCACAGATCCTAGAATTTATGGTAAATTCTATGTATTCTGCATTGTACTTCAAATATTTGGCTAACAACCTGAAAAAGGAGAATAAGAAAGAAAAGGAGAGAAGGGGAAGACAGGTTCTTCTCTGAACTATTCATAGTCTCCATTTAATAATTACTTGGCTTTAGAGATTTGTTTTACTCATGACAGAAATACAGACTCAAGTAATCTCAGTAAAGTAATCTCATGTAATCTCACAAAGCCCCCCTCGGGGACTCACAAAGTACAATGCAGCACAAAGCTGTGCTACATTAAAAACAGCAATGTTCCTTTATGAAATTAAATGATTGCACCAGAAGAAACCTTTATCCAAATCACATAAGTTTATATTGATGTTCAAACGAAATGCATGCAAAGACTGTGACTTTTCTTGGATATTTGTTTGTGGAGGCTTTTGTCCTGCTCTGGAAGGAGGTAGATATTGCAGTTATATAATTTCACTTAGGGATGAAATTATTTCTCACATTTTTCCTGAACAAACTGTCATAACATTTTCTATTGAAGACGAGCAGAAATAACAAGGAAAAAATGCTAAAAGGGAGTAACAGGATGAAGAGTAAGCAGGTGTTCAGACTACTTGAAATACCAGTGGTGAAAGAGCTGTGTAAGTAACCATAGGATGTATTGCATATTGCGCATGTGAGAGAGAGAAAGATCCTTTGTCTTTCTCCTTGTAGAGTGGGAAACTATTCCATATCTAGCCAGTGTCAATCCTTCGTGGGAGGGGAAAAGTGGTCAAGGACAATGAAACACAGGGAAATACAGCTAATGATGGGGGACTATGCTAATGGAAAAGGTGGGGAAATGCAATGAATTGGTGGATCCTCAGGCAATCAGAGTATCAAGGAAGAGCTGAAGGGAAAAATGCAGCCCCAGCAGGAAGATTATGGAGAACTAGAGGGGGATAGTGACTGAAGCATGAAGCATGCCAAGGTTTCCTTTTTGCCATAGAAATCTTTTGAGTCGGATAGCTGTGGACTGTGATGTGAATGTGTTCATGTCCATCAACCCACAGAGGAAATTTCCAAGTCGGCCCCCATGGGTTGAGGTTCAAACGGAGGCTGCCACTGTGCAGTTCTTCACCTCTCCAGGGAACAAGATGTCCCATGTTTTGGAATCCAGCAGGACACAAAGATAAGAAAAAGGATTTCCTGGAGCACAAACATGCTGAGGTAACTGTGGGGTCCTGTTTTGAGGTGCCCAGGCTGCAGGTTATTTAGTCTGCTTGGAGGACATGCAGGAGCAGCTATATGCAGAGCATCTCCTAATGAAGAGGCCTGATGAGGACTTTTGTGGGGCTGGACGCAAGAACATCAGGACAGAAAGGGAGTGCAGGAGGCGCTACAGTAAGAAAAGTGTTGGGTAGGCCACCACAGACACCCATGGGAGACTGAGCAAGTGAGCAAACACACTTTTCACAAAGAGGAATAAAGAGATCGGGACCTTAAAAAGACAAGGCTGCCAAAAAGGCAAGGTATGAAGCTGCCTAGGATATATGGAAAATGAAATTCAGCACAGGTCCAGTGAGAGACCTGTCAAGGCCTGCAACACTTATGCTGAGTAAAAGTTGAAATCGAGTGACACTTAGTTGTTTTTTCTTGTGAGAGAAAATCAAGTGATTCCAACAACATAATCTGACAACAAAACAGGCCAATGAACCTCAGTTCTCCCAGATGAGTTGTCTTTCAAATATTTCATTTGAACATGAAACACTACCAAAATTCAAAGTAAGCCAAGTCCCACAAACCTACAAGGCTAATCTCATGCTTTGACAAGCTCAGAGCAAATTCCCCCTCAGCTGATTCACACTGACTTTGTGTTTGGATGAATCCCCTGTGCTCAGGAATCAAGCCCAAACCAATGCAAAGATCATTCTTCCATCCCCTTTTTGGGGTCAGAGGAATTGGCTGAATCCCTTCAAAATGGGAACTTCAAACCAAGGGAGAAAAATGCAGTGATACAGTTTTCTGTTTTCTTTGGTTTGTGAAACATAACATGGGAAATGTTATGAAAGGTCAGTATAAAATCAAAACATTCACCAGTATGTAGTGTAACCAGGTAAAAGACTTCTAGAAAGAAACCCCTTGAACACATGACATTTCTTGTGTTAATTCATTTTCCACTGTTTGATTATTCTGAGAATACAAAACAGTGCAGAGCTTATTCTGTCATTGACAAATCTTGTTTTTTCATACTTTCATGGGCAAGACAATGTGGACATTTGTTTCTTAAAATAAGAATCACACAGCTCCAAGAGGACAAGGAAACATGACATGATTTCCCTGGTTAGCTATTTTGCTCCCAAACTGACACGATTATTGTTGTGATTATCAGTGGAAAGGTAATATTTTTGATACTGAGATCCTATGGATAAGGTATAACAGTCAGTTAGGGTCATTTCTCTGGACCTTTTAGGGATGCTAGGTTTCAGATAATGTGTGGTGCTTCGTTGTTTGGTGGGAGCAGTCATAAACAGAGGTGCTGAGAGGATTTTCAGATGAAAAGGGTTAACATAGGTTACAATTATCTTAGTTCTTCATGCAAAGAGCATCACGCTGTGTGATAGAGAAATGCAATTTAACTATTCAGCTACAACACATACAATGACAGCTCTGTTGTTTCTAGACGTAAATTATTAGACCTACATTTATATGGCTGTTATTTCTCTGTGTCCAGGTATTGTGAATTAATTCTGACCACCATGAGAGTCAGATCTAGGTCTGTAAATGTTGATGTAAAAATGCTCTGCAGAGAGGGATCACGCTGAAATCAAAACACTCCAAATAGTTCATATACTAATTTGATACAGCTATTCTAATGTTATGTAAAGAATATATTAATAACCATTTTTAGTCTCCTGTTTCTCTCTGTGTATCTTTTCCTGCACAATATGCAATGGGTAGGGATGCACTGAGGATTACATGGAAGACAGATGCTGAAGGACCAGTTGTAACCAAAGCTTTTCTGAACCTAATTTAACAACCTTTGGTTTGGGTACATATTTCTTACAGAAAATGAATGATATTATGATGAATAATGTTATGTTTTTATTCATAGGAACTCCTTTTCTTCGGCCTTACATTTTTGTCTTAAAGTTAAGACTATTTCCCTTCCCTCTAGATAGCCAGATTGCTTATTCTAAGTTTTTGCTAAGTGAAAAAAAAAATCATTTCCTCTGAGAACAGCAATAGTGTGCAAGGTTGATCTTAATGACCTAAATTAACCAAAGTTCTTCTTGATGAGACTGCTCTGCAACCTATTTTATCTTCAGTTTGCAGGAGCTAATTAAACTAATTTGAAGCAAGAGAAGACAGCTCCAAAATGCAAAGACAGACACAATTGTTCCCAGAGGAAAAGAAAGAATATTTACAATTTCTTCAACCAAGCTTTAGTAATATTCAGTTAGTCCTCGATTTAGTCCATATAGAAAAAAATACTAATTTCTAGAAAAACATCTCTGAGTAATTTTGAATGTGTCTCTTTTTAAAAAGCGCATTTTTTTCATTCCATCTTTTTGCAATCGATTAGCAGTGCAGAAGCCATATGTATCATATTAATAGATTCACACATGGGTAAATTAATGTGTGTTATTTCCTTGAACCAACTGTTCTAGTTGTACAGGCCATTTCAAGTTAACAACCTTTCCATCTTAGAGTTCTTTACAATAACTAATACACTAGTAATTGATTTCCACCAAAAACACACTTCAGCTTCAGAAATCCTCTATTATTTTTAGCTGTTGCCTCAAAGTAGTCCTAATCTTAGTACTACTGATGGTGTAGCACTCGAAGACAATGAGAATGTCTATTCCTGTCAGTAAATTGTTCCTCAGACCCATTTGTGAGATTAATAGCATAGATCTTCATTCTCCCCTGAAGCATGTTACATTTCCACTCAACAATTAAAAAAAAAAAAAGATTTAAAAAAATTAATAAAAAAAGCTCCTAAAAATGCATTTGAGTAATTTACCTCAGCATACTTTTTGCAGTGGCACAGAAGGCAAAGAATACTTTAGTAATCCTCTTCACATATCATAGAATCATAGAACCACAGCTGGAAAAGACCTTTAAGTTGGACTCATTGAGTCCAACTGTAAACCCTTCAACACCATGACTGCTAAACCGTGTCCGTGAGTGCCTCATCTACACGTTTCTTGAACACTGGGACCGTGGGACCGTGACTCCACCACTTTCCTGGGCAGCCTGTTCCAAAGTTTCATCACTCTTGCTCTGTAGAAACTGTTCCTAATGTCTAACCTGAACCTCCTCTGGCACAACTTGAGGTCATTTCCTCTTGTCCTATCCATGGATACTTCGGAGAAGAGATCAACCCTCCGTCTGACTACAGACTCCCTTCAGGTAGTTGTAGAGTGCAAGAAGGTCTCCCCTCAGGCTCCTCCAGACTAAATAACCCCAGCTCCCTGAGTTAGTGCTCCAACCCCCTCACCAGCTTCGCTGACCTTCTTTGGACACACTCCAGCACCTCAATGTCCTTCTTGTAGTGTGGGGCTCAAAACTGAACACAGTATTTGAGGTGTGCCCTCACCAGCATCGAGTACAGGGTACCACTTCCCTGGTCCTGCTGGCTGCACTGCACCTGATACAAGCCAGGTTTCCATTGGCCATCTAGGCCACCTGGGCATGCTACTGCCTCATGTTCATCTGTCTGTCAACCAGCACCCACAAATCCTTTTCTGCCACACAACTCTCCAGCCACTCTACCCCAAGCCTGTAGAGCTGCATGGAGTTGTTTAAACCAAAGTGCAGGAGACGGCGCTTGGACTAGTTGAACATCATACAGTTGGTCTCAGCCCATCAATACAGCCTGTCCAGCTCCCTCTGCAGAGCCATCTTACCCTGAAGCAGATCTCCTCTTAGCTTGGGGTCATTTGCAAATTTGCTGATGGTGCATTCAATCCTCTCATCTAAATCATCAATAAAGATATTAAGGAGCAGGGCGCCCAGCACCGACCCCTGGGGAACACAACTTGTGACAGATCACCAGCTGGATTTAACTCCATTCACTACCACTCTCTGGGACCGGCCATCCAGCCAGTTTTCATCCGGCGAAAAGATCACCTGTCTAAGACATGAGCTGATAGCTCCTCCAGGAGAATGCAGTGGGAGATGGCATCAAAAACCTTACTAAAGTCTAAGTAGACCAAGTTCACAGCCTTTGCCCCATCCACTAGGTAAGTCGCCTGGTCATCGAAGATCAGGTTGGTGAGGCAGGATCTGCCTTTCATGAACTCATGCTGGCTGGGCCTGACCTCCTGGTTGTCATACACATGCTGTATGATTGTCCTCAAGATGATCTGCTTCATAACTTTCCCTGATACTGAAGTCAGACTGACAGTTTCCTGGATCCTCCATCAGACCCTTCTTGTAGAGAGGAGTCACACTGGCCAGTCTCCAGTCGTCTGAGACTTCCCCTGTTGACCAGGACTGCTGATAGATGATGGACGGCAGCTTGGCGAGCACCTCTACCAGCTCCCTTAGAACCTTTGGGTGGATCCCATCTGGCCCCATAGACTTCTGAGTGTCCATATCCTCTGTAATGTTTCTGTTCATCTTATATATGATACCACATGCAAAATAAGTGATTCTGTTGCTTTCTGTGCCTATAAGAGACTGCAGTTATTAAAATGCTAACTTAAAACCCATTTATTTTGCACTCTTATGCACCGCACAGTAAAGTTACATGCTGAGTAGGTGGGCAGATGGCATTTTGAATCCACCCTGAGCAGTCTTCCATGACTGACACAAATTGCTGTGATTAGGCTTTGAATGAAAAAAAATGCATATGTAACCTCAAACACCTGTATGGTTATTAAATAAGTAGTGACTTTTTTCTATGGTCTTTTCTATTTTTTTCAGCAGCAAGTATTTTAGTTTCTTTACAGAGAAACCTTACCTCTGTAAAAACTGGAGCATGAAAGGGTCAGGGATAAAAAGATTAGGGCACTGTCTTGATACAGTATTGAAAAATAGGGAATCAGTCAAGAGGCTAGGATGACCATGAAATATTTTTCCAAATTGCAGAGTTTGCATGATGCCAGAAGCACATCTATCTGGACATCTGCTGTGTAGTCAGAGCCAAACTGTGTCACTAGTTTTATAGATATTTTCTTTCAGTTGCACTCAGAAACAAGAACAAGGCATAGACATAACCTTTTTGCTGCAAGAAGCATTATTGACAAAGAGAACTATTTTGTTCAGCAGAGGAATTGTTTCTGCATCCTCTCTGAGCTTGGCACACTGAAATAATCCAACAGAAACTTAACCATTTTGCTCTGTAACCCTCTGTAAAACCTACCAGAGGACTGGTTCCTATGGTCTGGCCTGGTTCGTATGTCTTCCAACTGCATACATGGTCTCAGGTTCCTCAGGAAGATAACTAAACTATGAAAAAACGCCACAAAAAAGTCCATAGAAAGAACCATGCATATCAGAAGGGTAAAACTGCAGACAGAGATAGAGGTGTTGGGGATCATCAGTAGATAAAAGATTCAAGAGAAAAAATACCAACATGGAAAAGAATAAAAACCTAAAGGGAAACACACAGGGTCAGAAGATAACTCACTAGCATGGAGGGGCCGATGCAGGAGCAGGTGCTAGCTCTTCCCCTCCCAGGGGGCATCTTTGGGGCAACAAAGACTCTTCAGGTGTCTCTAGCATAGTGAGCACACTAATGCTTGGCCTTTTGCTGCTTGGGTGTGTTAGCCAACAAATAATTGCTTTATACTTTAAACTGAATCAGAAGCACAGAACTATTGGAAGACTAGCTAAAGAACATGAGAGATTCCCTTCTCTCTTTTTCGGGAGTACTTTCTAGGTGGTTTCACAACATTAACACAGACAGTTATCCAAAATCTGTCACCTATAGGCAGGTTGTTTTCTTTAAATTAAAAATATTGAAAATATTCTCAGGTTTCTAACTTCATTGTTCTACTACCATTAAGGAGATAACAGCCAGGTCCAAAAAGTCTCCTTACAGTTATTTATATTTTCTGTTCTGCTTCAGCTGTATGAATTAACATGCCTGATATGACAAAGACATCCATTTTGAAGGTCTTTTGGATCTCACGCTTCCTGTTAATTATATTTACAGGGCTCAGCTGGTTCTTATTATAGGTCTTTTTTTTTTATGAGTATTTACTCATATGTCATTTGGCAAATCTCTGTAACATCTTGAACATTTTGTGACTTCCACTAGCTGAAGAGACACTGTGATTTTTCAGACTTATTGTTTACAAAGCCCTGTGAGGTTGCAAATGACGTCCCGTAGCTCTTAAAACACACTTCATCTACCAGGAAATGATGACTAATGGAGACAAATTAGACATTAAGTAGAAGTTTACAATTAAAACCCCTTACTATTAGTCTAATCAATTTTGTTTATAGAAAAATGACTTGCATATTGGAAAAGAAAATCTTACAATAAGAGAAATTTTCCTGGAGAAAATGATCTGTATGTATATCAATAGACATATAAATATGCATCTTTTATGCATAGAAAACTTACCACCTAAACAGTATTTTCACCACGGAACAATGATTCAAGAACTAACAATTTTCACACAACTCCCACTAACAGCAGTGTTTCATTATACTTAGTAAGTCAAACACTTGTTTAGCATCACTGGTGCTGACAATTAGTCTTTTGTCTTTTTCACATCTGGTGCTCTTAGAAAGATTCAATTAATCAACAAGTTTATCCAGATACTAATTTATTTCCTGATGCCTTCTTGATTCATTTTGCAATTTCTATTCATGATAAGAAAAGCCTAATTCTTTTATTGTTGAGAGATTTTAATAATGCCTCCATGATTTAAATAAATGAGTACATTTGTATACTACATAGAAAAAAAAATAGAAACTAAATAAATATTTACATTCAGTTTAAAATAAATAAATAAATAATATCTAGAATATACCTCATAATTTTTATTCTTTTATTTTTATTCTTTATTCTTTTTTTAATTTTTTTTTTGTCCCACAAACCAGCGCAAAACTGAACATAGATTTGCAGGAATGAAACAAAATAAGTCTTGACTGAGGGCCAGATGGTACTATTCCTCATTAATCTAAGAAGCAGCATAACTAAGGGTGACAGACTTAGGCTCATTATCTGTGTTAGTGTTGTGAAAATATGTTTTTTAATCAATGGAAAAAAAACAGAGAAAAAGTCTTTAACATATGGATTTTTTTCTTTGCTTTTTTCAAACTTCATTTACTTTCTTACTTTTTAAGGAAAAAGATGACTGGGTTGAAAAACAAACTGTATTTTTTTCAAATATTTCATCACTGTAGTTTGTTAAATTAGAAATGGTCTTTAGATTCAAAAACTTTGAAAAAGGTCTTTGACTTTTTCATATTTTTCTGCTTTTTTTCAAACATGTTAATAGAACTCAATTCAGTTCAATAAAAGTTTCACATAAACTTGACTTCATTGAAGCAAGCAAACTATTTGTCTGATGCATAATGTTAATACAAAATCTGTAACGCTTTTCAGAATACCTAATTCTCATTTATGTTATTTTACCAGCAGCAACTCTTCAAAATGCCACATAGCATCATATCTGTAGAAATATTTTCTGCATTTATGCAAACTGCATGCAGCATACTCCCAACAATGGTTATTGTTTGGACTTCTCAAAATGTAACCTTTGCATTTATACAGATCTTCACACAAATAACCACCTTCCATAATCAACAGTACTGAGAATTTCTTTCTAAGAAAACAATTTAGTCAACTCAAGAAGTTCAGCTAAAAGTATGTTTCCTTTTACTAGAAACACATTGTAAGCTACCAAGGAAATAGAAAATCAAAGTAAATCTTATTTAGGTGCAATATCTTTGAGGCAACTTTTGCTAGTAACTGGAATTATGGCATGAGATAAAATAGGAGACAAAACTTAAACTTTATATAATTCAGCTTTACAAATCCTATTGTTTCATATGCTGAGATAGATGAAACAACCTTTCTAGAAAAAATCATTCCTTCTTCTGCTTAGTAATTTTGAGTGGACTAAGTATGAGAGGACTACATCTATATGATTAAACCTGTAAGTCTGCACAGTAAAATAGGGCCAAGAAGCAGGCACTTTTAGTCTAACTTTTAGTTAACATTGTTCCTGGCATGGTTTTGATCTGGGATAACTTGTATGCCCCAAGACAACATCTGGGGTGGGTGGAACTGGCTGGCAATGGCAGCCCATGCTGCCATTTCCACTGCCAACCTGCACATAACCAGCCTGTTTTGAAGAGCAGGGGAATTTAGCTGTAAATCTCAAATATCTGGGAACAGTCCCAGACTTTATTATTTAGTAACTTTCATTTCTGTCACGTGCAAGGAGTTTTAAATCGATAAACTCTGTCCGGTTCCCATTCAGACTTCTGAATTGTATTCCACATAAATAGATTTTGCTGTACTTCACCACCCTTGGGCACAGCAAAGCAAATCTTGTTTCATTTTCTCTTGAAGATATATACAGTTCTCAAAGGATGAAACAAAATCTGAAAAGAAAATAAACAAACAAACCAACAAAAAATCACCCAACTTTAGAAATGCTGTATCCCCTTTCGCTCCCTGGAGGTTAGGTAGGTAGATTGCTTTACCTTTGCATGGTAGAGTCCTGACCACAGAGCTGACATATTATGGCAAAACCAGCTCGTGTAATAACTGTTATTTCTAAGGATCCAAAGAGCAAAAGAGAGATATTAACCTTGTCTCATTTCTTCAAAAAAAAAGTGTAACAAAGAAGATGATAGAAAAATAGGAAAAGCATGCACTTGCACAAAGGTAACTTTTCATGGTTAGTTACCTCACTTCTTTAAAGCAATAATGTTCCCATATAATTTCTAGGGCTATATGTTTTTCTTTTATATTTCGTTTCATAATATTCTTAGACATACTTCTTGTATCAAAGAAGAAATGACTTACATATCTTCTGACCATGTAGATTTGTGCCATTTAGACTAGGCTAAACACATACTTAGGCTAGATGCATTCTCACAAGCTAAAATGTAATTCCCCAATACTGGTATAAACAAATGTAGGAAATGTATTTTCTTATAATTAAGTATCAGCACGATTCTCTTAAGAAGGGATCAAATGTTACATGAGACAGAAGACGGTATGAAAAATTATTAATTTTCATAGAAGTTGAAGATTGAAGGGCCACAAATCCCTGGGCCCTGATGGGATGCACCCCAGAGTTCTGCGTGAGCTGCCGGATGTCGTGGCCAAGCCGCTCTCCATCATCTTTGAAAGATCCTGGAGAACGGGGAAGGTGCCGGAGGACTGGAAGAAGGCCAATATCACGCCAGTCTTCAAAAAAGGCAAGAAGGAGAATCCAGACAACTACAGACTGGTGAGCCTCACCTCCATCCCCAGAAAAGTGATGGAACGGCTCATACTGGTCGTTGTCTCCAGGCACGTGGAGGACAAGAAGTTGCTCAGGACTAGTCAGCATGGATTCACCAAGGGGAAATCATGCCTGACTAATCTGATAGCCTTCTATGATGGGATGACCAGCTGGATAGATGAAGGGAGAGCAGCAGATGTCATCTATCTCAACTTCACCAAGGGTTTTGACACCGTCCCTCATAACATCCTCCTAGACAAGCTCCGGAGGTGTGGGATAGATAAGTGGACAGTGAGGTGGATTAGCGATTGGCTGGATGGCAGAGCTCAAGGGTGGTGATCAGTGGCGCAGAGTGTACTCAGAGGCCTGTGGTGAGCGGTGTCCCCTGGGGTCAGTCCTCGTGCCAGTCCTGTTCAATTTATTCATCAGTGACCTGGATGAAGGCACAGAGTGCTACCTCAGCAAGTTTGCTGATGATACGAAGCTGGAAGGAGTAGCTGATTCCCAGAGCGCTGTACTGCCATCCAGAGGGACCTGGACAGACTGGACAACTGGGTGGGGAGAAATCTTATGAAATTCAACAAGGCCAAGTGCAAGGTCCAGCACCTGAGGAGAAATAACCCCAGACACCAGTACAGGCTGGGGACCGACCTGCTGGAGAGCAGCTCTGCTGAGAAGGACCTGGGCGTCATGGTGGACGACAGGTTGACCATGAGGCAGCAGGTGCCCTCGTGGCCAAGAAGGCCAATGGCATCCTGGGGTGCATTAAGAGGAGCGTCTCCAGCAGGTCGAGGGAGGTGATCCTGCCCCTCTACTCAGCCCTGGTGAGGCCACATCTGGAGTATTCTGTCCAGTTCTGGGCCCCACAGTACAAGAGGGATGTGGAGCTGCTGGAGAGAGTCCAGCGCAGGGCCACAAGGATGATCAGGGGCCTGGAACATCTGCCCTATGAGGAGAGGCTGAGGGAGCTGGGCCTGTTCAGCCTGGAGAAGAGGAGGCTGAGAGGGGACCTGATCAGTGAGGATGATGCTGGCCTCTTTTCAGTAGTGGCCACTGATAGAACTAGAGGAAATGGTCAGAAACTAAGGCATCAAAAGTTCCGCAGGAGGTTAAGGAAAAATTTCTTAACAGTGAGGGTGACAGAGCCCTGAAACAGGCTGCCCAGAGAGGTTGTGGAGTCTCCTTCTCTGGAGATCTTCAAGACCCGCTTGGATGCAGTCCTGTGCCACGTGCTCTAGGTGACCCTGCGTGTGCGGGGGGTTGGACGAGATGACCTCTAGAGGTCCCTTCCAACCTTAGGCATTCTATGATTCTATGATTTACAATTTTAAATTGCGTAGGTATCCACATGCTTCATGCATTCAGACGAGAAACCTGTACATTGGTAAAGCTTCAGAAAAGTGACTTCATCGAACATTTTGATGGAGTATAGTGAACTGGTTTCATTATCAGTGAAAAGAATTCATAAATTGAAACTTGGCAGATGCCCATATAAAAGCTAGATGAAGTTTTTAAGAATCACATAAAGTCTGTATACATAAATTGTATACAAATAATGGTTACTCATTTGCAGTTATTTAGGTAATGACAGCTTATTAGTAAAAATCTGCTATTCTCTTCATCATATCTTCACTTACCCAAAAGTGTTAAGATGCTTGTTTATTATTGACACAAATCAGTTAAATAAATCACAGCATAAAAGATGAAAATACCTCTGGCTGGAAAGGGCTAACATTTCGAATGGAGATGCATCCTGCAGAACAAATGCACAGAGTGGAAGTACTGTGTATAAGTGAATAAGTAAGTACAATCTTAGGAAAAAAAATCACAGAATCACCGAATGGCTGAGGTTGGAAGGGACTTCTAGAGATCATATAGTTCAACCCCCCGGCTCCAGCAGGGACACCCAGAGCACGTGGCACAGGGTGGCATCCAGGCGGGTTTGGAAGATCCCCCAAGAAGGAGACTCCACAACCTCTCTGGGCAGCCTGTTCCAGGGCTCTGTCACCCTCACAGGAAAGAAGTTCTTCCTCACATGGAGGTGGAACTTCCTGTGTTTCAATTTGTACCCATTACCCCCTGTGCTGTCACTGGCCACCACCAAGAAGAGTTTTGTTCCATCTTCTTTACATTGTCCCCTCAGGTACTTACACACATTGATCACATTCCCTCCATCTTCTTTAAGCTAAACAGTCCCAGCTCGCTAAGTCTTTCCTTATACAATAGATGCTCCAGTCCTTTAATCATCTTTGTTGCTCTCTGCTGGACCCTCTCTAGAAGCTCCATGTCTCTCTCATACTGGGGAGCCCAGAACTGCGCCCAGTACTCCAGATGTGGCCTCACCAGAGCTGAGCAGAGGAACAGGATCCCCTCCCTCGACCTGCTGGCAACGCTCCTCCCGATGCAGCGAGGATCCCTTTGGCCTTCTTGGCCATGAGGGCACATTGCTGCCTCATGGTTAACCTGTTGTCAACCAGGACTCCCAAATCCCTCTCTGTGAAACTGCTTTCCAGCAGGTCAACCCCTAATCTGTGCTGGTGTCTGGGGTTATTCCTCCCCAGGTGCAGGACCCTGCACTTGTCCTTGTTGAACCGCATGAGGGTCCTCTCTGCCAACTCTCCAACCTGTCTAGGTCCCTCTGAATGGCAGCACAGCCCTAGGGGTGTCAGCCGCTTCTCTCAGTTTGCTGTGATCTGCAAACTTGCTCTGCACCGCACTCTGTCCTCTCATCCAAGTCATTGATGAACAAGTTGAACAGTTCTGAGTCCTTTTTTTTTTTTTTTTTCAGTGAGTTTATATCATAACATACCAGAATATAAGCAGTTCAGGCTGAATGTTGATTTAACTTGCTATGAGAGCAAGCAGCAACTTACACAGGGGTGATGGAGGGCTTCTTTCAACTCCACTGCCTTAGGTTTTGCAGGGTGCTAAGTTCATCCTGCCAGATGGGAAGTAACTGTAAAGATCTTGGTCTAAAAGTAACATATTTCTGCTTCTTTTTTTACCCTTGACTGCATAACAGTGGGTGTTGATTTGCACACACATAACCAGATTAAAATGAGCTGGTTGATTACTGTGCCAGTTTGCTCACCTCCCCCTCTCTTGGTCGTGCCATTCCAACAAGTGAGCTGTAGGTATAGCTCTTGACTGTCAGCCTACATAACTAAACCAAAGCCACTTTTGAGCTGTATTAATATGCTGTTCTGTAAGCTGAAGAGACTCAGGAGCTGCTTCACAGTTCAACAGTTTCTGATGTAAAAGCAGATATTTGTGAGTAAAAGTATGGTGGAAAAATACATGGGAGATTGTAGCACCTTCAGCTATCCAACTTCAATCCATTGGTCTCTGTGCATTAGCATTTGGTATTGTCATTCAGGTTTACAGTGTTTTCCATATATTAGCATAGTCTAACAGATTCAAACCTTCTATCATTATTTGAGAGAGTCGAAATACGTCCTCCATCTTACTAGTAGTCAGAAAATGATCAAAAATATTGTCTGCATTTGATTGAAACAAAGGAATTTAGCAAGTGAGAAATCTGGTGAATATGACTGAAAGAAGGTCGATATTGCATTTAGATTAAATTTTGCTGATCCTATTCTTCACATTTTACAGGAGTAGTATCCAAAATATTTATGTTGTATTACCATGACTATTCATTACTTGAGAGCAGACTTGAATCCTCTGAGACCAACAAAAAAATCTGAGGTGCTGGGAAGAACTCAGCATATTTATTCATTAAATAATAGGCTAAAGAAATAGCAATAAATAGAAGGAGAATAAATTCTACAGGGTCAAAGGAATGGCCAAAGCATTGCTCAGTTCCTATGCTGTGGGCCAGTGATGCAGATTCTTCCTCTAGAAAACAGTCTCATTTTTTCAAACCTTGCAGACAATTTAAAGAACTTGATAATGTAGTTTCAGCTTTCACAACATACTAAATCGGAATAATATTTTCAAGGTTCTCTTCACTATTTATTTTCTCTAAGAATTAATCTTGTCATGAAGTCATTATACAGGGAAGATGTCTCTGATATGTTTGGGGAGCTGCTTATTTATTGTGCAATGCAAAAATTATTCATTAAATGATCTACATGTCACCACATATAAGGGTAATGCAAAATGGCTTAGAGTGGGTTGTTTTAATTCAGCAGGGCTGTTCTGCTAGAAAGCAGAGGATCCTCATTCTCACTCATAAACATCAACTCTAAAATAATTTGCATCATAGGGATATCAATGTGCTCTATGAAAATACTCTTAGGAATAATTTTCCTTTGTTAAGATGTTTTTTACTATAACACTAATTATATTATGGGATATCTTAGTGAGAAACTTGCTCCTATGTTTTAGTCTTAAGCAAACCTATTTACCATGGTGTTTGAGGAAAAAGTCTGGTCAGGGCAAACATTTGACTCTGAGACAATCACTCCAGTTAATTATTTCTACAATAATTTCCACAATCTCTGACAAAAATCACCTTCACTCTTCTCAGGGAGATATTCTTAATGACTATGAATTACGCCCAATCATAGCCTTGAGCACTTTAAACAGGACATGGGTGCAACTGAGGAACATAAAATTGTGAAACGGAATTTCCTGCTTTAAACCCCTATTTTCTCACCCTAGTATTAATTTAACACCCTCTGGTATTAAAAGTTTCTTGCATGCCTGGAGTCTTGATTTTATGCATGCTCAGAGCTGCCTGCTCAATCTTAACTGATTTTCAACACTCTTCAACAAAAATCCTCTGCTTAAACACTGCTGAGATTTACAAAACGGTCTAGTTTGTCCTTAGGACATACCCATCAAGCTGGGTACACTATGAAAAGTGCACCTTTTTTATTCAATAAATGAGATCAGTTACTCAGCACATGACTGTCTAGATTGTTCCATTCTGAGGACATTAAACACCAGTTTCCCACCTGATCATTTAACTACACAGAGTATAAAGAAGCTTTCAGTCTTTCATTAACTGCTTCTTGTTTCGAACAGAGTAATTGCAGATTTAATAAACAGCAACAATAAAATAGAGCTAGACAGAAACCAAGACAAGTATCTGAGAGTACAAGATACATCTTTCAACCCCTGCTTCCCCAGGACAAAAGAAAAATTTGGACTTAGCCTCTGCTGCTTGTGGAGCTGCTCCATCCACTCAGCGATCGCACATTTGCCTTTGGTAAATCTGTGAAATAAAACTGCCAAGGGCATCTAGGGCTGAAAAAGGGTCAGGGTAGTGAAACCCAAATCTTAGAGCAGGAGTGAGGGATTCAAAACCGTCTTTTCTTGATTTATAAGGCTCCCTACCTGTCCTGCTGCGCTGCGTGGAACCTACTCTGCACCTTTTGCAGATGCTAAACTGTGAACTCTGACTAGAAATTGTATGTTTTTCTGGTGCCAGCAGAGATCTCAGCAAAGTTTTCTCTTTTTATGGCTTGGTTCATTGCATTCATGTGTTATGTCATCGATAAATAGCGTGTGTGCTTCCGCAGTATTACTGTTGAAAGGAAAGGCAAAAGGCAAAACTGCCGATGGCTGCACTGCTTGTTTCATGAATAGGCAAAGTTAGGGTTACTAGAATGTGCCTGAAGCATGCAGTTTTTGTGCCTCACTGAGTATTATTTTCAAAAGGGATAAGGAGATTAGCAAGGAGGAACAAAGCTATGTAAATATAACTTTGGCTCTTGCTCCCAAGGAAGATATAGAAAAAAAAAGCCAAACAAGTCAAGGATGATAATAGATTATTTGCTGCAACTTACACTTCCAGCTGTGAAGCATATTCCAAACTGATCTCTTGACTGAGCACAGCTGCTCCTTGCTGGACAGTCTCCTAAAAACAGGAGTGTCTGTTCAGAAGCACCAACCAGTCCCAGCCCGACTCAACACATCCATATCTACCTCTACATTCACATGTGCACCCGCATGCACATGCACATGGCACTGTGGATGTGGATGGACCTCGGATAGAGAGCTATGACCCCACTGGCTGGCCATTCTTGTCAGTGAAACTGATCGTCTGGGATGTAGAACTGGCACTGCACAGTCCAGTCTCTAATTCAGGAATCACTGCCCTGTGCTGCAACTTAGCAGAACAAGAACTAGTGTCTGAAAATAAAATCCAAATCAAATTAGAATTTAGGTACAAATCCTTTCGCTAGTGTAAAATTTAGAAACACCTATTAAAAGAGTGGGCAGTTCTTATTCACTTCTTACCTCCAGATCAGATCCAGATGTATTTCTCCAAACTATCTGAGTACAATTATTGGTCTTGATGCAGAGACAGTGTGAATAAATACAGTTTCCTGCCCTATATGGTATATCTTATGGGGCTAAATAATGAAACATCAGTGTTTAGTCAGACAACTACAGCCATAGGGGCTTCAGGTCAAAGGAGGAATCCTGGGAAAACACCCTGGAAATCCAGCCCCAGATGGATGTGTAATGCACATGGCTATGTAATGGAGCAAAGTGGATACATGTAGCAAAAATTGAAATTCCCCTGATTATTTTTCACAACCAGTTAAAGGACAGTGTTTCACCCACAACTGTATATGTATTTTTAGAGATGGGTCAAGTAATGATGGTGTAGGAGAAAAAGAGGCTGGAGGCTGTTGATACCACCGTAGCTCAGGATCACTCTCCTGTGTGTGATACGCAAGTGAATATACATAAAGCCTGCATTTTAACAAGGGAAGGGCTATATTCTTGGCTCAGTAAATTCACATCTGATTTTCTTTTTAATGTAAACAACAATGTATGCCTAAGAGATTCATCAAAAAGATGAAGCAGTTTTAGTACCCAATCAAGAAACGCTACATTAATCATTGATTTTCATTTACATTACAAAAAGAAATTATCTGAGAAGCCTGACTTCAGGCATGCAGTTAGAATTCCGTATATTTGTTGCTAAAAGTCTAATAAAAAGATAAAAAACATTTATTTTGTTTTGCTGCTGTTACACATCAGTCTGTTTCTTCAAAGAAGTACCTGGCTGATGTACTTAATATTTTATATTTAAATCACTATCATTAATTTTACTTGGTTTTTGAAATCAAATTTTCTGATCTGTTCTGGGCATAATATCTACTTCAGATGCCTCTGTTAAAACACTAGTGCAAATTTAAGATTTCATTATAACTCCAACTTCAGTCTGCCATCTTGATTCTAATTAAGAACAGTAAATCTGTCAGAAAAGCATCTAATTCTATACCTTCAGGATCACAATAAAGCAGCAACTTTATACCTGAGTTTTGTTTTCCAGTACTTCAGCTTTAAAATTTGTTGTTTTTAATGACAGCAGATCAATAAAGAATTTACTTTAGTGTCCTGTTTTCAAGAGTTCTTCAATATTAAAACATCAACAGGTTTTTATAAGGAATTAGTTTTTTTTTTCATTAAGGTAATCCATCACCTATTTCAGTGAATCAATAAAAAATGTAAAAAGACTGTATCCACAGTAGCCATACTCAGGGAGGCTCTATATAATATTTTTAAGAGAATTTGATGCCAGTCACCAGATTAAACAGTTTCTACTGCAATGTCTGTGAAAAGAAGGTGTGAAGAAGGTGCTAGGATATTAAACATGATAGTTACTTCTGCTGCCTTGTTTTGCATTCATAGGAAGTGTTGCTGCTACATATTTATTAATTCTTTTATCTCCCAATTTCCTGTGATTTTCTCTGGGGAGTTCTTTCAAAGCCAGAAGGAATAGGTGTGGAACAATATCTTCTGGAAACCTGACATGATGTTTATACTTCATAATTAAAAGACACAAACACTGTGAAATAGGCTGTGAAAATTTCCCCAGGGAAAAAAAAAAGGCAAGTGTTTTAACATTCCCTTAACAATATAGATATACATCTGATAAGGTATATCAGATATAAGTGGATAACTATCAGCTACAAAGCTTCTTCTGATAACTATTCATAGAAATAACATTTCAAATTGTGTGATTTTTAAGGGTCAGGAGACTATCACATAAAGGCTGGGAAAAAAGATTTTTTGCTATATTGGTAGAACTGATAAAAAGTCACAAGATTCAGGCTTGCACGTCCTTTTGCCATCAGAAGCGGAAGCACCAGAAACCTCTGCCTCACAGAAACTGCCTCTCCCAGGAGAATGTCTTCAGCTTCATACTAAGGATTCAGGTTTCTTCTGCCTCCTTCCTCTCTTGGGTTCTGTGAATCATAAAATCATACTAAAAATAAGGCTGTAAGGGTGCTCCATTGGTCTCAAAGCAGGGTATGCTCTGAAGTTAGATCAGATGATTCATGTCTAGTCAAGTTTGAAGTATCTCTAAGGACGGAGCTTTCTCAACCTCTCTGCGAAGCTGTTTCCGGTGGTGAACTGCCCTCCTTGCGAATACTTTTTTTTCCTTGTTATGTCCAATTGGGACTTCTCTTATTACAACTTGCACCCATTGCCTCTTGTCCTGTCTAGGAAAAGCACCTCTCTGTACACCTAGGAGAAGAGTGCGGCTCTGTCTCCTCCGGGACTCCCTTCAGGTAGCTGAAGATAGCTGTGAGGTGCCCCGAAGCCTTCCCTTCTCCAGGCTGAACAAACCCAGATCTCAGCCTCTCTTTGTACACCAGCCCCTGACAACCTTGGTGGCCCACCGCTGACCTTGCTGCATTTTGTCAGTGTCTTTCCCATGATAGGCAAGCCAGAACTGAACCCCGTAGCTGAAAGGCCTCACAACTGCTGAACAGGGAGAAATAATCATTCTGCAATCCTGCTAATACTTTTTGTGGTTGGTCTTCTTCACTGCAAAGAGCTCACTGCAAGGAGCCTGAGTCTTGCTCACAGTTCAACTTCTTGTCCAGCAACCCCCAAGGTCTTCTATTCCAAAGCTGCTTTCTAGCCATCTGTGCCCAGTCTGAACTGTTGTTTGGGGCTATTCCACTCCAGGAGAAGGACTTTACAGCTGCCACTGCTAATTTCATGAGGTTTGGGTCATCCCATTCCTCTAGTTTGTTGAGATCTCTTTGAATGGCAGCACTGCCCTTCAGTACATCAACCACTATCCGAATTTGATGCCATTCACTATCTCGCTGGCAGAGCACTCCACCACATTGTCCAGGTTGTTAATGAAGATGCTAAATAGTATTGTCCCCAGTATCAATGGATAAGGAAACCAGTCATAACCAACCTTTGGATTGGTTAGACTTCAAAAGATAGATCATTACCCTTGGAGCCAGAGTATCCACCCAGTTTTTCATCTACCCATGTAGTTCCATCTTCCAAATTTGTCTACAGAGAATCATGCTTCCTTTCCTATAAAGGGGCCAGGTTTCAGAAGGAAGGATGGAAATTGCCTCCCTGCTCCTTTAACTCCATCTGGTCCTTACGGGCAATGTTTCATTACAGATGAGTGTTGCAACCACAAGCCATCTATAGAAGGTGAATGGCAACATAGTCTTTTTGTTATCATTTTTTGAATGAAAGAGACTGCAATTCTGTTCTGTCACTGCGAATCTGCGGAGATCTAAGTATGCCTGGTGTAGTAAAGACATCTGCTTACTGAGCTATATTTGAGCTGGCATTGATGCTGAGGCATTATCTCTGATAATTTATGTCTGTGCAGGGATTTCTACTGTCTAAAAGTACAATGAGCGTCATATAAGTACTCTTGCTCATGGGGCTCTTGGTCCCAGCACACTGTCCTGCCTCCAACAAGTCTCTTATTTCCTTGTTATCAGAGATAGATGTAAGAATCTCTGCACTTTGTGCTATACTTCAACTAGAGATCAGAGTGATTTCTCAAAAGAAAGATATAATTTACATATATACATATATATATATGAATTTAAATTTTATAATTGCAGTAGCTTACAAGATTCCTCTAGGTAAAACAGTAGATGAGCACCTTCTTCTGGAGGTTTGATCACCCAGATTGGAGATCTGCCTGGAAGCCACTGTATGTTCCTTTTGTTTAGGAATCTGCATTTCCTTTCCCCATGAGAAGGAAGAGCAGAGATGGGAAAAGGTGTGATATACACCCACAACAGAAAGTCAGTGCTCACACCAAGCAGATATAGTTCATTCGGCAAGGTAATGTCCTGCAGGTAACAATATTTTGATCTTCCTCAGTGGCCTCAGTTTTAGCATGTGGCACTTCACACACGGGCCACAAACTGATGATTGCTGCTCTAGAAATCGGTCCAGTATTTATGCAGGTATTAAACTACCCTTCATAGTACATTTATATAGCTTAACATCTCATTTTGTGTGCAGGGAGAGTACATTTTAGAAACAATTATGAAACTTCCTCTCAGCAGCTGAAGAGAAATCAGGTTTTGTAAATTCATATTCTTCTGGGCCAGGTTCTTGTGCAACTTTTGAAGATAGACAAGAATCCATGTGCAAAGAGCACTTCAGGCTTCTTGTAAATGCCCAGGTAGCAAGAGAAGAGAACTCCACAATGAGTCCTTGAAAATGAGGACAGAAGCCCATCTTGAACTCTGCTCCTTTGAAGACAGCATCACCTAACACCTTGCTTGGGTGGGATTTTTGCATGGTTAGGCTCTAGGATCAGGCCCTGTTACTAGAGGAGACAAATAAATATTCCAAACTAGCCCTCCAAAAACCTCTCTCCCCTCTCTAGCTTTATGTGGGGGATCCAACATAATTGAGGACTGATTATGTTTCTAGTATTGCTGAGAATGCACCTATTCTCATCTCTCTAAATCAGTAATACGCTGCTGTACTTACTGAGTGCAAATTGCAATTAATTCAGTAATTAAGCCAAAGAATTATTAAAATTACTTGAGAGACTTCAACAGGAATACTGGAATTTTAATGCCTTAGGCTAAAAAACTCTCTTAAATAAGAATATAAAATGACAATAGGTTTTGAGTACATCATGCCTCTCAAGGACATGTTTTGCAAGTGAAGAAAGCTGAGCACATAACAAAGGGAAAAACCTTGACTTCGTTTTTAACCTAATTTACTTCAGCCTGGGCTTTTAGGAACATTGTTCTGTGCTTGGCATAATATACTTACACTCTTTGTTGTTGCTGTTGTCGTGATGTCCATTTTTTCCTTTGTGCATTTTCCCTGCATTTTATTTGGAATAATAATGTTTATTTCTCATTCTTCAAGATGACTTAGAAAAATACAGATTACAAATGGAATCATGAGTCTACCAGTCAGGTTCTTTGGAATGGATATTCCTCACTGTGTGTTTCTTCTACAAATCAAGCTTAATGCTGGCTTTTGCAGCACAGCCTACCAATCAAACAGAGTCACAGTGTACTTTTTGGTGTGACTATAAACTTTGTCATCCTTTCTTCTTTGGAATAAAGACCCTTTTGGTGAAAACTATTCTACAAAGGTATTTTTTTCTTCCATTTGTGTATACAGATAAAAGAGCATTATGGGGAAAAAGAGTGTTGCTCTAACCTTTCTTTCCTTCATGTGATGAACAAAAGCACAGTGTAAAACCTAAAGAAACACTGAGGAATCATGAAAGATACATGCTTGTCTTGTTTTCGCAATGTAGCTTTAATTGAGGGAAGGTGTTTTTGAAACCACAGAAGGGAAATGTATTTTACATATGCCATCAGATACTCTCAGCTGGTGAGGGGAATGTGTGACATAGAGCTTTCTATCTGAAAGCGCAGTTTTTCATTCATTATGTTTAGCTAACTTGCTTTTCCACTGGAAGAATTACTGTGATTTCAGCAGGAGCTGGGATAGAAGAAGTCCAGCCCTGGCCTGAAGGCCAAGCAGGCAGTGCTGAGGCTGCTCTTTCCTTCCCTCTTGCTGCAGCACGGAACAGTCAAGGCTCTCCATCCACGGTACCTGACCTGAGAAATGCTGTTTCTGGCTTTCTTTCAGTTCTCATTCTGTGGGCCAAATGGAAGAAATATGGAAATACAGGAAAGGCATTTTTCTACCACCTGCAGCTTCTTTCTCACAACTTTTTTGTCAACCCGAGCATATTTTATGTAAAATTAATTCTTGCTGCATCTCTCATTTAAGCCCAGGGCAAAGTGCAGTGCATAATAGTTCAAGTCAGTTGAAGACTGCGCCTTCATGCAATAAAGCCTTATCCTTACGTGCTTCATTTGCCATTAATGATAAGCAGGAACATCTTTAAATTAAACATTCTTTTTTTTTTCTCTGTTACAGAAAGATTCACAGTAACAATTGCTTTTGATATTATATTAAAAGATTTTAATTTCTCCAGATGGTAATCTATTTCTGTTCTTTCCCATTACCCATACTTATATTAACACCGTAAAAGCAGTCTGACTTGGGAATCTTTTATTTAAAATACGTAAAAAGCAAGGAAACAGTGTGAATGGGTTGATTTTTTCCAGGTGTCATTATTTGGCTACTGTGTTACAGAATATAAAACCCCCAAAAAGCAGAATGCTATTTTTGCTTTGGATTATGTCTGCAAAAGGAAGCAGGGGTGGAAATGAAGTCTCATCTTGTTCACTATTAATGTTTAGGTAGCACAGCAACCCATTCCTCCCATTCAGCCCTTTCCCAGAAAGAACCTTTCACTCCAATTACACTAAAACGCACGTTCCTGTAGCACTCCAATATCCTACTTCCCCCCGTCCTCAGCTATTCTTTCTCTTCTCCTCACAAAGCAATCCATTTTTCAGGCAAAACCCAAACACGACACCATGAACCCAGGTCTGCACAACTTCAGCAAGCCCCCACGAAGACACTGACCTGCCTTGCTGCTACTACTGCAGCTGCTGAGCACTGATGCACTCACTGCTTGTGTGATTCCAGGCTGCCTGGAGCCTCTCCCTACGAGCAGGTGTCCCAGAGGCCCTAAAGGGAGCCTCTCTCAGAGCGGCCATGAGGATGCGCAGCGCTTGGCTCAGCTGGAGGCTGCTCTCTCCATGTCTGCTGAAGTGCTTTTAGAAAGCCGATGGCTGGCTCGCTAGGAAACTGTTACGACTCATATGTGCAGTTAATTAGCACTTGCGAATAAGAGAAAAAATATAAGATGAGCAGCAACAACAGAATTGAGCTGGAAAAAAAAATAAAGCAAGTCCATAACAGCATAGCACACACACACACACAAAAAAATTATGAAAATACAGGTTTTATAGTGATAGTTCCTTTAAAGTGAACACATTGCATGAAGTCCAGCTAAACCAGCACACATATAGGTGAGCCTGTCTGTCATAGTGGTATTTTTCCTCTCTGGTGCCAAGTAGCCAGGATATAGAAAATTATTATTAACATAATGAAAATAGCGCAACCATGCCTGTGAGTGTCATTGATGCTGTCATTAATTTTTTAACAACCAGCTGAACCGGAGCTGCTTTGTCTCATCTTACCTTCCTCCCTGCAGCTGCAACCCATTGTTAGATTTTTTCTTTTCGTGCCTATTTTGTGAAAAGTTTAAAAGCACAAACTGTGCTGCAAAAGTGACAGGCTGCCCTCGTGACTGCTAAGTACAGACATCAAAAATCTTTCTGGAACAAAAAGTAATAGACTTTCAAAAATGCACTGACTAGAGAAGGACAAATACATCTAGGGCCTTGCTGCTAGTGCATGAGGAATTAAGTGCAGGATATAATTTAAAACTATACTAAGGTATGAAAAATACATATATGGGCTAACCAAAAGAGTCACTCTAGTTGAGTGTCACTTCAAGCATAAGTGGCATTCTGAGCTTTTTGACTCCTTGATTTTGCAATTACTGCTTTTTTGAGATGAGGGTTTGTACGACTATATGACCATATTCAAATATGATCCATGAGGCCCAGTACAGTCAATAAAACCTACTTACCTGTATTGAATATACAAATTTTAAACTTCCTAAGCTAATGAATCAGCCATTGGGAGAAATCCTTGTGTCAGCTAGGGTGGCATCTCAACTATTCAGGGATAAGTATAAAACAAGCAACATGTTGTGGTAAGTTTTGCTTTTCCTGTCAGGGCAGAAGGCAATAGTTCAGCTTTAACTTTTATATTTCCTTGGAGGTCGAATAGTGCCAGTGAGTCATTTCAGCGAGGAAAAGCTGCCCCCAAGCCAAGGTTTAGCTACCACTGTCTCTTTCTATTTATCTGTTTATGCTGGACTTTTACACTTTCCCTGCTTGCCTAACAGGCTTAATCTACTCTTTTTAATAGCAAGAGTCCCCAAAAAAGCTTTGGCCAGGAAGACCTATGTCCAGTTCACACCCTTAGCTGTCACTTGTGATCATTTTGCCACCGATACTGGATTTCATGGCAAATCTATGCAGCTCCAAAACTTCCTGTCAAAACATGCCTTGTTGCTAGGCTATCAGAGCAAGAGGAGGAATCCAGCTTCTCGTTTTTAGCATTATGTGGAATCGGAAAAAGCAACCACAATTCTGTATGACAGGTCAGATGATGCAGGGCTTGGTGATAAGAAATAAACATCAGGTTGGGACTGAAATAATTGAAGAGCCAAAGGTTTTCTTTGCTAGCAGAAATAATTCATTTGAAAATAAGGGCTTTGTGCTCTCTTCCTCTCTGCCAGCATATTTTTTGCCCTCAAGACTTAAAGCTTGTCAGATAAATTAAACAAATCAGATAGAGTTCATAGCTTTCCCTTCACAGAAATAGTCTGTGGATATTCTTGAATCAGTATTCCAGCTCTATAATTAGGAGTGGAAAAGGGTATTTCATGCAAATTTCATCAAATATGATCTTCAATGACTAGCATTCTTATTCACAACCTGAAAGTAAAAGTGCTCTAATGTTTCCTCTCCTAATATTCTGTTCTCATCTGACTCCTACAATAATCTCCTGCCCTCCAGAGAGGTGCAGGGAACCTCCTTCTGTAGCAAGTCTCCTTCAGACCTAGAGTTGCCTTCCCTGTCAGGGGAAGGTATTTTTACCTTTTTCTGCCAATGAAGAGATCTTTCTTCTTTTGAATCTCATCTTTACACCCTGACAGCTCTTAATTTTCTCCGAAAGGCTCAGGTGCAAAGTCCTCCGAGTGCAGGAAGGACTCCACCTCCACCACTGCAATGCAGTTTCACACTTCTTTGACAATTTATTTTTCAGGTGGTAACAACAGACCTTGAGCAAGAGAACGCAAAAGAGATTGGTGGCACAGTGGCATGGCAAAAGCTTCTCATCCACTTGACCCCCCTCAGCTTCAGAGAAATTTTGATCATGTTTATCCTTCTGAGTGCTAAAGGCTACAAGTCTAAGTGAAAACCTAACATAAACCCTGGGCTTGCAGAAATACAAACAGGAGGTCTGTAATAGGTATCTATTCTTTAAACAACTCAAGATCTCTGTGCCACAGCCCCTCCTTCTTTTGAGGAGCTTCCACCCCCCTTCATCTGTTGCAAGGGCAACACAGAGGGACACAGGGAGTCAAGACTTCTGGACTCCTTGTCCAGGGATAACTCCTTGACACAGGTACTAGGTTGGCTGAGCAGCGCACTGCTCCCCCGGATCTGCTGTTCTCTAACAAGGAAGAACCAGCTGGGGATACGAGAGGCAGCGGGAGCCTTGGCCATAGCCGTGCTCCAAGCTCTGGAGAGGAGTGAGGAAGCGCCTTTATTCAAGGTCAGCATCCTCCAAACACAGAAGCAGCCCTCCTGTTATCCAGGAAGACAAGTGGACAGACCAAGACAGCATCTTGGCTAAGCAGGGAACGCAGGACAGAGCTCCAACACAAAACAGCATCCGGGAGGTAGAAGCAGGGGCAGGTGACAAAAGGAGAGAGTAATTCTGAGGAAAAATAGTTAAAGGAAGTTTTTTTAATTCTCTTTTCTTCATGGAAGAAAGTATTTATAAGAACCTACAATGAAACAATAAAGAGCTACAGCTCAGTTTAACTTCAGACAGAATTGTTTGAAAGAAATATTTCCTGAAGGAAATGAGGTGCTTTGTGAACATTCTACATCATAAAAGATGAATAGAAACCCTTTTTTTTTTTCTTTTTTAAGAAAGGAGGGGGGAAAAAACTCCACTGAGATACTTGGGTGACAAAAAGTGTTTTCAATTGAAAAAGAAAAAAAAGAAAACAAATTATCAATACTTCCAATTAGATTTTTGAGAAATGTTTTGTAGTCAGGAGGTTGACATGGCCAATTACTGTTGAAGGAGAGATCATCTTTGCTGGTGTCTTTTCAATTTTCCACATTACTTTCAGACGATACTAAACCTGCTTTGCTCCTTCATGATTCTAACCGTCACAGAACAAAAATTCTCCCACTGCCAGAAGAAAAAAAATCAGCACAGTCACATCTTACCAATAATCCTGACAACAAACCCCACAGATGCTCATCTTGCAACACCAGTTAATACCATAGAGCACTATGTCTGAGATATGGAGCTATGTATACAAGCAGAGCAATTTTCAACCTGGAATAATTCATTACAAAATAATCATGGAGAGGCACCATCCCATCACCCATTTCACTGTCTTGTTTTCCTTCGGCTTCCTTTCCCACATGCTGATTAGTCCACGCATCTCTGCGGTCTGCAATAAAGCTGGACGCAGCAGGCTGTAGCCTCAATGTACAGGCAAAGTAGCTGCTGCTTCCTGAGGCTGAGGGATAAGGGCACATAATGCTGACTTGCATCTTGGGCAACCTCCCAAGAGACGATCATCAGTTTGGAAATGCCCCTCTTGTTCAATTTTGAACTTAGTTGGCATGAAGTACTGTACCTGGAAGAATCCTGTACACAGGGAGGTGACACACACTGAGGTGCTGCAGATTCTGGTTTAACCTGCCCTGTTCAAAATGGCTCTTAGGCCTTGCTCTGACAGATGCAAGGGCTATACCAGCCAGGTATCACCAAGCAGAGAGAGTACAGGCAGGCTGAAGCACTAGCCTGCAGGGAATCAGCAGGAGAAGGAAAAGGGAACAAAGATTTTTTAAAAAAACCTATGCTTTATATATTAGGTAACTAGGGATGATAAACTTCCTTTCTCAGATTTTAAGGTTTGAGAGTCTTAAAGCAGAGCCTTGTATTGTTATCTCCAGTAGCTGAATACCAGCAAACAAGACCTCCAATCCCTCTCTGCAGGTTTTCAAGCTGATCTGTATGATGTTATTTCACACTGGCATTACCGTAGCTGGATAGAGAAGCCTTGCTAATCCACGGCTGCACAGTACTGTGGCTTCCTGTTTCCATTAGGTTTGGAAGAAGACATGCACGAATACAGCTGAACACTTGCTAGTGTTTTATATGCGGTGCGTGGGAATCCTGATCTGGGCACATCTCCTCTTTGTTTTTGAGCTGGCAGAGTTGTTTTGACAGAAACTGATAATGGGAACTCTGACTGCTGGAAATTGCCTTTAGTGCTGCTGGCCTCATGTAGACCTGGCATGTCACAGGCAAAAGCATGGAAGGGGAAGGACAAGGACAAAAAGTAACACAGAGAAAAGCTACCTGAAGCTATTAAAACAAATTTAAAGAGGGCTTGAAGAGAGTGTAAGAGGTTATTCAGTTCCTAGGTCCTAAAAAACTCATTAGAACTGTTTGTTAAAATGATTTTTAAAATAGAATTCTTCTTCAAGTCTTTCAGAGATGCATATCAACAATATATATTTTGTCCCTCTTTCACTGTGTTGTAATAAAGATTTTTAAAATTCTCATTGAAACACTATACAGCTACTTTTTTTTGTAAAAAAGAAAAAAAATCAGGAAAATGAACTTGAAAAAAATCAGACAGAAATCAGAATTAAATACACAGTCTGATCTACTGAAGTCTTAAAAATCATGAGTATTTCAGGTTCTGTGAGATGGAAACACTGGATGTTTATCTTATCAGGTGTCAGAGCCAGGAAGACTTTCACGTATTCAATTGTTTGTTAGTCTAGTCAGCATTTGCACCTAATGGTCCACTTCATACCAGAAGGTTCACTTCCTAAGAAGGAAGAAATTTAACTTACTTTTTAACCTGTCACCATAAACTACTAATAAAACAGCTGCTGGGAGCTGTTGGGAGCAAAAAGGCTGAAGAAAAAAGAAATCTGAAAAGCAAGCATGACTTTGAGAGTATTTAGAAAACATCAGATTCCATTTGAACTTAAGACTTCAGTGGAAAAAAAAGAGAGACTGAGATTTTCCTTGGTCTTTATGCTTCAGTTTATAAAGCCAGACACCAGAAAAAAATATTCCTATAATAGGGACTCTAAAGAAGTAGGGCTGTTGAATGAACCTTTTAGAAACAGAGGAAGGAACAGGAACTTTTAGGAAACTAAAGGAGAAACTTCAAAAGACAATTTAGAGGCTCAACTCCTTGCTACTAATTACAGGAGAAGGCAGGCAGTGGAAAATGTTTTGAACCTGATGGAAAACAGAAAGGGCACAGAGAAAAAGGAATACTGAAATTCAGAGTGGGATTCAGCACTATGTGATGGATGTAATGAGAAAGACCTGATGGAAATGGTTTATCAGACAAAAAGGAAAAGACAGATGCATAAGACCCACACAACTTCACTGCTGCAATCAAGCTGGACTGTATGCTTGAAATGTCATAAAATTGAAAAAAAAAAAAAAAAAAAAAAAGCATTGCATCTTTTATTTCTTCTTGTATTTTTCTAAGCAGATAAATTCAGATCAACCACTAATGCAATTCCAGGGCTTTCAGCTGACTTGCAACTGCTTACATTAAACAAAGACTGGATTCAAACTTAGGATGTGTTCCTAAGTGGAGAGGCTACTTTCTTCCTTTGTCATTGATCTTCATCGATAACAAAGGATTTTGCAGGGTAGTTTTGCCCTCTGAACTGTACAAGCTTTGGAAATATGGGTTGAAGGAGTTACCAAAGGAATTAAGCAAGTATAATTCAGCACACAATCAGTTCAGTAAGACCTGAGACAAAAAAAAGTACAGAAAGATTTGACTAAGGCTTGCTAAGATTTGAAAGATTTGCTAAGAAAAGAAGGCTACTGGGTAGGTTTTACTTGGACAGAAAGGAGAGTCCACAAACATGCAGAACTGTAAAAATACTTTTATTAAGGTCTTTCATGTTGTTTTTAGAAGAGCATTATTTTACCAAAGGAAGAAATGCAGTGGCAGAAAACAGGCAGACTTCTTTGCTCTTTGTTACTATTGCCATCACAGAGGACTGAGGTGGAGAAGGAGGGAGGAGGGTAATGGGGATGTGTATTCTATGCCCCAAATTCTCAGCTTCTAGTTTAGTCCATTAGACACTGATGGAGGAGTGATTTCAAGCTGCTCTCATGAGATTTCAGCAGCCTAGACACCACAGAACCAAAATACAAACTTTGAAGATTTACTCTTCTGACACTGGAAGGTAAGTTTTTTGAGAGTCAAATCTAAAGGAAAAAAATTTCAGGAGCTGGCAGTTCCCAAAGAAATACTATCTTGATAACAAGCTTAAACTATGCAAAGGAAGGGTAGCACATGTGAGAAGGGTCTAATGAGACCAAAGAGCTCTGCACTGACCTCAGAAAAAGAAAGCATGTAGATAACAGAAACCAGAACAGATTATTTAAGAATGCATATGAGCAATGACCAAACACAGCATCAGAACCACAAAACAAAACAATCAGCAGGAGTAGGAAGAAATTGTTCTAACTACACTTACATTAGAAGACAAAGTAATGTGTTAGCTACACAACAAGGAGGGAAAATATCTCACAGATGATGGTGTTATGAATGAACTTTCATGGTTTCAGTCCCCACTAATGAAGGCAACTGCAAGTAGATTTGAATCCTCAAAGGAGTGATATCTCTGCCTAGCAAAAGAAAGGAATGGATTAGATTAGAAACTTCCTTAAACTAGATGCTTACAGATCACCTGGGTCCAAACAGCTTCACTATAAAGTGTTGAAACTTGGCTGAAGCAACCTGAAAAGAAGTAGCATTAGCTTTTAGGCATTTTCAAAATGCCAATAACTTAAAATGATCTGCTTTTAAAAGGTGGAAAGGGGAGTGGGAAAAGCAAAAGAACAAGGCCTTATTGTCAACACCACTGATTTTTAATTCTAAAGGAAGTTTTGCAACAAATACTCCAAGTAAAACTCAAAAATTTATGCCTTCCACAGTAGATGGCATAAATTGCTCAAGAAAGTTTATAACAAAACTGACTCTGTCTTCTATAGCAGTATAATAAAAAAGTAATAGATGAAGTATAAGTTTATCACAAGACATTCTCATAAGCAAGAGAGAGAAATATGGCCTTGATGAAAGTATTACAGAACAAATGCAGCTATCAAAAATAGTAATAAAAAATTCACTATTAAAACAGAAAGCTGTAAAGTTGCTCTGCAGAAATATGTCCTAGGATCAATTCCATCAATTTTGTCACTAACAACTACCTAAATAATAAAATAAATAGACAATATGGAGATTGGATGTCCTCTGGATCTACTAGAAGGCAAAATTCAAATTAAAAATGATTTTGACAAGCTATTTTTTTTCCTCTCATTGGTATTAAGTGTTAATCGCCTGCAACTGACATACAGTCAGTTCACAATGAGTGAACAATTGGTGAAGTATTAGTCAAGCGTGGACAAATCTAGCAAAAGGGAGCACATATACTTAATCAGTAGTCTTTCAAAGCTCATTGGTTGTGTCAACTACCCAAGACACTAGTATTCAAAACTCAGGTCTGAATTAGTCACTAACGAGAGTATGAACTAAGGTTTCTGTCAACTTGAATGTCATGGTATAGCAGGCCATAAGCTACTCCATACAGTTAACTGTCTTGAACTATTACCTTAGCCTTTTCCTCCCCTATCACAACAGAAATAGTATGGAGAAGGTACTGGATTAAGTAAATGAATCCTTCCTTTCTCATTTTGATCTACTTCAGATCTACAGATCCATGATTTTTTTCTATGTTTTATTAAGCTTTTCAATTCAGCAACAGCCATCTCTGATTTTTAGAAGGGAAAAAATGCTGCCATCTTCTGGAACAAATTAAGCTTGCAGTTCTCTGAATGCTTGTGCTCTGTTGCCCATCTTGCATTGTTTTTAGGCATGGAAAAATGATGAAGGACTTTGTTCCAGCACATACTGCATTCAGAAGTATAAACAGTAAGTTATAGCACAGAGCAGTATGTGAGATAAGCCTTGGTGTCCTAAATTCAACAGAAACATTAAACAGATCCATTCACCAACATTCTTAAATTCTACTTGAAGGAACAGCTTCCTTTCAAACCAGCCCACCTCATCATGTACAAACATTCAGGAGGACTCTACATAAAAGTAAGAGTGCGAGCAGAAGGCGACAGCTTGTGCTCAGTAAAAGCACAGCAGGGTGGATGAATCTTGGCCTACAGTTTTCAACATTTCTTCTATCATCTCATGTTTTTACTTTTAGGGGCCCATGTTGCAATCACCTGCTCTTTACCAACAGCCTTCAGGAAACTGTTCTTGATTAGACATCCGATGCTCCATCAACATTATATCTGTACAAGTACATCTGCGTTTGAAGGCCACTAAAGAGCTGAAACAGATGAAACAGGCGTAACAGCCCTTTAGAGGACGTCTGTATTTATACAGGTATATAACATTCTTTTGATAATGACTTTTTATTCACATCTACTAGATGCACAAAAACCATTCATATGTTTTCAGAAATGCTTTACAACGAGGGGAAAAATAGCTTTTTATCAAGTAACATGAGACATCTAGGAATAACAGTTCATGTTGTAGGCAAGCAACAAGCAGTATTCTACAAAGGTTCTTCTGTTTCCCTCATAAAAGTGGTTATTGCTCTATCGCTTATTTCTAGACCCAATTCAAAGCTACCTAAGTGACCTTGACTCATGTCAGTTAAAACTCAGACCCTTCTGAGGGCATAGCTCAGCTAGATTTTTTCAAATTGTATTTGAACTAGAACATTACACAGCTGGGAAAGTCTGAAGTTAGATTTCAAAAAACAACTACATAGAAGATAACATTCACTCCCATTCCCACTAATCCATCTTGGAAGCTTGGAATTTTTTTCAAGTGGTAACTGCTGCACTAGTCCTCTGAAGGAAAAAAAAAAAAAAGTACAAACATGAAAACAAATGTATTAGTGTCAGAAAGCTTCAATAGTAGGAAAAGCACTAGAAAGAGACAAAGTCTGAATCAAGGTGAAAGCAATCTGACAGAATAAATAAGAATATATAAGAAGAGATAAAAAGATACAGTCAAGTCTAGAGACAAACACATCAACAAATTTTTGGAAGCTTAGTAGGATACTATTTTCTAAACATTACGTTGGCAAATGGTGTGCTTCCTTCTTCTAAACATGTGAACAAGCAAGAGTTTATGATGCCTCTGCCTATTTTTTCTTCTCTCATCTCTGAATTTCAGGTTATTTCATACTTTGAAACTTCTCTGAGTATCTATTTACCCACTGATTCAGGATAAATTTGATCAGGTGATTTAAAAAGTACTTCCCAAAGAACACAGAATACTTCCATTTCCCTCTGCCTTTAAATTTCATAGTATTTTTCTTCCTTCTACTCTGAAATTACAGTTTATGTTCACAGGAACATCTTAGCCATCAATGCCAAAATCTGACTTTTGGATAAACAGTAGAGAAACTCAGGTAAAAGAATTCTGTAATATTTCAGCCAACATACCTCAGGTTTGCTTAGCATATTGTATGTTCTAATGTACTGTATCTTTAGAGAGAAGTGATTTAGTACCTTGATAAGATACTTTCTGACAATTCTGCTTTTTGAATTTAACGTTTATTTTCTAAAATAGAAAGAGGATATGTAATGGACATCAAGTAAATTTGATTCTCAATAAAGACATTTATAAATACTGTTTCTTCCTTTTTAATAAAGATCTCTACCTACAGGCCCAATTCTGAACGTCAATCCACGCCAGCAGTTTTTCAACAAACTGAGTCCACTGAAGACAACATAGATCTGTCCTGCTGCAGGAGTTGGAAAGCAAACGTACCTGCACAGTTTAGTCATCTTATCTCCAGGCACTTGCCACTTGGCTAAATCAAGTATAAGAGTTTCATTACTTATACAAAAGCAACAGAATTCCAGTCTGCACAGACTCCTTCAGATGATTTCCACATGAAAGAAACGTGGAAATAGAGCAATTTACAGATGTAATGTCAGTAGCTTCACTAAGAGAAAATTCCGTATTTCTTCTTCAACTCTTCAACAGAAGGATCTTTCAACCCCATGTGGTTCAAATGACTGAATAGCACTTGTGTAACTGTAAAAATAGAAGTCGAACATTAAGTGTTATTTTTGTGACTTGCAGACTTAGGTTAAATTAGTCCAACTCTTTCCTCAGTGAGAGGAAGGGTTGGATTATATAGCTGAAATATGATAATTTGAACTACTGCCCTTGATAAAATGGAAAAAACAACAACAACAAAAAAAACCAACGAAGATTCCTCTCTGTTCAGATAAACAGAGCTGCCTAACAACCTTTTCTTAAAAAGGTACGTAATCCTGACAACATAAACGGATTTTGTTTACTATTTTGGCACAGCCCCATTAAACACAGAAGGAAAATTTTAATGGCAAGTAACAGAAAAGTTGCAGAGGATTATGGTTTGAATGCCACAAAACATTCATAGGTAGAGTTTATCTGCACTTATTTAACTATCAAACAAGATATTTTAATCTAAAGAGATTAAAAATGTGTTATGTAGAGGCCTTATGATTATTAATGAAACTGATGTATACACATCCCACAGAAATTTTTGCTTCTAATTCTCACTAATAAATAGTCTGTTTGGTTTGCTAAATACAGACAAACACACTTTTATGAACCAGACACTCAAGCCAAAGTCAACTTGAACTGCAAACTCATTTAACCGGTGCTTCAAGAAGAGGATGGTGGAAAACAGGCTGAGTGGTTTGGAGACATCTTTGTTATTTTTGCTGCAATTTATTTTGTAGGTAATCTGGAAAGTGCCAATGTCTAGAACTAACCAATTTAGTACCTTTAGGAGAGAGGCAATTAAGTGGTGGTGATGTGGGAAGAACACAACAGACTTGATTAAATTGTTTAATGTTCTCTGTTACTGATGATTTAATAAACAGCATATCTATGAAGACTGAACTCTAAAGAAAATAAAGCACATCTAGCTTCCACTAGGGGCTTTGCATATCTTCAAACAGTAACACCTCTAGTAAGAGCAACATTTCATTTTACATATCCTTTGCTAGATTTGATAGTATCACAATGGAAGTTCAAAAAAATGCTACTGAATTACTTACTTTTCTTCTCCGAGTCTGACATAAACATTACTGCCATATCAAATCTTTTTAATTCAGATAGCCTCTGGAGGATTTCAAGAATGAGTGAGGGCTCCTCTTTCCTAAAGAAGATTATTAGATACAGAAAAATAACTACTGATGAACAGAAAAACTCAGTAGCTGCAAGCAAGATTAAAGATTTCAGAAACATCAAATTAAAAGACCAATGGAACTTCCTTTCTTGCAAGATGCCTTAATGCTCTTCAGCTCACAAAGCAAAAAGCCAAACATCCACACATCTGTATGCAAGCATTATAAAATGACTGCTGCTAAGGCACAGAATAGTTATTATAAGGTGCGCTGTAAACATTTAATCATAAGTTTGCTATTTTTCTACACTTTGGTAGGAAGTAGAGAGAGTGTATATGTGTGTGTGTGTGTGTGTGTGTGTGTGCGCGCGCGCAGAGACAGAGAGAATAAGAACATATCATCTATGCTTAAAGAAATCTCAGCAACAAGCATCCACTGCAAAGTTGCTATAATTTTTATCTGGAAAGAAAATATCAAGACTGTAATTTCATTTTTCAGTCTTTTAGGCAACAATAAGCAGGCACTACCTGTGTTACAAATACTAGCAGTAAGAACTATTTTCCTTTGTCAGCTTGCCCTGTCCGTCTCCAGATCCAGAAGCACACCTTTTTGCCTTACTGCAGACAATTTCAACTCCTTAGTCTTTATATGTCATACCACCAAAAGTAGGCCCATAATACTTGGGATGCTGTTTTTCAAAAACATAATGGACATTTGCTTTTAAAGAAATGAATAGAAAGAATAAGTCATTTACACCAGCTTGTCTGCATAGAAACAACCCGAAGTTCTAAGGAAGGAGTAATTCAGGAGTATGTTTGCTAGTAAGAGCTTCCAGATCCAATTTTTAATTGGTACAACATACTGCTTTACTGTAGAACATTAGTAGGTAATAAAAAAAAAAAAAAAAAATCAAGTGTATCACAATTTGATGAACTGAAGTCAACAATCTACAGTAAATGCCTTTTTTTTATACTTCTTTACACTTCAATCCAGTTTTTCAAGGTAATTTTAATTTCTTAATAAGAACATCTGAATAATTCCAACGACTAGGGCAACGGGAAAGAATTGAACAGAACATCAACAAGCAATGTAAACCTCTACAGCAAAGGAGAAATTGAACTTACTCAATGTAGTAATCATGTAGAATTTTTAGTATCTCATTAAACAAATCTGGATCTAAGGACTTCTGGAACAGCTTCGGATAAAATGAAGGTTTTATTTGCTTTGGAAGAAATAGAAGAAAAAAAAAAGATGTTAAAGGCAAACATAGCTGAGTCATGATTACAATTACAAATGAGTTTTATAAACCCTTGGGCAATACTGGAAGTGCACGATACCAGAAAAACAAATTATTGCTGTACTAGTTGACACAGAACCTAGATTATATTGAATATAAATAAATTTTGTTCTGGGAGGGGATGGAGGGATTTGCAAAAGGATTGCCACGTTAACTTCTCAAAAAAACTATCTTTTGCCAAATATATATTAAGTAGACTGATGTGCTTCAAGTATGTGTGCAGCTCAGAATGATAAGAATGCTGCCATGTCTAACTAATATAGAAATATTCATCTGAAAAAGCCGAATTTAATGTGGCTTCTAAGGCATTTAACCATTTTTGGAACTGGGGTTAATGTTTGGGAGATAGGAACAACTTATGCAGAGACCAAAAGAGCAGGACCATTTAAATGTGGATCAAACTACTTAATATTTGCCACTAGTTAAAAAAATACCTGCGTACACTGGTAAGTCATGCAACTTAAATGCAACTCCCCTTTTCAGTCATTCATGCTGTTCTTCAGTATCAGTTAGGATTGATACTACATGTTTCATACCTTCAGATACATGTACATTTTTTCTGGACATTCTTTCAACTTTCTAAAATCAGTCTCAAGCTGGAAAGAATTTGAAGGAATAGCAGGGACTGGAGACACAGATCGAGCTGATGTTTTGACTTCCTTTTCTACCTTCTTTTTCATAGACAAAGATGGATATATAATTGATGAAATTCCTTTCACGCTGCTGGGAAGCCTGAAGAAAGATTTGGAAATTCATAATCCAGGAAACACCTATGGAATTTTACACTGACATAACTGTAACAGCAACTATTTGGATTCCTGAAAAACATCTAAAATACAATAACTTTTGAAGTAGGAGGCATTTTAAAAAGAGACTACAGAACTCTTCAAGCTATGAAAAATCTTATAGCTAATTATCTTTTCTTAGAAAGAAATATGCATACACTGATAAATATACTCAGTCAGGCTCTACGTTTCTAGAAATAACTGTATTTTACAGTACCATTTTTTACCATATACAGCTGAAAAAAAAAAACCCTAGTTTTTCTGCAATTTCGTAATGTGAAACAATGAGATCAGATGAACAGTTTTCAACATTGATTACAGTGAAGCTATTGTTCTATAATTTGTCATTGAGATTCATTTATTTTTCAGAAGTCACAGAATGGCTATAAAGTACACTTATGTCTTCAGCACTTCACACTAAATCCATCTGAATTGAGGAAGGGGAGCACAAGGAAGGAATTCTCACAGAAAGTCATCAATTAACATGTCACACAGAGCATCTACTATTAACACAATGAGACAAGACTGGTGCACACAAATGCTATCCTAGGCAGACAACAGGCAGAGCTGCAGCACCTGGCTGGTAAAAAAAATCAGCTTCTTTAGCTCAGCATAGTCACCCAGCCACACTTGGTTATTTCTAGATAACAGAGTCACCATCAGGAACCCTAAGTAAACCTGAAGTTAATGGCTTCCAGCTCAGTAGAGGAGAGAGTAGTAAGTGACATTGTCATCTTTATGTCTTTCATCTCACAGGACTGGTGTGCAAAGAACATGTTTAAGCGCTGCTTAAAAATTTAGAATACCTCAAATAAATTAAAAAAAAAACAAAACAAAACAAAGCAAAAAAAAATCAGATGTGAAGAATAAAGGCCACAAGAAAGACCATATGAAAAATGTGAAAATACTACAAATTTCTTTATATTTGGAATGTATGGTCAAAGATTATTCATTTTAAAGCAGTTTTCCATCCAAATAGATTGTATTTCAACCACTAGCTCAAAGAGATAGATGTACAAGGCTTTTTTAAGCATTTCCTTTTGTAAATCAAATTCTTCAAAACATGCTCTTAACATCACATGTAGAAATTTATAAAATGAAGATTTCAACACTTATCTTTCAAAAATAATTGGAATTTTTATACTTACTGTATTGTTTGGCTATCACTGATTTCTTCTATTTTCAATTGCTTTGCTTTTGGAATGTCCATTGAAGTAAAGTGATCATCTTCACTTAGCTTCTCGGTTGTTTCAATACTTGCAGAGTCTCTCCAATTATTGACTAAAGAAGAAGTGCTGGGAAAATCACTATTTTGTATGTCATCATCATCATCATCATCTTCTTCAATGACTATTCTTCTCAAAGGCTTCTAAACAGAACATATACCTAGTGTCATGTGTACAGTCTTTACATCCATGTATACAAAAGCTGTTGAAAAAAGGGCTGCGTTTAAAATTAAACAGCAATCTCATGATAACCGGGTTCACCTGAGTTTGGGCTCGTGGAAGACATTTTGCTTTAAAATAAATCCTGAAATAGAAAACTCCCAACACATTCTATGGAAAGTGGTCTATGATCATTTTCTTGCCTCATCTCGTATAGAATCTCAGAATCTGCATTCCTCCTTTCCAGTAACGAATATCATCATTTATTTATTTACTTATTTGTTCCCTAAAAGAGATGAACAGGCAAGGAATAATGTATATTTAGAGTAATGGCTTTTATCAATCTTTGCATTTTGCCTAAGAAGGTATCTAACTACATAGGAATTGACAACCCTTATTTTATTAATTGATAAATGTTTATAATTCAGTTTTACTGGTTGACCGACAGAACTAAAAGAAATGGTCAAAAACTAAGGCATCAATAGTTCCACAAGGAGCTTAAGGAAAAATTTCCTGACAGCAAGGGTGACAGAGCCCTGGAACAGGCTGCCCAGAGAGGTTGTGGAGTCTCCTTCTCTGGAGATCTTCAAGACCCGCTTGGATGTAGTCCTGTGCCACGTGCTCTGGGTGTCCCTGTGTGTGCAGGGGGGCTGGACTAGCTGATCTCTAGAGGTCCCTTCCAATCTTAGGCATTCCATGATTCTACGACCCAGGTACATTCCCAAGGCAACTAATTCCACCAGTGAAGGACACTCTATGCAGCTAAAATGCTTGAGCTTATTAGATTTCATATCTTTATGACCACAGTTATTTTTGAATACCATCAAACACCACTTTTACAATACTGAAGAGAAGGCATCACTTAGTAAGAAAAGGAATTTATCACTTTTTTTCTTGGGAATTTCATTCATTGGACATAAAATGTAGTGTATATTGCTCTGCAAATATACAAAACTAAACATATTCAACAATTTAGATGTCTTGATGTGGCAGATTTCTCTGTCAAGCTAACAGCTTCGTGTGTTAATTTAGTCTCCACAGCAGTTTGCCCTTTTATTTACATTATGTCCATATATTGTGTCCATAACATCCTATCCCATCATTGTACGAGAAGTGGGACACTGAGTAAGAGAGACTGAAAATTACAGCACTCTCTCCAATAAATTGGACAATAAAGAGTAGAGTCCAACCTTATCAGAATTATACTTGAAAAGCAGCCTAGTATCTCTAATTAAATTAGCAATCAAACTAAGAACTGAATTTAATTTTCTATAGTATTTTGGCTACAATAAATTCAGGTTTTAAAAGCTATTTAATCTAGCATGTAATATGCTTAAAAGCCAGTATTAAAATAATCCTAACTTTTCCACCAAACTATTCATTTGAAGTATATACACAACAAAGCTAAATATAGAAGAGCAGAATACTGAAGTATTCTGCACAGTGTGTGAACACTTCATATTTACAGAAGAACTTGCTTCTGAATGTATGAAAGAATTAAGTGTATTAAAATGAGCAGCCTAATGCATAAGTAAAACTGATACTATGGGATATATTGAGCAGTATCTTGTAACCCATTAATTTGACCAGTACCACAAGTAATTCACATTCCTAAAATAACATTCCTCCTGAACCATTGACCAGTTAATCAACATATTATATGGATGAAAATGCAGGCTCAAGGCAAATGCGGTAGCTTAGGGTGACACCAAACTATAAGAATACGGACAGGGAACATGTCTTGTTATCACTAAATCTACTAGAGAAATCTAGCTCAGCAGGAAGAGATTTTACTCAGAGCTTTCTTAACCCTGCACTCAGCTGCCTCCCTTTTACTCTGATCTTGTCTGGCAGCTGTGGACCCAGGTATTGCCTCCCCATTCCACATTACTGGCACACAGGCAAATACCTTGTTTCCTGAGCAGCAGTGAAGGCTGCAAGCTTACACTGTGTCTGCTGTATTCACTGCTACAGACATATGGAATTGCACAAGTTACAGTCTCAAAAAAAAAAAAAAAAAAAAAACACTGAATAGCCCTATCTTTAAACCTCGGGTTTTCATATGTAAAACATACATATCAGTAGGCAGTCACACAAATAAACAAAAAGTGTATTTTAACTTTTAAAAACACACTTTTTCCTTCATTCTCTGTATTCAATTACAACAGAAAACTACTTACTGTTGATTTCAGGAGTGATGGATCATCAATGACTTTCACTATATTTTGTATTTCACTTTCTTTTACCAGTGTTTCAGGATACTTTTGGTGAGTCCGCTGCTCTTTCTCCGATAATTCCTTAAAGAATGAACAATTGCTTAGAAAATTTCAGGAATGGTTATAATATTCTATATTAAATAAATTTTAATGTGTAAAACATACTATTAGTATAAGCTTAGAAAAACAAAATAATCACAAGTATACGTACATTCCTTATTTTAGCAAGTTCGTTTGTTGCCTGTTTATTGCCAGGTTCCAACTTCAGAACAGCTTCAAAATCTGAGTGAGAAATTAACATATGAAACTGTACATTTCAACTGATGTTAAGGAGTTCTTACACATTCTTTAAACCTCATGTTTTCTTCTCACAACTCTAATATATGCTGTCACCCAACGTTTTTATTGCAATCTACTTTTAAACACTTTTTAAAATTATTTCTTATTACTTATTATGAGCAATAGAAAAGTAGCCACAGACATCCACCTAGCCCTGACTTTGCCTTACAGCAACAGCAAAAAAAGCATAGATATGTAAAGCAAAAATCAAGTAAAAATTCTTTATTCCTCTTGTTTTTTAACTTAGTTTGCAATAAATAATTCTTTAATTATATATATTACATAAATAAAATATATAAAAATATTTCATACGTAGTTTCAAACTAGTACAAGAATTAAGGTCTGTTTCAATGCTTAGCCTATGTGTTTCCTCACCTCCGGCTTATACAAGCCTCTTTTATAGGTAATCCTAACACTGAATTAGCATAAATGCTAATTAATCATTTTGATGAATAAGTTGCATGATTTTGGAAATGTCTGTTACACACATATAATTACACACAAAACTGTCCTCCTACCACGTGGATACTAACACAGAGGTTCTATAATACATATTATATTATCAAATAAACAAGAATACCCTCCACTCATTCTGAAGTTTTGCACTAACAACGTCAATTAGTCAGCAACTGATTTAATTGCCTCCTATTCAGCCCCTAATGCTAATCCACTCTTACCTTGCAGAGCCTCTTTTAGTTTTCCAAGAGCAACTCTAGCAGCCCCTCTTCTGGCAAAAGCTTTAGAATAGGAGGCATCTAAGAGCAGAGCTTGTGTACAGTCATCTTCAGCCTCTTCATATCTCAGCAGAAGAATAGTACAAAATTAGTAAGTACTTTCAAAAGAAGGTTCAATCGAAAAAGAAGTTTCAATCAAAAAAACAGTGCTACCCAAAATATTTAAAATATGGGTTAAAATGGAAGACCCAAGATCTAGAGTGCTAAACATCTTGACCTTTCTAATGACATATTGTAATATAGTTTGATTATGTCAAAATGCCTAATTATAGGTTAATTCAGGAAAGAGGCTATTTATGAAGTCTTCCAAGACATTTTACCAGAGCTTGGACTACAGAAGCTCTAAAAACCATCTTCTGGGCTGGGAGGAACACACATTACAATTCCTCCACTCCCCAAATCTCAGACAATTCATTTAGTATGTCACAATACACCGCCACCTCTCTTGATAGGATTTTACAGAAATTTTACTTCCTCTGAGAATATATGCCCTTAAAGTCTGTCAGAGTCAATTCCACTTTACATGTTAAACAACCTTAAAATGAAAGTAAGTATCATAGCTTTGTACTTTTGAAAACTAGAATTACCATTACAAACAATCAAAAGAATATAAGAAAGGAAAAACAAGGACATGCAAAAATAATTTCTCTAGGTTTGAATTTCTTTGATTTCTCATTCTGAAATATTTTTGGTCAAATTCAGTATACCCCTGAATTAATGTCATTTGTTCTCAATGTAGGATCAAATATCCTCATTCCAGTTATATTTGATCATGATTTCACTATGGATATATTAAAGTATTTTCTTTCATTCCTCTCCTCTTTCAGTCTATTAATAAATTACAGAGCTAAGTATTTTTGCAGCTCTGATCAGTTCTGGAGGTTTTTAAGAATACCAATGGGTTTCTGCTGCATTTTATATTTGTGTTCTCTTTGAAGTGCAAAGACCCATGATACAGTGATTATCTTACAGAATCAATTTACTTGCTTGGTCAATCAATTAAAGTAAATTTTCCTCTGATTCTCTGTTTCTTAGACAAAATTACTTGCATTATGACATTCCCTTATTGCTTCAATACTAAATTATAAATACTGTGATAGAAAAATTCTACCTGAGTAACATAATCTTACAATTTGAGGTGAATGTATGGCCTTCACAGATATCCAGCTACAGCATGCTAGAACAGATGACGAATAGAGTGTTGAGCTTTCCAGATTGCTCCTGCTTCCCATAATGTCAGTTTAAAAGATTTAAATTGTTATATGGTTCTCAGATAGTTGAAGCAAAAGATTTCAGAGATTTCAAAAATGATCATGTGGAATTTCTCTCATGGAGAACATCCTTACTCTTACCGGATTATTTGAGTAAAGTCTAACTGAAAATTAGCAAAATATGTACATGCTGGAATTAAAGAAAAAATATCTTAAAAGATGTCTGTTTTCAGAAAAATCTGAAATGATCTCTTTGAAGTAAGAAGTTATCCATTTCTTTATATGGCATGATATTTAGCAGTTGACTGGTTTTTATAATTGTCAAAAATACATAGCTTTAGGCATGCCCTTTGAGAAACTAGAACTTCGCACACAGACAGAAATGTGTGTATGTGGAGGAGAGAAATAAAAAAAATCTCAAACTTTGGGAAAGTTATTTTTCACTACAATTTCAGATCATTGCCATTTCATTCTTTACACATATTTTCCTAAAACATACACTGCAAGATTATACACTTATTTCTCTTATTTTTTTTCATTATGTCTCTTTCTATACTGTATTCTATAAAGAATTAGTACAAGTGACAGTAACTCTGTGAAATCTTTAGTGAAACCTCATTGCTTCTAATTTACAGCAATAAAAGAAATATTATTGTATGTGTAATACTACTTACTTTTGAATCTTCAAATAGGCCATAGCTCTGTTAGCTGGCAGAAGTGCATTGGTGCCATCTGCTGCTATACCATGTGTGTAACATTCTATCGCAGCTTCATACTTCCCTTCTTTGAAGTAAGCATTACCCTGTTATATTAGAAAAAAAAAAATCACTGAAAAAGATTCAGTGCAATTTGCTTTTCTCACCTTGTTAGTAGGCAAGATCACCGTGAATTCTGAGTACAAAGATGACGGCTCATACCCAATCACCATACCAGAGCAGGTATTCATACCATATTTTTTTCATATCTATACTCTTGTAGACCACAAAAAGTTGAATTCTTATTCTAGCACTTGAAGGAAAAATAACACATATAGCAAAAAAAAATTAAAGGTAGACCTATAAGACTACAGATATGATTTTTCTTCAGTGTTCAGATGTAGTATAAGCCACTCAGTAGTCAGTTAAGCATAGAAGCAATTCTGAAAACAAACAAAAAACAGGTCTAAACCAAAAGGAAGGGCCAAATAAACCCTCAATACTCTATGGATAAAATTTTAAATAATGACATTATGAAACATTATCTGGTCACAAAATAATTTACCAAGAACACTGATTTTCCTTTCCCTCTTGAAGTACATACCTTTACCTTATATTGTCTTAACTAGATGTTTGAAATCGTAAAAAATAGTCCACAAGTCTATTTGGACAAGGTACACATAATACTGAAGAAATAGCATATTTGGAAAATATAGTTCCTGTTTTGCTTAGTTTACCATGTATGGGAAATCTACTGTGTACAATAATGGTATAAAAGCTACCTTGCATAATACTGTTCCAGAAGATTCTAAACAGAAGAAGTTCAAAAAAATGGGAACTCAGAAAATTGGAATGAATTAAGGGCATGTCAAATATTCTGCATGCATGAAGTTCAAGGAAGTTTCAAGTTTATATGCAAATATCCAATAGTGTAATACAACACTTTTCTTCATTACTTCTCTCCTATTCCACTGAAAGCTGTGACTTACCAGATCCTTTTCTGTAATAGCCTTCTGTTTGAGCTGCTGCTCTTCAATGTGCTGCTTCTCTTTATCTGATGGTTCAGGCTGGACTGCATCTTCAATCTCTTTCTGTTCTGAACTGTCTTTTGATGATAAAGCCTGCAAAATGATAAAGCACCATTTCTCAACATTCATTTTCCTTGCTAAGGTATGCTTTTTAGAACATATAAATTCTAAACTTTTAAGTTTTAACTTTTAAGTTGCAGAAATCTCTCAACCATTTTAAACAGAAGTGTTTTTGGTCTAATGAGTACAAGTGAAGAATTCATTCTAGCTGTCTGTGACGATGCATTTCTATGAAGGACTGTGAATCAGGACAGCAAATAAAGAAAAGGTATGCAATTTCTGAAGAACAATGCAAAATGACCCATGCAACTGCCTGAACACTGCAGTTAATTTTTTTTTTTTAATAATTATTAATGATTTGGGGTATTCATTTTGGGCAAGAAAGACACTTTCTCCATCTTTTCAAAACAACAGTTGAAGTATGTTCACATGTTAATGCTATTCATTTTCTAGTATAGTTTACGAAAGTCATCATAATCAGCATTCCCAGACTTGCAGCAGGCTATGATGTTCTGCTAGGCTTAAACCACACTCTGGCTTAGCATGCCGGAAATACAAGCATGCTAGCAGTTAGCATTAATCAGTGATCAAGGGAATATATGTGTTCTCAAATGTGCAGTGAGATCCTGCAGTTTATATTCAAATGCTAAGCATGACCAGAAAAATTAACAATATGGGAGGCAGAAAAAACATTTGAGGGGAAAAAAAAACAGGGCAAGGGCCGGAGGGAGGTCAGCACACGACGCCCACATCTGCTTTTAGTCTGCAACCTACCATTCCACCAACACATGCATACACGCCAACTTATCTAAAACAAATTACAGATCTTGAACTTCAAAGGCAGGAAAAATCTCAATTGATTTTGTTGAATTCCGTTTTTGCTTTAAGTTGATACAGATCATAGAGATACGAATTGAATACTGTATATTAACTTATGTAAGCAACTATGACTCTTATTACCTGGTAAATTTTCTTCAGTTCATTTTTTGCATCAAAGTTGTTGGCATCCAGCTCTAAAACTTTTTCATAATCTATGAAAAGATTAGAAAATTACGTTTCAGGTGTAAATTAGGGCTAGGTAATAGAACATAAAATACAAGTATCCACTGAAATAGCCATTTTGTGGAGTGTATAAAGAACTAGAGATATTACAAAGAATGTATTGTTCCAAGACATTTAAACCTGATTTATTCCAGACCTGTCTACAGATACACTATCTTTTAGACATTCTACTTGAATTTTACCTTACCAGAAACACGAAATCTGTTATTTTATTTCTTTGTTTATAGAAAATGGAAAATAAATTCCTGCATCAAATAAGCTTTAATCAAGTAGATATATGATTAGATTGTATCTAATATAACAAATGTATAAAAGAAGACCCACCTTCTTTAGCTCCTTGAAGATTTTTCAAAGCAAAGCGAGCAGCTCCTCTTCTGGCATAAGCCTTTGTGTAATTTTTATCTAGAGCAAGTGCTAAATTGCAATCAGATTCTGCAACAGAATATCTATAAATAATGTCAATGAGTCAGCTTGAAAAAACCTCAAACTTCAGCACGTTAGCCTACTCTGAAGTTTTACAAATTTTCTCCAAAGTGGAAATCTTGCACGCTTCACATCTTAACCACCTTGCACTTAACCGACTACATCATACACTTTTCCCCTCTCCAAAGAAATTAAAGCCTTAGAAACAGTGCTAAAAGAATGTGAAGAACAAATTAGATAGTGATTTTTCTCCATTTCCCTTTTCCATCTCTTACATAATAATACAGATATTAAACTTCTGGCATGAAAATAGAGGAAAAAAAAAAAAAAAAGGAAAAAAAAAGACACTAAGACACTACTAGATTCCTTACCCTGGCAAACTAAATTTTAGTTTGAGACTGCAAAGCACTCTGCAACTGCAGTCCTACATATACTTTCGTATTACAACGTGATTATTAATAAGAAAAACAACACAAAGACAAATCTAAAATCTCAAGCAACGTAGTATTTGGAAAAAGAAAATATTAAGATTTTAACAATATGCATCTTACTTTTTCATTCTGTAAAAGGCAGATGCTCTGTTTGTGGGCAATACTGGGTTGTAAGGATCTGAATGCATCCCTCGAGTATAGCATTTTATTGCTTCATCAAAATTTCCTTGTTTAAAGTACTTATTACCCTGTGAATATTAAAATGATATGTCATTTCAGTAAATTAGTGTATACTATAAGTTACTATTTTTTGGTAAGAAATAAACAAAGAAAAAATCCGAAGCTTTAAATTTTAAATGCTCAAAAGTTCTCTTTTAATATTTTTCACAAAGCACTGCTTTACCTTGAAATGTTTCTTTTAACCTAAACACTTTAAACATCCCATATTAAATATTTTTCACTATATTCTGTATGCATACATACGTAGAAATCGTGTAAGCCTCCACTTTCTTCTCAGTGTTAAAACTGCGACATGCAAGAAAAATACATATATTCCACTTGAAAACAAAGTGGAGAAAGAGAAGAGTTATTCACCTAAAATAATAGCTTTCTACTGGGTTTCACTTCAAAACAGACATACTGCCAGTTCACAAGAACCTATTTTTTGGCTACCTCTATGACACAACTTATACCTATTGTGTCCACATCTCTTTAGGTCTTGCTGAGGTGACAAAAGTCAAAGACACCTCAATTTCTCTTCAATATAAAATGTAGATGTTACTGCAGGGAAATCACTGAGGCAGGAAAAGAAAGCAGATAATGACACCCATGCATACAAAGAGGAAAAAAAAAAAAAAAAAAACCTGCAGTATAGACTAAAATATAATGTTAGAGTGCTTGTTTGTAAAATAAATTTTCTCAGAACCACAGGAGATTTAAACAAGCCTAGAGTAGCTCACATGATGATATAGCTCAGGAATGAATGTTGAAATTATTCATTCCACTTAATATAAATGTCAGATACCTCATGGAATGTCTAACTCTTTGGGAAAAGTCATGAAAAGACTCCTTTTGACACAGTAGTATCATAAGCATATCAAACACTTAGCACATAACAGGATTGACAGAACCTTCTAATATTATTATGGAATAAAAAGCAGGTTTTAGGACTTTGAAGATGCTTGTTCAGAAATGGAATTCTTTATGAGTCTAATGAGTCTAGAACCTTAAATACCTGAGGTTTTCGCTTATCACGCAACACTTTTGCGAGGAAAAAATGTCACTAACACCAATGAAAATCCCCTCCTGCATCACTGAAATATGGTTACACCGAGATTTCTTTCCTTTTTTTTTTTTTTTTTTTTTTTCCCCCTAGACAAAGTAACAAAGTAGTGCTCTACAATTAGGACTAAAGTTGTAACCATAGATTGACTAAATGTCCCTACTGCTTAAATCTGTCATGTAAGAAAAATAACATGTCTGGGAATCTTATAAAGACTGTTGTCTTTTCTTATAAGCAAATGCTGTTGGAATCAAGACTTATTGTATGCCCTTAACATGCTCTAGCATTTTTCATAGTGGGTGTGGCATGACTAACAGGCATACCTACAAAACCTAAGCACTAGATTTTATGCAGTTTTCCTTGAGAATTTTGTAGAGTTGGCAGACTGTTCATCACATCTTGAAAGTTGTCTAGATACCAGGAAGCCATTATATCTTCCCCCCAGATTCAGTGGGAGAAAAGGTACTTTGTAAATTCAGAACCTTACTCAAAGGTAGCATTTGCTGAAGATCTTGCTGAATAAAACCAAGTTTTTATTTTGAATCTCAAGAAATTCTCACTATGTAAACTAAGAAAGGGAAACACGAGTTAGAGCTTGCTGTAGTCTCTTTCCAAAATAGTATAAAACTGATATGCTACCAACTCACCATTACCAAGACTCTTAGGATCCAATCCCTTACTATTTAGTTTAGTATAAGTGACCTTATGTCCAGGTAAGGACTGATCCAAACAATAAGGTAATTCTATATGGCAAACCAACTTTTAAAGAAAAAAACAGAAATACATTAATAATCATAACTGTACATTAAGCACTGACTAATGGACTTATCAAAATGAGCGACAAGAACACAAAGATGTCAAGAACTTTATACTTTAGAAAAGATATAGTAAAAAAGACAAAGAATCTGAAGAAAAGGCACACTCCTCCCACCAGAAGTGCAGTCTCAGTTGACAGCTTTTAAAAGAAATTAAAAAGGCCTGTTTAAATTCTATTTTGTAAATAAGGAATGTTTATAAAGTAATAACCTTTTCCTTCTCTGCAAGAGCCTTTTCTGCATCTATACGAATGCCATCTTCTTCAGAGTCTGATTCCGGAGATAGAGACTCATGAGTACTATCTTCTTTATCAAGTTCTTCAAGTATTTTATCCTTAAATTAGAATAAAATAAAATATTATTTTTGCTATAATTTAGCAATACAAAATAAATGAAGTAGGACTTTAGGAGTCTAAGTAGTGCATCTTTAAAAATCTCTACTACTTAAAGAGTTCTCATTGAGAAAAATTCTACAAGGATGCATCCTCCAATACTGCTAGGTGTGTTCCGTCATACTCTACTAGAATTATGGCCTTTTGATAGAGTTATTGTTAACTTAGACAGGCAATATAGCTCAACTTTTGAAAATTTAACACACAATCCGTTTGAGAAAAAGCAATTTTCTATGTTTACACAGTATCCAGCACAATAAGATATTGATTTCTAAATTAAGCTTGCAGCAATAAAACAAAATCCAATTGAAAATAAAATCAACTGGGGACACACCAACAAAGGCAACAAACAGATAATCTGACTCACCACATCTAGTTTTCCCCACGCTTCATAATCGTAGGATTTGATCTTGTTTTTCTTGTTTTCCTCAGTAGTTTTCTTAGACGGGACTTTGGTTTTGCTTTTCTTCTTTTTCTTAAAAGACTCATTTCTAATTGGTGGTAAATTCTAAATTGAAAGAAGTAATTTAATTAAGCAGAGGCATGAAAGTGGCATGTTTTGAAGAAGACTGACCAAAAGAGATATCATTACTCCTGCAAGCTCAAAACAGCTCTTTGTTGCTAAAGATTGTTGACAACTTCAACTTCCAAATATTTACAAAGAAAAATATTTTCTCCTGCATGAACCACAGAGTTGTTAGTTTTAAAATAAGCTAAAATTCATTCTTTAAATCTTAAATATAAGGTTTTATTTTTAGAAACACTAAAAAAAAAGTGGTTCTGAATTCTACAAAAACAGTAAAAACATCACCAGGCAATACGATTAATATATTCAAGTCAGCAATAAATAAGCAGCACTGAAGCTGCAGAAGGAAATATTCCCAGATCTACTGGTTAAAAATTTATTGACCTCAAGGATCCATCAGCTCATAAGCTCCTTGTGCTGCTGCTCTGTTGGTTATGAGGAATTCTAGATCAGGAGCAACCAAACAGCTCCCTTACCTGCTTAAGTGGTATGAGCTATTTTATGTCCATATGTGTAATTTTGCTGAACTGAACTGGGCTGTTTCAAATAAAACACTTGCAAAATGCATATGTTTTTACATCTACATCATTCTACATCATTATATGAGGGGAAAAGGAAACAAACCAGCAAACAAGCAACTATTAGAAACACAGTCATGAACAGTTGTGTTAATATTCACACTGGACTTCTGATTTTACCTCTTCTGGGACACCACTCTGCTTCCGTAGTTCAGAATCCACCTGCTTAATATCTTTTTCCCAGCTCTCTAATTCTCTCATAAAATCCTGCAGCTCTTCAGCATTTTGCTTAATTTGCAGTTGTAGCTCCAATGCTTTATTTGGTGAAGTCATTGTAATCTGTGAAATTTTAGGGAAAAAAACTCTCTAATGAGAACTATAAGTATGGAACTGAAAGAAACTATACTCTTCAAATGGAAGAAATTTGACTTCATTTACACACATGTCAGAATTCCCAACTGCACAAGGAAAAAACATTAAATAGTAAGAGATGAAAAAGAAATTAAATGTCTCTGAAAACATGAAAGGAAGCAACAGTATTCAGATAAAATACATTATAATAAACTGTAAAATCATACTTCCACTTTTGAGTGCAGGCTATAGGATCTAATGAAATCAATAATAATTCTGAAGATGATAAGAAGTTGATCATAATTTGAGGAAATTTCTGTAGTTTCCCACATGACAGAACAAAATAACTGTAACATATTAACATTTCCGCTTAACTATAATACAGACTAAAATATATATATTGCTTGGTATCTTGATAGAAAGAAGGCACCTGACAAATCACCCATCCAAAATAATTTTCTGCACCTACAAAGTGCATTCAAATATGCATGCACTTACATTTTGGCAGAGAGAGTAAATGCAGGAGAGGTTTTATTATGCAGTCAGGTGACTTACATCTTCAGTATACACTTTGTACAAGCTCTTTCCACAAATCTGCAGCCCTTTAAGTCCCCAAATTACTAATATTTAAAAGTCTCCATGAATTCTGCTGTCTTATTTTTAGCATCATAGACAGCAGTTTGCTATTAAGCCAGGTCATTTTCTCAGATGCTCCATTACCTTGCTAAAATGTGTAACTTAAGCTGCTGCCATTCACCAGCCTGACACTGTTAGCTGCATCCTACCAGTGAGTGGGTTGGTGATGCTCCTAATCCAAAGGTTGGCCCTATATTTCATTATAGCACAGGTACCATAGGTTCTCATGTGCATATACACATATACAGCAGCCTTCCTTGGCTCTCTGCTCCTCAATGCCCTTTTTTTTCCAGGGTGCTGGTAACCAGCAGAGCAGCCCAGCTCACGTTCCCTCACTCTTCAGCCTTTGCTCAGCGCAGACAGGTCCCCACCACGAGAACCTCAGCGCCAAGGTTCGTCTATGTCGCCTGGCAGCTCTGCAGCCCAAAAGCCGCGAGGCTTCAAAGCAGAATGCCCGCAAGAAATGCCAAAGCAGAATGCCAGGTTTATGCGAATTTGCAGACGGCCTCCCAAGAGCCCTCGTTACCCGCGGGCTCTCTTAGAGCTCAGCTCGGGCGCTGCGCAGCGGCCTCAACAGAGAGCGCGGCGGGACGCGCAGGCCCATGCCCAGCTCCCGCCGCCGAGGCTCTCCCTGTAGGGAGACAGCACCGGAGTCTCCGGCCCCCACCGGCGGCCGCGCTATCCCCGCGCGCCCCTCGTTTCACTGCCCAGGCCCGGCCCGACCCGACCCGACCCGACCCGGCCCGGCCTGGCCCATCTCGTTCCCACCTGCGCCGCCCCCGGCCGCTGCCTCCCGCTGCCGCCGCCGCCGCCCCGCGCCGCCCAGCTCCGCCGACTCCCAGGATGCACCGCAGCGCGGCGGGAAGCGGCGCGGTCGCCCCAGCGGCAGCGCAGCAGCCCCTCGACGAGAGAGGGAGACTGCGCATGAGCCCCGCGGCACGGCCTGGCCACGCCCCCGCCGCCCGCGTCACGTGGAGCGCAGGCAGCGCGGCGATTGGCGGAATGGGTCGTGCCCTTTGCTCTGGGGCTGGTGGTGGAGGCGGCGCGGGCGGGACATGGCGGCCGCGGGGCCGGAGGCGGCGCCGGGCGAGGAGAGGGCGGCGGGGGAGCAGCAGGATGAGGAGGATGATCTCGGCTACCGGCTCTTCCCCGAGCGCAACAAGCAGCCGCAGAGCTTCCTGGCGCGCAGCCTCTTCACCTTCCACAACAGGTGCCAGGTGATGCTGAGGATGACCCTGGACACCAGTAAGCGCTGTCTGGGTGGCAGTGCGTGCGTGTGTGTGTGTCTCTATGCATATATATATGTACATATATATATAGAGAGAGATATACGCACACACCCAATATATATGTGTGCGTATGTCTGTGTGTCTGGAGTAGCAGTGACCTTGGGCACCGTCTCTGTCCCTCCTGGCCCGAAGAGGTGCTGGGGATGCAGCCAGTGTGCAGTGAGCACCCTGGTTTGGCTTCAGATTAATAAAACATACCGAGAGTGGCGGCAGTTTTGTTTGTTTGCTCTATTTTATTTTGTTTTCCTCCCTGGAAGACCTCGTTCCTCTTAAAAAATTGAGAGAATCGACAGCTTTTTGGTTTACACATGGGTTTCTTTTCTTTTTGGTGTGTTTACAGTGCTAAACATCAGTGCGGATGCAGAGATAGATATTAATGTTTATATTGATATTCATTGTCAAAGAAATAACATCTGGCGGGCCTTAACTCCTCTGAAGCATTGTGTATATATGTATGTGTGTGTGCATGTATATATACACCAATTTACATAGGCTGAGCCCTGCTGATTAGATTTCAGCTGCAAGTACTACAACATATAAATTTGTATACATAATGCATTTTTTCCCCAGGACTATCTCTGTATCCTCAATTATAGATGACTTCCTGTACAAAACTTTTGTTTAGAGAAATTGATTGCAGCCATGTTTTTCTAGATCCACATGCTCGACTTCTTCTTGAGGCTATGAAGCAATCTGGTTGGTATGTAAACTAATGAGTACTACTTTGTGTGGTAACATCTGTATTATATGGGGTTAATAACCTTATTAAAATTCTCCCTCTAACCTTGTTCATTTGGTTCTTTTAGCACTGTCTTCAATGACCGTCACTTTTCTTGTGAGAACTGTGATAGCTGTGTTGGGGGAGGTTTTGATTCTGCCACATCTCAGGTAGGCACTGAACTGGCGTTGCTGTCTTTCAAAGAACTGGATATAAATGTTTTAGTATTTTGTTAGTAAGTGAAAAGGAGTTAAATTGCTAATGCTGATATCAGATTTGAAAACATAAAGAGGAGTTGTACGCAACATGTCCAGCAATATGGAACTAGCATTACTGGTCCACTGCAGAATGATGAGATGTTGAAAAACATTGATCATTTTTAAGGGTCTGAATCATGCAGGTCATCTCCACAGTGTCTCTGAGAAGTAAGGGAGGTACCGAAAGTTAGTGTTGCTCAGAGTCAGCAAATAAAGTGTGTAACATTAGAAATGATCATTTACTTTTCTTAAAAAAAAAAAAAAAAAAGACTACATATACCTTTTCTTCTGCAGATTGTTCTGTGTCAGAACAATATTCGCCACCAATCCCAAATGAACCGTGTGGTTACACATGAATTGATTCATGCTTTTGATCACTGCCGTGCACATGTTGACTGGTTCAAAAACGTCAAACACTTAGCATGTTCAGAGGTAAGTTAGAATGCTTCTAATATTGTCTCTGTATACTAATACAGAGTGCTTAGTAGGAATGTTTTGTGTTTCAAACCTTTTGACACTGTCTTCCATAATATCCTCATAGGCAAACTCAGGAAATGTGGACTAGATGAGGGGACAGTGAAATGGATTGAGAACTGACAGAGTGACAGAGCTCAGAGGGTTGTAATGAGCAGCACGGAACTGGAGGTTGGAGCTCTGTAGCTTCCAGTCTTCCCTAGGACTCAATATTGGGTCCTGCCTTGTTCAGCTTACTTATCAGTGACCTGGTTGAGGGGGCAGAGAGCACCCTCAGCAAGTTTGCTCATGGTAGAAAACTGGGAGGAGGGGCTCGTATACCCAAGGGCTGCACTGTTGTCAGCTCAGAGGGATCGGGATGGGCTGGAGAGTTGGGCAGAGAGGAACCTTGTGAAGTTCAGCTGAGGCAAGTGTAGAGTCCTGCACCTAAGGAGCAATAACCCCAGGTACCAGTGAAGGCTGGGGGTGACTTGCTGGAGGGCAGGTCTGCTGAGAAGGACCTGAGGCTTCTAGGAACCAGGGCTGGCAACGCATGGATCATGAGCCAGCAATGCGTCCTTGTGGCCAAGAAGGCCAATGGGATCTTGGCCTGCAGGTTGAGGGAGGCGATTCCCCCTACTCTACTTAGCCCACGTAGGCCACGTGTGGGGTACTGTGTCCAGTTCTGGGCTCCTCCATACAAGGGAGACAGCTACTGCAGTGAACCCAGCATAGGGCTCCTAAGATGATGGACTGGAGCATCTTTGCTTTGAGGAAAGGCTGAGACACCTGTGTTCAGGCTGGACATGAGAAGACTGACGGGGGATCTTTTCAGTGTCTGTAGGTGTCTGTAGGTGTCGAGAAGTGGCCCCCAGTGATGTGTCGAGAGGCATCAGGCTCAAACTCAAACCTAGGAAGTTCTGTTTAAATCTAAGGAAAAAAACTCTCTACTGTGGGCGTGACTGAGCATTGGAACAGGCTAACCAGATTGTGGAGTCTTCTACCTTGGAGGTATTCAAAGCCTGACTAGATGCAATCCTGGGCAATGTATTCTAGGTGCCCCTGCTTGAGTAAGGAGGATGGGCCAGAGGATCTCCAAAGGTCCCTTCCAACCTCAACCATTCTGTAATTCTCTGTGATTCATGTTCTTCTGGGTGTGCCATTATAGAAATTTCATTTGTCTTAATCCAGTTAATGCAGAGAAGGACCTGGGCATCATAGTGGGTGACAAGTTGACCATGAGGCAGCAGTGTGCCCTTATGGCCAAGAGTGCCAATAGTATCCTGGGGTGCATTAAGAGGAGCGTCTCCAGCAGGTCGAGGGAGGTGATCTTACCCCTCTACTCAGCCCTGGTGAGGCCACATCTGGAGTACTGTGTCCAGTTCTGGGCCCCCCAGTACAAGAGGGATGTGGAGCTGCTGGAGAGAGTCCAGCGCAGGGCGACTAGGATGATCAGGGGCCTGGAACATCTGCCCTATGAGGAGAGGCTGAGGGAGCTGGGCCTGTTCAGCCTGGAGAAGAGAAGGGTCTGAGAGGGGACCTGATCAGTGTGTATAAATACCTCAAGGGAGGGAGTGAAGAGGATGGGGTTGGCCTCTTTTCAGTGGTGGCCACCGACAGAACTAGAGGAAATGGCCACAAACTGAAACATCAAAAGTTCCACAGGAACTTAAGGAAAAATTTCTTAACAGTGAGGGTGATGGAATAGTGGAACAGGTTGCGCAGAGAGGTCGTGGAGTCTCCCTTTCTGGAGATCTTCAAGATCCGCTTGGATGCAGTCCTGTGCCACATGCTCTAGGTGTGTGTGCAGGGAGGTTGGACTAGATGATCTCCAAAGATTCCTTCTAACCGTAATGATTCTATGATGATCCTTGTTATTTGAGTACATACAATCATATCCTTATAATTGATATTACAAAATTATATCTTTGCAGATGAATAGGATTAGGTGACTCTGTAAGTATACTTTTTAAAATGGTATCAAAATATGATAATTCTTTAAGGAACATAACCAAATTGAGACTTAAGAAATTCACAAGAAGTTTCATCAATAAAGAATAGGTGAGAGAACTGACATGACAGATCTGCTACAGAACAGATCATCCTTCATAAAATTAAATTTTAGTCACATTTGCCTTAGAAATACTTTCCATTATCAGGTATCTTCTTTATCTTTTATTAGATGTAATTTAGTTTCCAAGTAATGTTATCTGTCATTAAAACTATTCTGTGTAATTCAAAATTATCTGCTTTTTCTTTGTCTATGTATTACACAGTACAAATTAACACATCTACATCTCAAACACAAAATTAGTGAATGTACCTAAAACAAGTTTGGCTTGATCTTGCTTTTGTTAGAATTCTTTGTGTGCTTCAGCTCTTTCATAGATGTTTTCTATAACCATGATATTTATAACTTTTGCTCATTCACTTTTTTTTTTTTCTTGGTTGTTTGTTTTGTTTTTGATATATTAACCTTCAGTCTGGTACCTAATTATAGTAAATACAATTTTGGTTACATTTCCCAGTTGAGGAGTTACGATATAGTACAGTTGGTTGACAAAGGCACAAGAAGACAGTCTACAAGGGGAAAAAATGTGTTCTTTTAAATGTATCTTTTTCTCAAGCAAGTAATTTAACAGGTTACTGCTGTTCTGAGTCTTTGGACTTGTCTGGGTCTTGTCATCTTTCTTGGCTGCTGTATCTGTTTCTCACAGAGATGGTTTGAGGTTTCCATGTTTCTTTAACAGATCATGTATTTATGAGCTTTTCTAAGCTTCGAAAGAATGCAAAAATTGATCTCTGGAGCTCTGTGCTGGTTTTATATGTTTCCATTCATTGGAATTGAGAGTATATAAAGATATTATGTACTTAATGAGTGTAAGTGATCCTGGAAATATTCTTTGCTAGCAGTTACCAGAAAAAGGATTTTACGGTTTGTTTGATTTTTGCATTCCATTTTTTTCTCTGATCTTGTGGGTTTTTTATTTTTTCTCCCCACAATAGATTCGAGCTGCTAATCTCAGTGGAGACTGTACACTGATGAATGAAATAGCCAGGTTTAAATTCGGATTAAAGCGACATCAACAGGTAAAGTCCGTAGATGTTAATGTCTCTTGTTTTGTTATGAGTATTCTTTTTATTTTGAAGTTTGACTTCCATACTTCAATAGCTGAAAACTGTATGGGAAAAAAGTAGATCTCAGAATAATTGATACTCTTGTAAACCTTTATCTGCCTTTCATTTCTCACTGTTTATTTTATTCTCCCCTTTTGAGCCCTACTTCACTTAGTATCTTCTGCATCTTTTCTTCCTTAAGGCCTATTTTGTCTTTCTGTTCCTAAGTTTTCCTTTGGTAATGTATTCCCTTTCCCTTAGTTCCATCTAACATCTATATCTGGCTGACATAAGTTGTGTTTTGTTGCTATTGGATGTTTTTCATTTTCCTCGGTGCTTCTCTTATTCTTGGCTGTACTCATATCCCATCCCTGGATTCTTTCTTAAGCCCCTTTATTAAAGAGGAGAGAGAGGAACTGTAGGTTAATGGAACATTGACTAATGATGCTGACTCATCTGCATCCTCCTCTTACCTCTCTCAAAGGGAAAAGGTCTTGACTGGCAAAAAAAAAAAAAAAAAAAAGTGCTTGGTTCTGCTTGGTTTTGTCAGAAAGCTGCAATTAATTTCCTGTACTGTCCTGCAGTTAAATGTCAGCTAAGTACTTTACTGCAGAGTAGCAGTCTACTTTTAATAGTCAAGCTTTATGTTACTTACTTCTACCTTTTTACAAACACACTCCTATAGACCACTCCTATAAATTGAGCTATAATTCCGTGTTTCCTGGTTTTCATCATCACTTGTACCTGCAAAGTACATACATAATGACACCCCCCTTATTGATTTTTGTATTTTGTCCCCACCTTACATTGCTAGTGGGCGTTTGCCATATTTCATCACAGTTTATTTAAAGAGGAGCAGGATGTAGCAATGCTGGAGAACATACTCTGGATTTTCTGCTTTCTGTTAATTCAGTTTTAATGTTTCATGATCATTTTTGTTTGCCTTTTCTATCAGTTTGTTGGAGTGAAATAGCTGAATACCTAGTCATATTTTAGAGCAGTATCGCCAACAACTGAAGAGGACTGAGTGAATGATTAGTATGTACCATTGACAATGTCAGAGCACTAAAAATCCAAATCAAACCTGATTTTTTTTTTTTTAATTGTTCAGGTTCTAAATAATCTTTGGAATGATTTAGCTGCTTTATAGGAATTTTTTTTTTGACTCAAGTGTGATAGATTTTTAAAACTAGGAATGTATTTTCTCATCCAAGTTACTACTAAAAATTTTTGTTAGTATAGGGTTAATAAGCACCAAGCAAAACAACTGTAAGGAAATGTCTTACTGCTTTTATGATTAAAAGAGCTTGAAAACTGAGAGCTTGAAAAGAGAGAGAATGACAAGGATCTAAATAACCTAATTTGTTAAGTCCTGTATTATTATGTTTTTTCTTCAAACTGAAATTTGCAATTACTTGTATGTAATTTTAAGTTGTACAAATATATAATACTACAACAAAAGTAAAATTGTACTTTATTACACAGTGAAACTTTTTTACCCAAAGACTTTTGTGCATAATGCAAAAGTAAAACATATGGTTAGCACAGGACTGGACAAATATGTTCTTTATTATTAAGTCTTTCGTGATAGAAGATTTCTGCACATATAGTAGGAGCTACAATTTTACAATATGAGAAATGTGATTTCTTCTAACTTCTCAAGTAATGACAAGTTTTCTTTTATCTGTTTCCCACTTTCAGACTTGTGTACGAGACAGAGCTATTCGTTCCATTCTGGCTGTTAGAAAAGTTAGTAAAGAAACAGCAGAAAAAGCTGTGAATGAAGTTTTTGATGTGTGCTTCAATGATCTGGAGCCATTTGGAAGAATCCCACACAGCAAATCAGATGCAAAACGTGCTTATAAAGACTTTCAGAACAGAGATCGCTATAATGCTAATTTGTAAAGGAAAAAGCGTGAAAAATAAAATTTTAATATTTGGTTATGCCTAGATTAAGCCTGCGCACACAGCTTTGGTGGAATGGGCAGTTCTACCAAGAGAATCAATTTGTTTTGTAGACTTTATCCATGAGCCAAGTTCCATCGAGGTAAACAAAGTAAGTAAGACTTTGAACAGTGTATTTTCTCACCTGTTATTTCAGCAAGATCATTCAGTGTATCAAATGACTTGGCAAATCAGACTGCACAATTCAATGCAAATCAATTCAGCTCAGTATGCCTAGGACTTTTTCTTTAAGTTCTGTCTTTACTGAATAAATCTTTTCATAAAATGTTTAAATTTCCATCATGTTTGATACGTAATCATAAACCTGATGTTAGTCTTGATCATTCCTTCTTAAAGGTGAGCACCTAAGCTATAGCTTTTGGGTACCCATTCATTCTTTGCATGTATCCCTAGTTGCCTAAATTGCTGTGTTTGTTTTAGAGTTTAGTCTTTCAGTACTTCTGAGACCCAGTCAACTGCATAGGTGGATCAAGCTTACTGGAATTTAACTGACAGTTCTCCAGCTTAAGCTAAATAAGCATTGTGAGATGATATTCGTCCTTGTTTGCAAGATCAGGTACAGTTGAGTATCTCCCCTTTTTGGCTCTTTGATCATCTGTATCAGCAAGTTATCCTCAACGTGCTCCAGAAAACTCGACTGCTTGTGTCTCTCCTGCGGATATCAAGTTCCTCATGAGGATCAGGGTCTGCGAATGTGAAGCTTCTGCCAGTTTTCTAAAGGAAGCCTTGTTTACTTCAGGTGGGCTGTGGCGTCGCCCTACTATGTTACCCATGCAGGTATGCCCTTTAATTCCATCAGCTCTCACCTGACTCATCTCCTGAACCTAGGCAGAGCTCTCTGGATTCCCACTGCTCTCTCACATAAGGGGCAATTCCTCAGCCTGTCCCTACTAAGGAGCCTCAGTGCTCAGATTGTGTGAGCTATATCCCACTGTGTCGCTTGTCATCCTAGTGAGCTTATGACCATGTAGCTCTATGCAAGCATCTGATTCTCCTGTTTTAGTTTATTTCTTCATAACTCTGCATTTGCAGGACAAAGAAGCTAAAAGAAGCAAAACACACACAAAAAGAAAAAAAAAAAACAGCATCTTAAAAAATGATNATAAAATAAAATAAAATAAAAAAAAACAGCATCTTAAAAAACGAGTGAATAGTACAGATTTCTAATGTATCCTCTAGATTATCCCTTTCTTCAGCTGAACACCTAACAAGAAATTGGTACAGACTCTGGTTCAATTTAAAAACAATTTTTACCTTAGTTCTGTGCAGCAGTTAGAGCTGTGTTCAAGAGAAGGAACTGTCTAAGCTAAAGTTCAAAGTATTTTCACCTGTATTTCAAATGTTCAGCTCCTAGCATAGAAATCACAACACTGTAGTAAAATTTGGTACCTTGAATTGTACATGGGACATCTTACAAGAAGTGACTGAAGGAGATGGAGCTGAAATGTAACTGTGTTGTGGAGTGTAGATGTCTAGGTGAGAATAATATTCCCCATGTGAAATTACTCCATTCACTTAGATACTAAGGCATTCTTTTCATGACAAGTAATACAGTTGCTTTGGCATGGGTGTCCCACATACAGAGTCCACGTGAACTTGGGAACATTTTGGTTAAGCAGTTTGCATGCCAGTCCTCCGGAGCTTTGCAAAGTTTAGAAAATACAGCTGGAAGTTGTTTTGTTCCCTCACCATCAGTGTCAGATAACCATTAGAGTCACTGAAGATGTAGTTAGTTAAACAGTATCCAGAGGCTCAGTCCTAAGCACAAGAATCTACCAATTGTGTTTAGTTCACAACAAATTCACTCAAGCAAAAAAAGCTTCTGCTCTGTCACTTGTTGAGTTCAAACTGCTTGGAAATAGAGGTAAAATGCCACCTGCTGCCTGGACGGGCTTAGGTGGCAGGTAAGGTCACTGTACAAATTTGTAGTGTGAACCAGAGCTTGGGCTCAGTCTTCTGGAATAACTGCCTAGCTACACACATTTTATTTGCTGCCTGTTTAAAGTAAAATGTGTAAGTAGTCCTGCAAGGCCTGAACTCCGAGATCTGCTAGCGCAACTTCCTAACTAGCCCACTCCTAAGAGAATATCCTTGTGACAGAGTTAAAATCCGGTGTTCCTATTTTTGCTTTCATTAGCCCTCTGGATCCTACTTTCTTGGTTTCTTTCTCCCAGCAAGGTTTGGAAAGCAAGAAAAACTGAATGACAGTGGATATGATTACTCCATAAATATGTTGGGAGAGGGAATTATTTACAAGGTTGAACTGTTATAAATTGGTCATGATTAATTCAAATAGGAATTAGAAATATTAGGAATTAATAATTCAAAAAGGCATCTGAAAAGTAAAAGCATTTCTGTTTTGGTAGTGGACAAGGAACATGCATTATTTACACAGGGAATGAAAAGTTTACAGAATGGCATGATCCTGAAATGAGAAAAGTTAAACTCTTCAGTATTCAAATAATGTGAAACGAGATTGTTGTGTGTTCACATTAGTTTGCATTTTATTTCTGTTGCCTTAATTACATATTTCAGTTTTTTTCTGCTAGTTATTTACAAAGATCATAAAGGAAAGGATTAATCTTTCCTATTTTTGACTCCACCCACAAATTTCTAGTTCTAGTTCTTCATGTCCAGCTTGTGCATCACTGGGGAGCCAACAGGAGCAGGCATGAGTTAGAATGTGCTGATGTATTTAAGATCTTGAACTCCTTTGGTGCCATTTTGGTTTATTTTAACCATATGGTGAAAGTTGCACTAATCAGTAAATCTGTGATCATAAAGGAAATTTTCCTTGAGTAATATGATAGAGATCCTGTTTTTTTTCTTTTGCCTTATTCCACAGAATGAAGATTAAGACAGTCCTCTAAAGGTTTATAAAAGAAGTATGGTAGTTACTGTAGCTGTCCTACAGAAGTAGTGAGAAGGTCAATAGCGTGTGTACAGGGAAGCAGTTAGGTATGGGACGAAGAACAGTTGAAGGACTAGCTAGGGACTACACAAGACAACTGTGACATTGCTATTCATCAACACCTTTCAGTCAATGTGTAGCATGAATGGAACATGCAGTGCTACTAGTACATACTTGGCATATGAGCAAAGCACTGGAAGTGCATGAGAGAAGTTCATATATTAGGATAAACAATATGATAAAATGCATAATGACCTAACTAAATGCACATAGTAAGGAGCTGTTGCTTGGATTCTTTGAATTCAAGCTGATAAGACAGCTAGACACTATTTTGTGCTTCTCTATTGTGTGTTGCCTACCACTACTGCTCTCAATAAAGAGGCTCATCATAGTATCATAAGCTGTGACAGCGCAAGGTTACTGAGTCTGGCCCTCAGAAATGAGATCTGATATGAGCTCTGGAGCAGTTCATTAAACCCGTGCAGGCCACACTGAGTAGTTAGCTGGAAGTTAGACTACCTGGGCCAACAGTAACCACGGGGATGGTGCCTAGTAGAAAAGGTATATCTGGAAGGAACAGCTTTTTTTTTTTTTTTTTTTCCCCACTTAGTTCCAAAGCTTATTGGCTATGGGAAACCCTATTGTTTGTGTCATTCGTAGAATCATAGAATCACAGAATGCCTAAGGTTGGAAGGGACCTCTAGAGGTCATCTAGTCCAACCCCCCTGCACACGCAGGGCCACCTAGAGCACGTGGCACAGGACTGCATCCAAGCGGGTCTTGAAGATCTCCAGAGAAGGAGACTCCACAACCTCTGTGGGCAGCCTGTTTCAGGGCTTTGTCAGCCTCACTGTTAGGAAATTTTTCCTTAAGTTCCTGTGGAACTTTTGATGCTTCAGTTTGTGGCCATTTCCTCTAGTGCTGTTGGTGACCACCACTGAAAAGAGGCAAGCCCCATCCTCCTCACTGCCTCCCTTGAGGTACTTGTACACACTGATCAGATCCCCTCTCAGCCTTCTCTTCTCCAGGCTGAACAGGCCCAGCTCCCTCAGTCTCTCCTCATAGGGCAGATGTTCCAGGCCCCTGATCATCCTAGTCGCCCTGCGCTGGACTCTCTCCAGCAGCTCCACCTCCCTCTTGTACTGTGGGGCACAGAACTAGACCCCACAGTGCTCCAGATGTGGCCTCACCAGGGCTGAGTAGAGGGGCAGGATCACCTCCCTCGACCTACTGGAGATGCTCCTCTTAATGCACCCCAGGACGCCATTGGCCTTCTTGGCCACGAGGGCACACTGCTGCCTCATGGTCAACCTGTTGTCCACCATGACGCCCAGGTCCTTCTCTGCAGAGCTGCTCTCCAGCAGGTCGGTCCCCAGCCTGTACTGGTGTCTGGGGTTATTTCTCCCCAGGTGCAGGACCGTGCAGTTGACGGGACCTTGGCAGGACTGTGCACTTGGCAGGACCATGCACTTCATGCTCCCAACTGCTGCTCATGTTCTGATTGTCCCTGGTGGCAGAGGACTGGATGTGGTAATTGGTGCTGTCTTTTCCTGGTCTGTGTCCCTGTGTGTTTTGTGACAACAGATTTGTCAGTGTATGAAGCTTTCTCGGAGGATACCATGTGTTAGGTTTGGCTGGTGAGGGCAACAGACTCACTGGTGGGACCTAAGCAGGAGAGGTCTGGACATGTACGGATTTCTTAGACTGGAACTGGTCCTGCCTGGCTGCTCTAAGGTAACTCCAGAGTTAAGACAACATCTTAAAAGAGCTTTTGTCAAACTGCAGTTTTGGGCTCCTACAGTCTATCTACAGTCTCTTTTAGATGCCTACATTCTACAAGTCTGATTCTAGCTCTGTAATTCTCCATGGCGTAATTCTGCAGTGTAATTACAGAATTACATGTAATTAGTCTGGGTTCCCAGGGATCTACTCCTACGGGCCTCAATGAAGGACAAGTAGCATTAACAGGACAATAGAAAAAGTAGTGATTTCCTTTTTCATCCAAGCAGATCCGAGAGTGCATTGCTATTTCCTTAACAGAAAAAAAGAGAGAGAGAACATTCAAATGTAAGTGCTGTCTGCCCAGAGGACCACAGGACACCCAAAGAGTCTCCAAGAGATTTTATCAGTGGCCTACATGAGCAATGCCCCTCTATTCCCATAGATAATATAATACGTATCATTAGATACTGTTGCTTCTGAGGTTACTCATTAATGCAGATCCCTCAGAAACGCATCCTAGCTGTCTTTGAGAAAATACCATCTCGCCAAAGATTCCCCAAACCTGCATTTTCAATAGTTGCAGAATTTCACATGGAGATTTCATAATCTTATTTTCTCAGGATAATTCCTTCAGTGACTGACATAATCGCATGGCTGAATATCCAGCAGGAAAAAAATGGATATAATACCCTACATGCCTATGGAGAAAATTACACATTGAATTCTAAGCTTTCCATCTTTGATGTAATCTAGGTAGACCTTCTGCATTTTCTAAAATCCCCTGTGGATCAGAGATGGCTTGGAACAGCATAATCTTGTGTGTTAATATTCCCTTAACCTTTACTTCTTTTCAAATCCCCATTTTAGTCAGTATGATGTATGATGCTGAATTTTTCATAATGCTTCTAACATATATTCAGGCATATATTCCTTCCTTTCATTATACCTTATTAAGAATTGTTCTGATTTAATGAATGTGTGTGTGATTGTTGAGTCTACTTAGAAATGGGAAAACAACAGAGCAAAATATAACCATACAAGCTGCTGCTTATTTTCTTTACCATTTTTGGTAGATGAACACCATTAAAATCTAGGAAAGACAGTATGCCAGAGATGTATCTAAGAAATACATTGGCAATAAAGAGTGCATAAATCTACACAAAGAAATAATTATTTTTAAAAACTGATCTGCATATTATAAAATTGGATTACCTGGAAATGACAGCTTAAGCAACAAGCTCATTCTGACGATACCAAAATATATTCTAAGGGCAGGATATATGCACTACGAGTTACTGGAAGGCAGTCAGAACTGTCTGGTGGACTTCTTTGCTGATTCCTGAAATGACAGGGGACAGTAATTACATGAAACTTTGCACACACCGTTTCAAGAATTCATTTCCTTGTTTTAAGTTCAATTTTAATCCGTATCATATTTTTTCCCATTGAAACAGATGTTAAAAAAAATATAGAGAAAGCTTATAGTAAATTAGAAAAATAAGGCAGTCTACTAGACAGCAGAGGGAGCTGAAGGACCACCAAAGAGCACGCTGCAAAGAGCAGCCACCTGTGGATCAGATTCAGCATTTGCTCAGGGTGCAGTTCTGTTTTTGTATAAATGTCTGTTTTAATCACATTTCCATGACTCTGATGTTAAAATAGATTAAAAATTAAAGATGTTCCCATTCCATTATTCTGCTTTTGCAGAATATTTGCTTCCTTCAGAGGTCACCTCAGAATGTGGTATATTCAATGTACATTTGCTATCTGTGACATTTTGAAGTTTGACCATGTTTGTAGCGGCTGTTAGGTAAATGCTGGGGTAACTTTTGCACACCCAAACATTAAAATCTAGAGACTCATTATCACTAATCAGAATCAAACAGACTGCATTTTCTTAATACCTTATTTCTCATGTATGAATTTCCATTACATTTTGATTTTTTTTCTCTTATTTTTGAAAGGTTTAAAAGTTCTGACTTAGGACTTGCAGGAATGTGTTAACTTGGTTAGGGGCCCACTCACAGTTCTAATGCTATCCCATTAACTATACATGTGGGAGAACCAACATGATTTCTGCTTACACCACGTGTCTGGATGAAATGCGAACAAGATAAAACTACGAAAAACAATGCGTTGTTCAAATATTAAAAAGAGAGGCTTTTACAATAGAGAGTGATTAAATAATCAGTGTTGTGGTGCTTTTTTTTTTTCCTAGAGAAGAAGTGCTAGTCATGATATACCTCACTGACAATTTTTAGGCAGATATATTTTTAAATTTTGTACTTACTTAGTTCTCAGTTGTGTGGACTGATGCCAGAGCTCCCACAGGAGACTTCATGTGTTGATTATAGTTTTCTGAAACCCCTTTAGAGAGTGGTAACAATTATAAGTGTAAACAAAACAAATCAGCGGTGAACAGAAAATCTCATTTCTGATATAATAAAAAAAGCTATTGAGGCAAAAAAGATTTGGGAAAACAAAGATTTACATCATCTTTTTATTCAATAATTTGTTGGTTAAATTCTCAAGAAACTCAGAATTTCTTTAACCAAGAACTTGAAAAAAGTGAAGCCATTGGTCTCTCTTTTTTCTTGAAAAGGAGGACGAAAGATGGAGAAAGGAAGAGTATTACAGAGAACACTGTGTGCCTAGGGTGGTTTAGGGAACCAATACGTGAAGATTGATCTTGCATTCCTGTTCCATTGGTCGCTATGTTAAAAAAAATAAAAAGTTGTAGCAGGATTTATAATCCTGCTCCTCCTGGCTCAAAGCCATCAGCTCAAAAAAAAAAAAAAAAAATAAAATAAAAATAAAAACTTGTAAAGAGATCAAGGCTGGATGACAGGCTGGCAGAGTGACAGCTTCAGAGGGAGCAGGGTGTCTTTGCTGCCCTACTTCAGTTAGTTCCCTCCCTCCCAAAGTGCCAAAGCCTCAACTGAAGACAACTTTCCCTCTCTCCAAAATGCTTCACAGCTGAGTGGTTTTCCTTCTTCTGTTTTCTTACTGTTTAGTTTCCTCACAGTGAACACATGGTGCTCATCCTGCTTTCCTCCTGAACCGTTCTTGTGTGTGTGCATGTGTGTAAGTGAAGACCTTTCTTCTTTTCTTCCTATTACTAGATCCCTCCTTCTGCTTTCCCCCTTCTGTTGGTGCCAGCTGGTGGTCTACTAGTCCCTTAGGTTGCTAATTTGACATTCTGATGAAATACCTTTGAGGTGTGTTTATATTTCTTCAGCATAAAAATTATACCAGAGAGTGGGATTAATACTTAGGTCTCATGCTGATATTGAGCTGAACGCTAAGCAGGGTTGAATAATTATTCATGGGACTTGAAAAGGATTTCTGGGTATCAGAGCATGTGTGTCACTCTTGCTGCCTTAGAACTGGCTTGAAAAGCAGGAGACTAATTTCTTTAGGACTAGGAAGATGAGAAAATAAAGTCACAAAATACCCTTTTCCATCTCAATTCTCCTTTCTGACTCTAGGTAAGATTAGAAGTAAGAGGTCAGCTCTAACACTATGTTCTTCTCCTTCGTTTTTTTTTTTTTTTTTTATGCCTCTGATTGATAGAGGAAATTTATATACAAGCCACGAATTGAAGAGGACTAACCAGTCCATTAGGGAATCTCTGGCACCCACGTTTATTTATTCCATGTAAAACATAATAATGGTCTCTCCTTCCTCTTTTCACAAGAGTATTCTACTAGTTAGGACATTCTTTGAGAGCTGGGAATATGAGTTTGTATCCCCACTAGTGTCTGCTTAAAAAATGAAAAATACCTGCTCCATATTTCACAACTAAGGGTCAGAAAGCTTTCCTAGATTCAGTGAATCCTGGGTGTAGGATACCTGAGTACTAGGTGAATGTGACTTGTTAGGAAATGTACTTTTATCATAAATGTTTTTGGTTGTGTATCTTGGGTGAGCATCTTTGTCTGTCATCCACTAACATTACATGTTTCCCAGGGAAGACACAAAAAAAGAATCATAGAATTATAGAATCATAGAATGCCTAAGGTTGGAAGGGACCTCTAGAGGTCATCTAGTCCAACCCCCCTGCACATGCAGGGCCACTTAGAGCACATAAACTTGTACAGATTTCACTGTGAAGCCAGGCAGCTACTGCATGTACAGTGCTACTGCAATAATCCCTGTTGTAATATATCGGTCTTCTATAAACTGAGCTTTGCATGACATTTTGCTTCCTTAAGCACCCCAGGATGTACTACTGACATCCTTACTGTTGTTGTTCATCTGTCATAAAACCTTTAGTGAGTGTCTGTAACCTCTACTAGCTAGGGTTTCAACTCACCTTAGGTATTCCTTTCTACCGGGCCCACCCAGGCTGGCTTTGCACTTTCTTGTCAATAATTTGTTGGCTTGTTGGAACCCTTAAGTTTTTTGTTAATACTTTAAAAGCTTATTGATACCATTGTGAATCTACTGCACAAAATGTAGAGAAGAAATGTAAGCGTTGGTCATGCTGCAATTAATGTTAAAAAAAAAAGGAAAAAGCAAAACCAGGACACAGATCTTTCCTTGCTAGTATAAACATGCAGAGTCATTCTCCCTCTTGCCTTGGGCCATTCAGTAATGAGTTGCAATGTGGCTAAGCTTCATTAGTCTATAACCTGTTGTTTAGGGCATCCACAGGAGAAGGAGGTAACCTTATCCTTAGGGTAAGCAGGTTCTTGAACCTCATCATCCATTGTGCAGATGAGTTATCTAACAACTGCATACTGTGAAATAGCTTATGGCCCTTTTCTTCCCGCTGTTTTCGAAAAGGAAGTGTTACTTCTACTTCAGTTTTTGTAGAAAGGCAGGCTATACACACTCACCTTAGAAATGGCTCCATGACTTTTAATCACAAATAAAGAAGACATTCATCCCTTAACAATGTGTCTAAGCCTAGAAAAAGAAGTAAATGCAAACTTCTCTCAATACTCCCTTAGATTTTACTTTAGAAAGTATTATAATAATTCACTGTAATGACTTAATAATACTTATTCTTGCCATGCTGTCCTTTGTGGATGCTTTTTGAGGCATATAACTTTCACAATTCATAAAACAGATACTTAACATAAAGAACATAACTCTGTTGCAAGGGCAGATGTAAAAGGCACAAATGTGGCCCTGGAAGAGTTGGGAAAGTTTAGAAGGGTAACTGAGCTAATTCTGGGGTAGAGAAGACTCCTGAACTGCCACATTTTAAGAAAGACTAGTGGCTGTCACTGAATTTGAGTATATTGAGTTAGGAACGTGAAAACACTTCCTATTCCATGATTAACTGAAATAGTTGGAGGACTGAGTTGTTTGTGAAAGTAGACAGAATCAGGTCATTGATCTCTCCAAGAAAGACCAGACTGAGACACCTGTTGGTAAACTTTAGGAGAAACTTAGGAGAACAAACCTCTATATTCAAAATCACCCTTCCCTCAGGTAGCCCTCCCTCTTGCTTCTTTGAGACCCACAGACACAGTCCTCATTTCCTGAGAGTTTCACCAGACTACAGGCTGCTTTCTGCCTCACACTCACCTTGAGTTACCGTGGTGGTAGCAGCTAACAGGCTTTAGGCATATTTGCCTCAATATGGGATACCTCTGAAAGTATTGCTTACAGTAGACCTTGCTCTTTTACAATCTTTACTTCAGCACCAGAAACATCTGTAGAATCTCTTTAGCAACTCTAAAGTTATGCTAACAAATTCAAAGAAATTTTTCAGACCTCCAGGTTCTGTCTAAATTTCTTCTTACGTAGTTTAATCCTTTCTCTTTTTTTAAATAGGACCCTTTGTCTGTCTCTTCAACCATAGCTTCAATCAAGCAAATTCCTTAGAAATTTAGCAAAGAAAATATTATGAGGACAATTACCTCATTCTTTTCTTGTAAACTGTGTTTATGAAAAACACTGATCCCTGTTATTGCTTCAGAAATTCGGATTTCTTAGCCTTGTGTTGCCAGGAACACTTTTCTACAGCTCTGTAACAGCAAATTCTCACCTCAGTTGCATTCCTGCTCTTGGCAGGCATTAGGATTTTAATATGAAAGGAACTGAGCAGTTGACTAAGTTCTGATCAGTGAAGCACTTAAGGATTTGTTTCCATTTAATCACTTCATTTTTACACACTTACCATTTGTTGTTTTCAGCGGTATTGTGCTTAGCACATTCAGGAACCATACTAAAAGTGCACGGAGAAGTGATGAATGTCTCTTGAACTTGCTCAGTGAGTTGTTGCATGTATGGTCTTCTCAAAACACAAAAGGAAGGTCATTAAATTGATGTGCCACACTTCCTAAGAAGTATGTTAACTTCAGTGGCCTGTTTTTTTATTTCCATTTGAAATGTTACTGCCTTCCCAGACACTTCCTGCTTTTTATAGAAGCAGTCTTATCTTGTCCTAAAGAAAACAGGAGTTCACTGAGCATTGTTAAAAGCCTTTTCACAACACAGGCTTCTGAACTTCAGTGATAAATCAAAAAAATCCTGTATACAATTTGTCAAGGTTTTAAAGCATTTGAGGGTACTTTGGCATGAAACCCATTCTTCAAATGTATGATCATTATCACTGCAATTTCTCTCCTTGGAGAGAGCAAGGTGACATCCTCACTGCTCTAACAAATCTTCACAGCAGCATCCTCCCATTAAAGATCTGAGTTTTACTAATTCAAGTCACAAATTACTGAGCAGAAGTGGAAATGATATGATACTGATTAAAATTTGTGTTTTTCCACATCAGAAATGTAGGTAAGTTACCTAAACCATCTTTTCTAATCCAATTTCACTATAAAAGTTTACACCTAAATTCACTTGAAAGAATGTTGAGGACATCATAAGAGTGGTTATTGTCTCTTAGTAGTGATCTTTATTTAATGCCTGGATCAATATCTTAAAATAATGAATATTTCCCAGACTCAGAATAACAAAGAAGGCCAATATAAGACTTTAGACTTATAAGACTATAAAATATACAGCAATAAAAAACAAAACAAAACAAAAAGCTACTGATATGAAAATAGCCTTGCTGACAGTAAGACAATGAATTTGTAGAATTTCTGTTGTCTTCCAAACAAATTTTTGTTTCTGATGTTTTCACACATCTTCTTGTAGTCTAATTCTTTGCCCCAAATGCCTTATCCACAGTTATATTCGCGTATATATAAGTTCACGGCAACTTATACCTTATACTTTATATGCCTTGGTACAAGGCAAGTTTGATGGCTGTTATGGAGGATTAGAACAGCCACTGAAAGAACTGAAGTAACCAAGTGTGTTTTAAGTGACATGTTCAGGGACTGAAACATACACATGAAACACAGGGAGAAAATGTTTATGAGGATCCCAGAGGCCAAACTTTGTTTGCATAGAGTGTTCCTTGAAAATTTTCAAGCAGTAGAGACCTCTCTCACAAAAAAAAAAAAAGGTCTGTTTGCCATGGTACATTTTTTATAATGTGTGAAGGATTAACCAAGTATAACAATTTTTATTTATATGCTGAAATAGAGACTCCCCGCTACGAGGATGTTGTAGACTTTGATCTTGCAAATAAATGCTCAGAGTAACATCTTACTATTCCCACACAGTAGAGAAATAGTGGAATTTCAGAAGTTACATGTTTCCCTGTCATTAATGTCTTTGCACTGTTGCAAATTCCTTCTGTAAAGGGAAGTATGGGTGACATAGGTCTTCTTCTTAGCAAGGCTGAGGTAAGCAGGAATAGCTGGAGATATGGCCTACATACAAATATTACCAGAGACCTTCCCTTTCAAAAATGGTTTTGTAAATCCTTTGTTAGTAGCGTTTATAACACAAATAAACTTTACCTGGAAGTTAGTATTTCTTGTCTTTAAGACATTTATAGATTTGAAATATATCATTTTCTTTTTACTTTTTTAATCCCATAGCTGAATGATTAAAAACTCACAGTTGTTAAATTTCTCCCAACTCTTACACAGTAGTAAGATCAAAACACTTAGCATGATGAGACCCAAATGCTGCCAACCGAAGAACTTATGTATTAATGAAAAGTATATCTAATGGTTGTATATTTTCTAAAATCAAAATTTTACAGGAGTGGTGTGTCTAATTGAATGTCACAACATCAGTAATTGTGCTGTCTATGAAAGAAATTTATTCCAAAGTCAAAGTGTCACCTTGCTGTCAAATAATCCCATAGATTACCATAAACAGAGCTAGGGAAATTGTGCTGTGACTGAAAAGATATGTGATGTGAATCCTAGTCATTACCGAAGACATGACTTCCATTGTAATTATCTGCCTATCACAATAGCTTCCTTCTGCCAGCTCTTGCTTACCTGCTGCCACACAAACTCATTAACATTTCCGTCCATGCAATACCATTTGTACAGTTAACCTTTGCGCAAAGTGGGGTCACTTTTTCATTATGATGGATTCTGTAATACCACAACAACTTGCATTGAGGATTAATATTTCTCTTTTCTTCATTTATGGTTAAATTAGAAATTAGTCTAACACCTGGGTTCCATTATACTGAGTTGCCTTGTCGTGTGTGGAAAATGCAATTTGGCTTATAGGTAGCTTCAGTGTTCTTCATCTAGGAAGAGATTAGACTGCTATTGCCTGAAGCTACTTTTAAAGGCAGACAAATCCTTGCACATTTCAGCTGTTTTTAGCAGAAAATAATTTAAAGAATTATGTTTTTCACTCTTAGATAGCAAAGTTTAGAAAGTATGCAAAACTTCTACTATATCTAGCCTTTATAATAAGTCTTACAATCAATTTACTGCGTGATGCTAGACTCAAAATTGATTTAATATTGATACTTCAAATTGATAGTAGCAATCTTAGGTTTTTACTTCATTTTTGTGATCTGTAAGCATAGACTCTTGTTACATTTGTTGGTCCACTGGAAACTATGAACTGTTTCTGCAATGCCCTTCTTCCATAAGCAGTTAGTTGATCCCTGTAAATTTAGATTAAAATTATTACTGCCTGGCACTTTTAAGATTGACTGTAAATACGTTTTTTAAATTCAGCAGTACTGAGAAATAGAAAGCAAGGATTTGTGAAAGCCAGAGGAAATCTATCATGTTTCAGGTCTTGAACAGATCTATGGAATTTTTTGCAGTTAATGTAAACAAAAAGTCTGACATTTTACCTAGCAATTTTATGAGGGTTATGAGGTACCTGGTGTTAACCCTACACTTCTCCCAATGATGAGCTTTGTGAAACTGATGATGAGTATGTTGTTAATTCTACATTTATTAGTCCTCCCCCTCATATATAGCAGACACTGGGCTGCATTTTTGCTGGTCATGTTTCTTCCTCTCTTAAGAAATCCAATTCTTTTCCACTTTCTATTTTCCTCACTATCCCATTTCTAAAACTTGCTTATTTTCCTGTTCTGCCGTACTTCTGATTCACATCAGTTCCTTTTCTAAACTTTTTCTAAGGTCAGCTGGAATATCTGTCCTCACTTCCTTTTGCTAATTTCTAGTCCTAGTTGATACAACAACACGAAAGCAAATATCTTACATTCCAATATCTTGCGTATTGGATTAGGGAGGACTTTAAACATCAACAGAATGAGTTAGGCGAGGATGCATTTTATATGCTGATCATAAGTGCATGTTTACCAGATTTAGTCCATGAATTTGGTACAATGCATAGTGATTTGAGACAATGCAAAATGTAAATAAGCTTTTGAAAGTCTCCCTGAGATATGTTTATAGATATAATACATAGACTTAACGCTGTTATACCCTAGCCCCATAATATAGTACTTCCCATGCTATTTATCTAGTTAGACCCACAGTCTCTGAGCTGTATTTGCATGACTTGTTCTGTCTGGTCTCTTATTGCCTTGCCTGCAGTTTTATTTTATTTGAGTTAGCTATAACAGCATTTTTTCTAGTTACCAGGTCGCTATGGCTACTTTGTTTATCCTTATATAGTACAACCATCGGTTTACTTAGTTAAAAACAACAGGCAGTTACCTATGTAGAACGAGATATTCATATATCTGTACTATAGATAAATACAGAGCTGCTACAATAGCATATGCCTTGAGAAGAAGAATCACAAGGTGGAGCGTGGAGGAATACAGACTTGAGTTGATAAGAAATGGGACATAGACCTGGTACTGAAGACCCCACAGCTATAAGCAACTCTGGGTTATGTTGGCTTGCAGTAACACTGCTCTCCATACTCCAGCCAGAATGAAACCACTGATTTTAGGACCCAGAGGAGCAGGGAATGGGAGACTATAACACCAGCAGAAGAGATAGAATCTAAGAAATGTGTGTGTAAAATGGTGACTGTATTATTATTACGACTGTTTCCTGAAATAATTATATTTGGTCTAATGATTTTTGATTAGTTTCCAATTATGTTAAAAATAAGTTCTTGACTTTATTTATAAAGAAAGTTTTCTCTTTGCCCTTAAACAGTATTTTGAACATAAAATCTAAAATTATCAGGAACAGAGAAAGATCATATGGAGAATTCAAGGAACTAAAGAGGTTTTGTCCCCGTATTCCTGTAGCCCACAAAAGTTTGAGAAGCCCTTCTGTGGACCAGCTTCAAGCATGGGCTGATCCATCTGCTGAGATCACTGCATTTTAATTAATTTGTCCTTGTACCTTACCTATCAACCATAACCTTACCTGGGGAACACATTCAAGATGAAAATCACACAAATGCCTTAAACTCAGGGAAATCGTTTGGATTTAATCATATGATTTCTTAAAATTGGAGCTATCTTCTTATGCAGGCTATTCATAATCCCAGGAAAGGCACATTCTTCTATTTTTGTAAGAGAGTGAATGTCTCAGGTATATGGTAACTCTCAGTCAGAAAATGGTTATATGTTAACAAAACTAATGGCTATTTTCATGTCATTTTTAAGGAAGATTCTTATTGTAGCTTTAAAACATTATAATGAATATATTCCCTTTGATATTTTGTTATAAATGAGACAAAAACAGAAGATTTTTTTCATGTGCTAAGTTTCAGTGTAAACAAGAAATGTACCTTGTTTCTTGTAAAAAAGGTTCCTAATACTGAAGGTTTTCAGGATCTGCTGAATTTTTGCAGGTAGGATGGGAAGTAGGTCCTTAGTGTCTGAAAAAACGGAACCTTAGTAGTACAATTGGTACTTAACTTTCCACAATTTAGTGAAACAAAATGGCTTTTAATTTCAGGTGAAAAGAAGTCTTAATCAGTTCTGATTAAATATAAAAGTAAATTAGATTAATTAAAAGGAAAGATATAAAAGCATTTTATTGCACAGACAGTTTGAAACACTTTATAATTGCGGGAGCAAGGGTTAAAACAGATAGCATACATTTTAAGTAGGCACTAGAGCAACATGCCAAATATGTCCATATTTGCATATATTTTATTTTAAAAACATGCCAGCAGTGCCTTATATATTCAGAGCCTGGCAAGTGGAAGTCAAAGAGGTCACCTGTACAGCTGGTGCAGGTAATGGAATTCCCATCAGGCAGATTTAGAAACTCTGAAGAAATGTGCTGAACACAACACTCCATCTGTTTGTAACCTATTGAGACAAACATGCAATTTGCATGCTTTAAAAAATAGGTTCTGTGTCTTTTAGTATAGTATAATAGCGTATACCCTGGGTGCTTTATTACATTTCTGAATGTGTAATGTATATGGCAATTGTATGAATATCTACATAAACACATGCAAGTCAAGTATTCTAGCAAGTTAAGTAATGCATTTGCCACCCCAATACAAATTCAGATAAAGAAAGTGAGAAAGATTCTAGTGATTTTAATGATTGATCTAATAAAGCAAATTGTGAGAAATGTTTCTTTGCTAGTCTGTACGAGGTAGTTGTTACTAATACCTGTCTAAGATGAACATGAAATAAATAATAAAATCAATGTGAAAAGGTGAAACAGTAACCCTGGAGAGTATAAGAAAAATACTGGTGAGAGACATAATGGGCAAAAATTCATCTTTGAGACAACTATGAGGCACTTCAATGACATGTAATGTAGTAATTTTGCTGCAGAATCAAATTAATGGCAACATTTCTAGTGTTTTTTTAAACAACTTTTTTACTCTCTAGTGAGAGAGACAATAACTTGAGACAATGAGCATAAGAGTTTGTATTATACAGTAATTATTGCATTGCAACTTTTATTCTGTATCCTAGTTGTAACTTTGCCATGATTCCCAACTAGACTGCCTCGGAAGCAGACAAGGGAATACACACCTGCTAATGTTATTGTTTTTGGCAGTAGCTGATTGCTTTTATGTCACACTGCGTGCCCTCCTACCAGCTTCGTTCTTTTTCCCTGGGATTTCTGGATGCCCAGCAGTCCGTTCAAAGCAGTAACGGGACAAATGACAGCTGTCTGTGTTCAGCTCAACTATATTTTGCATGCTTGGTTAGTCCAATCTACCGTCCTTGGGTGCACACTGTGCATTGCAAATGCATTGACCACTGTGCAGGTGTTGCAGAGCCAGTCTGCTCACGCACAGAGGGTCTGACACAACTGTCCTCAGCTAGACTCCTTACACATGTGCTAATTGCAGAATGTGCTGGCACATGCATGCTTTCATTTGTTTAACAGATCTGGGAGGAAGTGAACAAATTCATGTCCTAATGATACTGCGTAACTTACTCTGTTTTGTACTCCTCTGTGCTGGATGAGTTGGACAGTGGGAAATAGTAGGTAGTGTCAGATTTCACTGCCCTATGATTATCTGAAAGATAATTATGGTCTATACAGACGAGGACTGTGCTGCCCTGACAAGTGAGATGCATGTGTTGTGCCTGAATTTTGAATCCTGAGAGTGAACCAGACACACACGGCCTGGTGTGGTTGAACTGGGAAACTGAAGGTGCTGCTGCAGGAGCTGGATCCATGTCTGAACTCCAAGGTACTGCTGGCAACTTCTGTTTCGCGGAAGAGGATGTGTCTTCAGTATTGGGTAGCCCCATTTAGCCTGATTCACTGTGTAAAGATATCTTATGTGTCAATGGTGTTAATATGATCATCCATCCATCTGTTTCCTACCTTATCAATAGTTCGCACAGCTGACCTAATTGAGAAGGGATATGAGGTGAAGCAGGTCTATACGGTTAAAGAAACAAAAAAAATATGGGGGAACTGAGTTTGAGGCAGTTGCAAATAAATTTGGAGTGGCAGAAAAGTGTAGGTATTGAAGACCTGAGGGTCTTCTAATGATGCTGATGGCAGCAGATGAAGAAACGGTGTGTTATAATGAAGGGAGCAGAGAAACTAAAATGTTCGTGGAAAGCACAAGGATTAGATAGATCTCTTTTGGTGAGGTTGTGTAAAGGACATGACAAATTCTTTAAAAACTGGACTTCAGTCCCTGGGTATATTTAGCAGCTCTCTTGCTTTACAGACCTTTCAGCTTCACTCTTTACACCTAAAAAACGTGTATTTTTAATTAAATGAATACTTTACTTAGTGCTATGTGTATATAAAAAGTAGCTAGGCTTTCAGTCTTTGTAAGTAGTATCTTCTGATCATGCTTTGTCCGGATACCACCCTGTGCCCCGTGCGCTGGGTGTCCCTGCTGGAGCAGGGGGCTGGACTAGATGATCTCCAGGGGTCCCTTCCAACCTCAACCATTCTGTGGTTCTGTGTGATTCTGTGATTTAATAAGTGGATGAGTAGATTTCTGTAGTTAAATATCTGCAACAGCTTCTCCTTATGCCATCACAAAAGTATGGAGTAAAAGAAATATTTACAAACACTTGCATTTTGTATTTCTTTATATCCTTAAATCCTTTTTCCTTTAAAAGATTATCAGAAAGAGTTGTAGGTAATTTAGCACTGAGATAAAAAGGAAAGATAAGAAAGATTATTAGTAATAAAATCTTATCTGCCATGGAGACAACTTCATGTCATATTAAGGAGTAACATGAAACATTTAGATATGAATTGTCATACTTGATCCCCAAAATCTAAGCTCAACACATCCAACCTCATGTATTGTATTGTATTTAGTCTGTATTTAGCATATTTATGATACTAAATTTATATTTGCTTTTCCATCATTAATGGAACTGATGAAAAGTGCTACTTTACTGAATTTATTACATAAATTAGTAAGTGATTTCAAGACATGGCTTACATCAGTGCATCTCAAAGGCCAGCAAAATTCACTGACAGTAATTGTTTCCTCCTTTTACTTAGAGCAAAATTTTGTCACTAAAAAGATCAATAAAAACAATCCTTTCATATACTGAAGGTGCAGTATATATTTCACCCTCTAAAAATTGATTCTTGAAAGGCCAAATGCTTTAATAACCAAGGAATGAGGAATGTGGGTTTCAGCTGTGTCTATACCACAGACTGACTCTGCAAATTGGGGACGGTTAAGTTATCCCTCTGCTCTTCAATTTCCTCACCAAAGGGAAAGGATAGTGGTGCTAAAGTGGAACAACAGCTTTTTAAACTATAGATGAAATGTACTGTGAAAGTGATTCTACTGGAAGAAGAAACTCATACCTTTCCTAAATATGAAGTTTAATTGGTGAAAGAAACATGTCTTTTACCTTTGCCTATGATTGCCTTGGAGAGCTGTGACAGGCTTATTATTTTATTTGAAAAATTTCCAAAGAAATAAGAAAGGATTTATATGAATTGAGATAATAGAAAAAGACTTTCTTAATATTCAGTTAAAAAAGCTGTAAATCCTAACTTATAATCACTGATTATGAGGAAAATCCATCCTTAGATAATTTAAAATATACTTTTTACTTGAAAAACTCATTCAGAAATGCTGTTATGATGTGATAATTAGATAACAGATTTATAAAAAAGAAATGTTTTTATTTAGTATAGAAGAAGAAACTGTATACAGGCTTATATGTATGTGTATATTTTATAAGTGTAAATAGCTATAGAGTTTCATGAAAGAGCATAAGTAACGTGTGATTGCATAATAGAATTTGTACAGACGTGTTTTTTATTTATTTATTTATTTTTCTAACTTACAATAGAATCAAAGAGCAAGTTTATACATATATATATATTTTTCTGCCACAGTGTATTCGAATGATATGTGGCATGATTAGTTGATCTCAGAATAGTTAAATTCTCACATAGACTCAATCATTCATATGACATGTGGAATCTTTTTAATGCCACTTTCATGAAATGTGGGATTTGAAAATGACATGGTTACAAAATACTTAAAGCTGAGATGTCTTGGGCTCACTATTTAAAAAAATGCTTTTCCTGCTCATTATCACTATGATGAATTATGCTAGTATTCCCACTTCATGCAAATGTCATATGAATCCCAAGCCTACATTTAATTATTGAGTGTTGTGATGGTGTGTTAAGAATTTCAATAACATCATATCCCCCTCAGGACCAAGAAATACTGTATTAAACTTGGAGGAATCAGCAGAGCACAGTTAGTCATGTAGTATCTATAATACGATGAACTAGAAATATTTAAATATCAAAGAGGAGATTTTGGAAAGAGAATGAACATTGTTCTGTTATATTCAATTAACATGTTGACATATATATTAAAGAAAAGGATGCTACTTCTATCAGTTGTATGTTTTTTAGAAAAATCAAGAGTAACATTAAGATCTTACTTGAGTTAGAAACAAAAATTCTCATGAATTTTAGTGAGGCCCAATAGTTCAGTTTAAATAGGCATAACTATATACCAGTTTCCTATTAGAAAATAATCACTGTTCTCATATGTTTGAATAATATGTCAGATACTTAAAGAGTAATTTCAGATACATATCCTACAGCTCTTCACTTTTCTCACCAAATTGATTTTTATATCCTCTATAAATCCATATCTTAATCTTAAGATAATTAATGTCTTTAATACCTTTCACTCTCACTGTGAAAAACTCTTCTAAAATATCATTTGCAAGCTATATTCTACTGTATCCTACTTCCTTCAGATATTTTCCTCAGTAAGAAAAAATTAGATAATCCTCTTGGGGGAGATAGAGGGAATATAACTCACATTTAAGTGAATTTTGCTGTTACTGGCATTGCCTTCTATGTTTTTTTTCTTGATCTAGAATAAAATATTGATACTTTCCTGTTATCAAAGATATATTTATATGCAATACTTCAGCTTAGAATTTCAAATCAATAGCACAGTGTCACAGTTTTTTAAACTGACCTTTACTGTATTGAATACACATTTTTTTCATATGCGGACATTCGCTGTCTTGCATTCTCTCCCCACACACAGATACATAAATATACATATCTATTAAAGGTCTTTACAATCAGATTGGAAGTTGGGTTGGAGCTCTTTATCTTGCAGTACGGACATTGCAAGTTTTGAAAGAAGGGGTTTTGAGTGCTGTAGTTTTGTTATGTAACAGAAGTTTTTGTCTATAATCTATATAGGAGAAAAGATAGCTTTTCGATGCCTACCACATAAGACTGTTCTGAATAAATTTTTAACATAGTACACATATCTGTCCAAATACTCACTGAAGTTGACACCACCTCTTTGAATTTTGAATATATCCAGGCAATCTGCCTAGAACATTTGCCTTGGCTCCACTCCAGTTGTTGTCGTAGACTATGCCTAACTTCTTGAGGTTTTGCCTTTGGAGAGGAATAAAATAGGGAAATCAGCCAAATCCTCCTTGAGGTTCTGTTATTCTTCTTGGGTTTGATTTCATGTGTGGAGAGAAATATCAAATTATCAACCACCAGTACTCATCACTCATGGAACTAAAACGAATGGTTACAAAATATCTTCCCAATATAATTTTTATTATATTTATTCCTTTTCAATCATAGCACTAATTCTTAGCTATCTGATTAATACACACTGTGTTAAATAACTGTATTCTGAAAACCGAGATAGGTAGCATTGTACTGGTTAAAACATGGATGGGGTGGAATTTAACCATCATTTATAGTAGAAGCGTAAAAATAAACAAAAATTAATGGTTTATTTCTGGTGAAATAATAGGCACTGTATTACATACTAACCTAACCTGTCACTTTTACAACATGTCTGCTTTCCATGTAGTGGTGACTTTTGTTTTAGGGTTCTTAAATCCTCTACTACAAACAGAGGTGACAAAGCTTGCTCGTCTAATTTATAATCCTTTAATCCTCAGACATTTTTCTCATCTTATGAAATTGAATTTTAAATCAATCTCTAATCTATGCTTGTTCAAATATTGTTTAGTTGACCTTTCTTTAGTACATTACTTGTCTCAAGATTATGCTGAATATATATCCTTGACAAAGGGTCACAAAAGAGATGCTTATATTGGTTAGACATCCAGGATATCTTGTCATATTCCTCATGAGAATGTAAAAAAAAATCAACATTAAGGCAGGACAAATCTTTTGTCTTTAGAGTGATATTTCAAGGTTAGAATAAAGGCACGTTAATGGGTCAGTTTAGCATGCTATGAATAGTGCACTGCAACTGTGTATCTTATATTTCTTCTACTGACTATATTTCAGTTTGCTGTATTTTCAATCTCACCTTTCCATGAATAGTAATGTTCATTTTTTTTCTAAATGAAGTAAACTTAAGGACTGCCAATCACGTAAAGTATAACATTAGACTTCTCATAGTTTTTCTTTTTTTCCCCATTTTAATATCTGAAAATGGAATATATCAAGGTAGCCCTTCAAACATTAAAAAAAAATTATATATTGACAATATTTGCGGGTGTATACATTTTGCTAGGCAGCTACTCAAAGAATTTCACAGGCGGAAAGCTGATGACTGAAACATAGGCCATTACACCTTGCAACTCTTACATGAGGATTTTGTTTAAACTCATAGGTTTTATCACAAGACAGATGTCCAATAGCTGGCCATGGAACTGAGAAGAAGGAGGGCACCCTGTGTTAGTTCATTATCTGTCTAGTTAGCTAAGCATAGGTGTGATTGATTAACCTAAATCTTTTGCAAATGTTGGTATTTCTAAGCCTGTAAACAGGTTAAAGATGGTATATTTCTAAGTGGTTAACAAATTCACTAGAAATGGAGCAGAACTAGTTTCTGTTCTCTATATCTGGGGCTGTTTTTCTGGATATTTCTGTATCTGGAACTGTTTATATATATGAACTTTTTTAATCCATCAGGGGTGTTGGACTGATGATCTCTAGAGGTCCCTTCCAACCTCAGCCATTCTGTGATTCTGTGATCTATTGTAATGTACACATATCCTCCAGGATCGTCTGTTCCTGGCAGATGAAGATTATAGATGTGCTGAAGAGCTCTATGGAGGTGATTAGCTCCAGCTATTGACGATAAGGGAACTTAGGGAGCTTATTTCCTAGTTATGTATGTGCCTAAGGGTCAAGTGGGATGACCCTGAACTCAGGAGTTTTCTTTGTAGTGTAAAAACTTAGCTATCTGCTCCTGATGTGACAGCTTTCTCTCTTTTGACTTGATCGTTAGCATTAACATCTTTATTCAGTTGTAGGAAATCTGCTATTACCGATTTCAGAAAGTATATACATCAAGTCTGTAGTCCCCCTGTGTTTGGCCAGCACTAAAGGCGAAGTATGCTTTTGCGTAGCAGATGTGTGAAGGGCAAGTAGAGGGCAGCGTGCTCTTGTAGGCCCAGGTGCCTGGGTTTAGAGGTTTCAAGATGTTAGCAAAGTGCAGACTACTCTCATCTGCAATGGGCACTGGCAATTATCTCTGTCTCTTCTCAATAACCTTTTCTGTTTTTCACTCTGTGTTTGTAGATCTTGGTTCAGGTACTGTAACAGCCGCATTTTCTTCTGCATTCAGAGGTGCAGAAACTGACATTTAATTCCTGGTAGCTCTCCTAGTCAATTCGAAGGTGGATGCACTTCTTTTTCCTTTAGTAAATATATTGTGTGCTATTCACAATGTTTGAACATTTTTATTTTCTGACTTAATTTTAAATTTTATCCTTGACATTGTCTCTGACATGTTCATAGATAATATTGAGGCTGTCTAGCCTAAGGTTGGAAGGGACCTCTAGAGGTCATCTAGTCCAACCCCCCTGCACACTCAGGGCCACCTAGAGCACGTGGCACAGGGTGGCATCCAAGCGGGTCTTGAAGATCTCCAGAGAGGGAGACTCCACAACCTCTCTGGGCAGCCTGTTCCAGTGCTCTGTCACCCTCACCGTCAAGAAGTTCTTCCTTAAGTTCCCGTGGAACTTTTTATGCTTCAATTTGTGGCCATTTCCTCTGGTTCTGTCAGTGACCACCAGTGAAAAGAGGCCAGCCCCATCTTCCTCATTGCCTCCCTTGAGGCACTTATAGACACAGATCAGGTCCCCTCTCAGCCTTCTCTTCTCCAGGCTGAACAAGCCCAGCTCCCTCAGCCTCTCCTCATAGGGCAGATGTTCCAGGCCCCTGATCATCCTCGTGGCCCTGCGCTGGACTCTCTCCAGCAGCTCCACATCCCTCTTGTACTGTGGGGCCCAGAACTGGACACAGTACTCCAGATGTGGCCTTACCAGGGCTGAGTAGAGGGGTAAGATCACCTCCCTCGACCTGCTGGAGATGCTCCTCTTAATGCACCCCAGGATGCCATTGGCCTTCTTGGCCACGAGGGCACACTGCTGCCTCATGGTCAACCTGTCGTCCACCATGACGCCCAGGTCCTTCTCAGCAGAGCTGCTCTCCAGCAGGTCGGTCCCCAGCCTGTACTGGTGTCTGGGGTTATTTCTCCCCAGGTGCAGGACCGTGCACTTGGCCTTGTTGAATTTCATGAGGTTTTTGACCGCCCAGTTGTCCAGTCTGTCCAGGTCCCTCTGGATGGCAGCACAGCCCTCTGGAGTATCCGCTACTCCTCCCAGCTTCGTATCATCTGCAAACTTGCTGAGGGAGCACTCTGTGCCTTCATCCAGATCGTTGATAAATAAATTGAACAGGACTGGACCGAGGACTGACCCCTGGGGCACTCCGCTCAACACAGGCCTCCAACTAGACTCTGCACCGCTGATCACCACCCTCTGAGTTCTGCCATCTAGCCAGTTGCCAATCCACCTCACCGACCACTCATCCAGCCCACACCTCCGGAGCTTGTCCAGGAGGATGTTGTGAGGGACGGTGTCAAAAGCCTTGGTGAAGTCAAGGTAGATGACATCCACCGCTCTTCCCTCGTCTATCCAGCCAGTCATCCCATCATAGAAGGCTATCAGATTAGTCAAGCATGATTTCCCTTTCGCGAATCCATGCTGACTAGTCTTGAGCACCTTCTTGTCCTCCACGTGCCTGGAGACAACGGCCAGTATGAGCCGTTCCATCACTTTTCCAGGTACGGAGGTGAGGCTGACCGGCCTGTAGTTGCCCGGGTCCTCCTTCTTGCCTTTTTTGAAGACTGGCGTGACATTGGCCTTCTTCCAGTCCTCCGGCACCTCCCCCATTGCATAATAATATTGAGGCTGTCTACTTAAAGAAATACTTGGTCCAAATTATGTAAAAAATCATGCATATATATTACTTCCCATCTTGTCTGAGATTTGTTGCCTTTACTATTGCAAAGACACTCCAAAATATATTAGTTAAATGGAGCTGAAATTCATTCATGCATATTTTATGGAAAAAAATACAGATATATCTCCAGTTTTAAGTTATAAACTATGCCTTTGCTTGGACTATTAAAATAATCTTCCCCATTTAAAATGAACTACATAATGAAAGTGATGTACCGTAATAATTTTGCATTTTTTAATAACATAAAGCACTTTATCACAAAATGCATTTTGAGGAGTTTTATGCATAAATTCAAGCACTTTCGTTCCATTCTGCTCAGCAAATACAGGAAGAAAGTGATATGCAGCCACTATCTAAAAACAGAAAAAGAAAAGAGGGAGAATTAATTTAACTGTCATGAACACTTCTTCCAAATTTTGCTAAAATTAAAGAGGATATGTTAAAGACAGTTGGATACCTGGAGCTGAGGGAAGCCAGACAAAATCATGCAATAGGAAATGCCATCCACAACAGTTTTTTTAAACTTATGTCAAAAAGAGAGTAAAGGAAGACTTTTGTTTATTTAATACACCTTAGACTACCAATTTATGTGATTCAGGAAATTGTTCTGAGGCTGAAGAGGAGCTTTTTGATCTTTGGGAAAACTTCTATCATCAGCACCATGCTAAACAAGATTTCTTTTGTGCTCTGTCTTCATCAACAAAAGCAGAAGCACCTGACAACAGATTACACACGGTCTGACTGTGTTGTGCCTAAGTTATTAATAATGAAAAAGATATAAATGGAACTGGAAGCTCATAATGTGTTTAGTGATGAAAAATGAGTTGTGAATCAGTGTTTTAGATTATAAAAAGTAAGGTCTATATGAGTTAAACTCCAAAAATAGCATGGAAAATCAATCATCCTGGATATAAAAAAGGTATTAATTGAATTCGGTCTGAGCTGAAAGGCAAATTCCAATAAAATATACAAGGAATAAAAAGTGTGGACCTATTGCAAGACGGGTAAAATTAGAAACTCATTATTAACCACCCCTAACTCCCCACTCCACTATTAACCACTGCTAATCCCCCATTCTTGCTTGTGTGCCAGTATTTCAAAAGACTTAAGTAAATGAGAAAGACTCTCTGTTTTCTGGGTCTCTTAATTTTAAGAGCTGCAGAGATTTTTAACAGAAATAGACATGTTATTATACGTATGCATGCATGAAATATAAGTAGAAGTAGGAATCTGTGTAAGGCCTAGAAGGAAAGTGGAACAAAGGGTTAAAAGAATGGCCTTGCATTGATGTCGGTGTTGAGTGACAGAGCAGTTGCCTCTTTTGGGTTGTTTAAAATTGATACTTTCGGCTGGCATTAAAGGTCTCCTCTCAACAAATAGACTTCCTCTTGCACATAAATTTCATCTCTGGAAATACTCTTAGAATGAGCAGAATGAAATGTTTGTTATCTGTAAATCCTAAAGAAACATTTTAGAAGTTGCTAGCCTATAATCAACAGTTCAGGCCTAGGTTTTGATGATTTAGCTACCAATAGATGTTCTCCATGCAACTCATTTTCTATTTGAGAGAAACAGAAGGTGAAGAGTATAAGAACAAAAAGAGCAATAAGCACTGATGGAGAAGACGTGCCATGTAGTAATTATAAAGTGGGTTTAGCCTAAAGTGGTATTCTCTTGCACCCTTCAAGATAGGACATGAAATATAACAAATCTTATTGAGCGCAGCTGATTTCTGCTAATTCCTTCACAGCCGCTCTTGTCAAAATGCCTTGCTTTGCTGTCTCCTTTATGCTGCTTCATGGAGATGGAGTCTTTTGAACTTCCTAATAAAGTTCATGGTCCATAAAAGCTCTGATCTGGACGTTACCTGCCAGATTCTGTTTCATTTTCATCCTGTTTTGACTAATCTTCACAGATTTAATACTAAAATACTCTGTTAGAAAGCTGTCTATTAAAAAAGGGGTTGAATAGAGCTTAGAAAATGAGATTTTTTTTTTTAATCATAAAAGTTAAACTGTGTCTTTGGCTTCTTTCCCAGCCTTTCTGGTTAATATGGCATGGAATTTTTATAGCCTGAATTAAAAATAATTACAAGAATCCTGGAAATCATATGTTTTCAAGGCATGTGTCTTGCAAATAAAAGCCTAACTAATTATGTTATTAGGCAATGACTATTGTCTGGTGACTAGCAAATATATGTTTTAAAACTCAAAAGAAAATTTGCTATAAAATAATAAGCTTAGATTCTATTAATTGAATTAAACAATAGATGATAAAATGAAAAGTGACTTCTTAGCTAGTTACTGTGAATAATACTCTAAAGTGGATTTATAAGCCAGTAGGCAAGCTTACTGGTTGGGATGGTGGAATTAAAACAGCATTCAGGCAAAACCTTTTCTTCAAGACTAGTTTTTCTTTCAAGCAAGAGTGTAAAATGGATATAAATAAGCTCCACATATTAAAGACCACCTGTAAAGTGATGATAGAAAACGCTACAGCAAGATGCAATTTACCGTGCTGCATCTACTGGATTATCATTTATTATTTTATACACACACATACACTTAAAGAATCCTGTGTCAACACCAGCACCTGTCCTTCTAAGAACAGATTTTACCAGTCCAACCACGGAGAGATTCACGTGAAGACTTACTTAGATCTGGATCTCTTTTTCAAAGTAGAAGCTGTCATATCTCACTTCCTATAAATGATAAAAGATCTCCTAGGTTTATGGCTGTGAAAATCACCCTTCATTTCATTTCACAGGACTCGGACACAAATATACACATGTCCAAAAGTAGCATGTCATATTAGGGCAAAATGTTTCTGTACAATTGTGTTGTTACGCTTAGAAAAACCTGGTTCAGGCTTACCAGTCTGGTGAAACCTTTGAAAACAGGTTATTAACATGACAAGTTAATGTGCTCTTTTAAAAATTAGATTTAATCTGGCCTTCTATGTAACTCTACTAGTTGTCTGTGCAGTTAATATTTCATTGCAGTATCCAGCTGGGAGAGGCGTATTAGAACTTTTTAATGTTACCTTCAAAATCTCCATCTCGTATTTTTCCATAGTATAGAGTACTGGTAAAAAAAAAAAAAACAGGGCTGTAGCTTAATTCTGAGTGGAAATTCCCTTTCTCTCCCAGATATTATTAGGAAGTTTTAAAATGTTTGCTTTGGACAAAGAGACTCAGGGAGGAAGAGCTCTGACATTGCATGGGAATGAAGCACTCGGTGCTCTCTGATGTTGTGTGGGAGTTACCTGATGGGAAGCAGAAGGGGAAGGAGAAGGTTTTAGGAATCCAAACACTGTGTAAAGATTATGGTGTCCTGAAAAAGAGATAGTTGGGGTATGCTTTGTGCAGAAACATATACTGTACCTATGGGTGAGGTGCCCTGCACTCATTTTCTCTTAGGTTTCTTGTACTGTATAAATTGTTTTGCATCAGAATTCCCTCTGAAGCAGAGCCATACTACATGATTCATAGCATGGCATAACCACTGCCAAAAAAACACCAACAGCAATCCCTGAGTTCTTTCAGCATACTGCTGTTTAATTGAAAGCACCTGCTGAGAGGTGTTTAAGTTTGAAAGTCCAAAAGATATTATGGCCTGGACTGAAGGTCCCTTAGTACTGACAGTGGTATTACATCTTCAGGAAGGAAAGTATCTATGTGTGCGATATAACTCTAGCCTCTTTTTTATCATCTAGAACTGTAGAAGTTCATGTATGCATTTGAAAGTAGGAATTATGCTTAGAGGAACATAATATATTTTTGGAGGGATGGCCATCAGATGAGACAGCTTTCTTTTAGAAACTGAGAGACAATATGACTTCCATGAGCACCCTCAGCGTTTGTCTGGGTCCACTCATCCAGATTTTTGAGAGACACTTCCTTTTTGGGACAGTACTTGTGCTTTGAATGCGGAGTTGTCATCTTCTTGGGAGGTTGTGTGCTGGTGGGATGAGGAAGGTGTCTGTTTGGTTCCTCCTGCACTCACTGGAGTCTTTTCTCCTCTTTAGACTGTTCATAGAGTCACTTTCTCTATAACCTGATCATATGGAATGGGAAATTAGAAGTGTTTGGATTAAAACTGTTCCCTGGAAAGATGTCTCAGCTGGAACATGACATCTAGAGGAAATAATTAAAAAAATAAAACAAGTAATTTCCTTTTTTTTCTTTTTTTTCCCTTTTTTTCCTTTTTTTCCCCCCAGCCCCAGTGTGTTTACATTNTTTTTCCTTTTTTTTCCTTTTTTTTTCCCCCAGCCCCAGTGTGTTTAGATGAGTTCCATGCACAGGCTGAAAGACAAAGCTTGCTAGTAGCAGCTGCCATTGCCTCTCCTCCTCCTTCTGCAAGAGGTCTGCATTTAGCTCTTACAATATAGACTTGATGCTTCCCAGAATCTCCAAACCAGCATGTTGAAGAACCTCTCCAGTATAGCCAGGTATTAGGCCAGTAACAATTTCACAAGAAATCAGCTGGTTGCTCTGCTTAGCCATTTACTGGGATGCTCCATGTAGAGGTCATTGCTCAGCTGCTCCTCAGACAACATTTCCTGATTTAATTTATTGCCTCTCAGCATGATAATATCTCACAGGCAAGCTGAATTGTAGAAAATATTTTATTCTTCACATCAAGATAATATGCATATAAATATGTACGAATATGTCATCCTCAGTGCCCAAACCATCTGTATAAGTGTCACCAGAAGTGCTATTGGTCACTTTTCTGCATGACTCTGCTTATTTGCAGTCTGATTAGAGCCATGAACTCCCACTTGACTCCTAATTAGCAAAGCAGCTATTGTTCATATTATTTCTTTGTTATAGCCTGCTATTTGGGTTTACTTACATAGAAAACAGATGTATCAGATGACATATGGATAGTTCTAGGAGAATAAAGTTGTCAGTGGACTGACTGGCCAAGGTATGTCAATTCAGTTTTAAGGAACCTGTTTGGTTGTCCTTGTTCTTACTGGTCTTCAATTTACTGGTAACATTGCCAAGTACTGTCAGGTGACATTGATTTTGTAATGAGTATGACTGATGGGGAGCAGAATGTGAACAAACAAAATTCACAGAGGCATGTACAAGATTTTATCTGGCAGCATTTTTATTATAAGTTCATTGTATTAAGTCTGCTCATTTGGTTTTAGTTCATCTGGTGAATTTATTCCTCACATAAGAAGTTGATTTTTGTCACTGACTGTCATATGACACATCTGACGGTTTATTTATTTATTTATTTCTATTCTTATATTTTGCCTGAAGATGCTTATTTGAGGATTATATCAGCAGTGGTTGAAATACTAGCTGATTGATAAAGATGTCCTCAAATGACTAACCTGTAGGTTAGAGGCTACTTAAAATCAAGAATTGCAAAAAGAAACAGTGAATATACAGCATAAGTTTATTTGGCAGGAAAAGAATTACATTATTTTGAGGCAGCATCATGTAGGACGTTTGCATGCTTCAGATGACTCTGAAATTTCTTATATAGATGTTATTTCAAGGACTTCAAACAGGTTAGGCTTGTGACCTGGTATTGAAAAAAGGCATGAATGTGCATCAAGTTTTAAGGAAGGTCCTGAATGCTTTGTAATGGAACACAAATTTTGGAAATAAAATTTATTGTTGATAAACTTGCAGCATTAAGTCAGTGTTTCTCACAAGAAAATGAGTAACAAAACCTACTTAAAAAAAAGAAAAAAAGAAAAAAGAAAAAAACCCTAATGAATTAAGACTTTCTTTAACTCAAAATTACATATATGTATACAATGATGTGGTTTAAAATTAAAATTGTACCAATGTAAATACAGATTCATGCTCAGTTTCAAGACCAATGTCTCTATGTCATTCATGCCATACCATTCCTTGGATATTCAGATCAGACTGACCATTCAGATCTCTGTAATTTATACTAGAACATTAGATTTGGCAACTATTTTAAGAAATACAGAAATTAATTCCTGGTAACTTCCTGTCTGGAAAAAAAAAAGAGAGCTCAAGCCAATGTTGATGAAAGCTTAGCCTATATACAGTGCCTAGAACGTAAACTCTAGCTAAATGGTAACATTCTTTTAAGTTAAATATTTTAAAAAGTGCAGCAAATTTTTCTGATTGTTGATTTCATAAATCAACAAAAATATTCTCATGATAAAATAGCTTACAATTCTATCAAGAGAAAACAAAGCTTATGTCAAAACAAACAAACAAACCAAAAAAAAGGACATTTCTTGCTCCTTTATTGGCACATCCTGTTTTACAACTACAGGCATGAAAAACAATTCAGAGATGTATTTGTTTGTTTTCCTTTATTCCTAATTCCTAGAGGAATCTTTTCTCTAAGGAAAATTCAAAATCCCTGTTCTACAGAGGAAGGAAACCTTCAGACTCCGATTGGAGGCAAATCCTGCTCTGGAGCAGGATTCTTTATATTAAAGAATTCTTTATATTCTTTATATTAAAAATATGTGCTAAAACAAATGCTGGGAATAACAGCCATTGATTTACCACAAGATCTCCTCCCTCCCTTCAGTGGTCCACCTACATGAAGATATTTTGCGTGATACCTTAGTATCAATTTACCACAAGGATGGCTTCTCAGACCAGCTTCCCAGGAAGTACTGAATGTGAGGTCAAGTTGAAAGTGGAGTAGCTATTTTATGGCAAAGTGCTCAGACCATAGACTTAAAGACATCTACAGTGAAGGACTAGCTTGTTGGTAAGTTTGCATCAGTAAATTTCTGTTCTTTAATCTTCTCGTGGAGATAAGCTCTCTGAAGGTTTAAGCACTGTAAATTAAAGACATTTAGTGGAAAGTGGAAACTTGCACCGAACAGGCTATGAAGAGATGAAATAGCAATCAAAGTATGAGGCAGATAAAGCAGTATGCACTCAATCCACAGGATTTTCCTCATTGCACATTTCCTCACTTAATGTTAGTTAGAAGAAATACTCGCAAAACAATTGTCCTGAACAGTTAGCTTTTAACGAAACAGAAAATTATCTCTTGCTTATCAGTGCTAATCTTTGTTGTTTGCTAATTTAATCTTTTTATTAATTAGATAGTTAGCATAACAGTATATTATCCTCACATGAAGGGTTTCTATGTCTGTGAAGTCTATGAAGAGCCTCTTCTGAAGGGCCCATACCTTGCCTGAAGGTGGTCCAAGGGGCTGACAGGGTAAGAGCAGGCATCACATTGATGACAGAGCAAAATGTTCTCCATCTCCTTGCTCTGCCTGCAGTGTACTCAGGTAGATCATCCTCAGGATCTGGCCAAAATAAAACTGTGTGACCTTCTGCCCTCTTAAAGGGCAAAATTTAGACTATCCTGAAACAGTGTCTATAATTAATGAAGAATGCGCCTACTGACATTCAATTAAAGTAAGTTTTCCATTTATTTTGTAATTTATAAAAGATATTTTTAAGATCATATTTTATAAGTAGAAATTTATAAAAGAATTTTTTTTATAAAAGATCCTAGTATATATAAAATATCCTAATCGAATGATGAGAAAGAAACAAAAGAGAATTTAGCAATGCTCTGTAAACTTTATCTTAGAACTTCTTTATTTTTCTCATTTATAATCTTTTAAAATAAACAGTATAGGGTTTCATTTTAGTTTGATTTTGTTTTGGTAGGAGGAAAAATGAGGGCCATATGTAGCATTGGTACTGAAATCCTCATGGAAAGCAGAGTATATATCTTATCATAAAAAAAGATTTATAAACTAAGGAAAGCTTAGAGAGCTTATTTATTTATTATTTATTTGTTATATGAAGACCTAATGAACTTTGTCTTAATGAAACTTTCAAAATGATACAATCCCAAAAGTCTGAAAAGTTCTGTCAATTTTTAGTGTATGTCAAATAGGAGATTCTTCTGGAAATTTCACTTCACCCATAACTATAATTTTTAAGTTAGTTTAAGCTAATGAATATGTACATTCTGGCAAACACGAATCAAAATTGCAATCCTGATATGCTCAAAGCAATATAGAGAAGTATATCCAAATCAAAAATCACAATAATTGAATAATTGGAGCATAATTCATTATTTTCTATTTTTTTTTCCCAAAATTTAAAGGGAAATTAGAAATTTAATTCTAACTTTGATTTTATGATGACGTAGCAATAAAATGCAATAGGCTTCATTATTTTCCTTTTTTTCCCTTGTATTTTTCCATCATTACGTCCTTCTTTATTTTCTTTATTCCTTTCTCTCAACTACAAGGTAAACTTATGAAACATCAAAAACGAAATTTTGATTTTATTAGATATTTAATGTTGAGTGTTATATAAAAACAAAGAAAAAATGCCCTTCCACTTAAAGAACTAAGCTGAAAGAATGCTAGTAAGCTATGTCCTGGCAGCCAAAATATACATCAGGCAACTAATTGGGCTTTCTGGAATGGTTATTAAGTCCATGAGCAGAAATCTTGATTTATCTCCAGTGCTCTATGTAGGATAATTAAACCCTCCCAATAGATGGCAGTAGACAATTACACTTCAGGATGCTCTCTGTTTTTTGGAGAGCAAAGCAAGATGATGGACTCCACATAAAGCTGCAGTTCACATATAAGTAAGTAGGCACACTGCTGAGCACATCAGGATAACTCTCATGATACATGGGGGTAACACAATGGAAATCACAGTTTAGAAATCCAATTTATCTTGCTGTGAACAGAATTGCATCCACTACAGACAGCAATTAGTTTTGTTCCATAACACTGTTACAGAAATGTGGCATTGAAAGACTATGCTCAAACTACTAAGCATTCACCTGTCTTGAGTTCGTAGAGTTTAAGGAAATGCTAATTCCTGATATGTGAAGGAGTAAAAAGGATTTTTTACCAAGTTCAGCCAAAAGGTCAGAACACAACTACTGAGGTAATGAAGCAAAAGCTTCCATCAGCTGGAGTTGCTTATACGGTTTATGAAAGGCAGAATATTCTGTCACTATCTCTTTCTTACAGCAGTCGTTTCTGTCACAGTTGAACTGTAGATTGCTCTGTATTAAGCCTATACCATCATACCAGTACCTATAGCTCAAATACTGATTAAAAAGTGATGTCTGGTGTTAAGTTGCTTGTATAATGTGATTTATCCCAGCACTTTTGCAAATGTCAGTAAATAAATTTGTTCGTAGAATATATACAACCAGCTCTGGAGGAGCTTTAACGTGTTAATGTTTAGGTGGCTATTTCTTGCCCATATTTATGTTTTACTTATATATTTATTTAAAATTTACCACATTTACTTTTTATAGTCATAAATCTTAAAGGAATGTTTCTCATTTTACAAGTAGAAAAACTCAGCAGAAAAATAGAAAAAGGATAGGGAAGCTGACCAGATCAAAATTATCTGTGTCCTAAAGTTCAGGTTCTAACTAGTTTAAGATGAGGTGCAACTAGTTTAAGATGAGGTGCTTACCATGTGCTGAGGCATCATGCTTCATTTACTAAGAGCTTATGATATTTTCTCTCCTAAATTCCAAGGGTAGACTCTAAAAGTAAGATAATCTGTAAATCATCTTGTAAATTTGTAAATCAAAGGAGGGGAAAAAGAGGTTTTACAAAACCCATTTCCTGCAGAAATTGTACACCATTCACTTCGTCGGACTGAAAGTTAGTCAGGAAAAAACACACACAGTCAATAGCAGGATGTAGTCACTTTAAAAAGCTTCTTTAATTATCTGTTATAGGTATCTAAGAGAAAAACCGTAGTTGATGTTTATAACTAATTTTTAAATGACTAAAAATCTAGCCTACTCATTCAGAATTATCACATTTGTCTTGCATTTTATAATACGCCAGAGTCTCTGAGCAGGCCATTATTCCAGAGATTCAAGGTAACTACAGACCCAGTTTAACTACTTTGGGAAGACAGGAACTTTCTTACCTTGTACAAAGTAGGATGAACGTGCTGAAATACCTAGTCCAGTATCTTGCTCAAAAAAGCAGAAAGTACTTGTAATTCAACATCAAATCAGCTGCTGAGGACAAGGAACTGAAGGAAGTTCTGACATGGATGCAGTGCAAGAGCTTGAACATTATTATTTTACTCCAGGTTATTGGTTTTGATGACATGCAAGCAGAAAATCTGAGGGTGCCTAATGTCTGTCTAGGCTAAAGTTGGATAGAGCTTTAACTGGAGTTACTAAAGGTCAGTTATTTGCTAGTTTGGTCACAGTACACAATGTCAAGTTCATCATTAGTCTGTTGCCAAAGTAAAGAGAAAAACAAGATTTAAAAAAAATGGCAAGATCAGCAAGCAGCATTTCAAGACTACAGGAAAAAAATATTTTCTATCCATACCTCAAGAAATCAATGGAGTTAAATAAGTTTTGTCAATAACTTTGGACATGGATTACATTTGTTAGGTTTGATTTTTGATTATTATATTGATTTTATACTGATTTAAATCTTTTGATTTCAAAGGAGCTACTTGATTTAAATCTGTATCAGAACAGAATCAGACTTACATGCTTTCCTTAAGTGCCTTTTGACTATATAATTTGCAGTATTAAATAAGAATGATCAGAGGACTTCACCATGAATTCTAGGAGTTTTTAATTTCATTTTAAGTACATGCTACATAATTGTATTCCTAAGACCAAATTAATTCTACAAACTATCTATAAGAAAGCACAAAAAAAGATGTAAATCTTTAAAGTAAGAAAACAACTGATTTGGGCAACTCAGTATAGATATAGCAGAGAAAAAGTAAGTAAATGTGGTTGGAAAACCAAGCTGTTCCTCTCAGGTCCCTACGACAGATGACAGGGTGTGAGGATATGTGCGTATGTACACGTACATATAGACGGACATGCAGAAATAAGGATGTGTGTGCACATTTATATACATATTTTTAAATTCAGAAGGAGGATTGGTGAATCTTGGTAGGAAACAAAATGTGTCAGAGCTCAACTCCTAAAGTCTGTTAGGAGTTCAGCTCAGGCCGAAAGCAGCAGAAATTAATTAAGAGTCAACTTACCTTAGGATAGTGGTATTGTTGTGTCATTTTATCTTGAGGTACCTAGAGTGAGAAATAGCACTTAAAGCTCTTTAAAGTGTTAGTTTAAAAAGTTCCAGTTTTTGTGATTTCAAAATATTTTACACATTTATTTATTTATTTATTTTAGGTTCAGAAGTCATTTCTGGTGTTATAAGCAGGCTTTTCAGGGAAACCCATCAGACTTCCAGGATATACAACTGTTGGACAGCTCTGCCACGCACAGTTAGCAGGAGCTGGGCTCTCCTGGCTGACTCCTCATCCTGCCTAGCTTCTAGGTGATGAGAGACTCTCTGTTGTAATCAGCAGTCGTTTTCTCAGAGATCAGATTTCAGAACTTTTATTTCCTTCAGTATTACCAGTTCTTGAGAATTTTTGGAAAACCTGCTTTGTACCATGTACCATTCATCAGGATTCTTTAAAGAACCTCAAAGATCAGAAAAAGAAAAAAGATCAGAAAAGAAAAAGATCGGAACCTCAAAACACAGGTCAATGGGGAGATAGAGTGAAGTCCTGAAATTTTACTTGATCTTTCTAGAGTCTAGGAGGCAAGATTTTCAGTAAAATCATAGAAAATAATGACTTCATTTTAAAAATGTTCTGGAAATGAACAGAAAAATATTTTAGCTCCCCTTTTTTTTGTGGATCATATGCAAATAATAGCATAAATGTGATTCTTGGAAACACAATCACATCTCTGGGCATGAGCTAGACTACTGGATTGTGATTATGCATTGTTCCTGACTGTCAGCGCACTACTGGCATGACAACGACCTGGCCCAATTAGCACTTTCTGAGAGATTGGTTGAACATAGTGAGGGGAATTTTATGCAGTGGGCATCAATCCCAAAATCAATATGCATGAGCCTGAATGAAGTTTTTTCCCTGCCCCAGTACAGTTTTCCCAAACTGTTCCAAAAGGATCTCAAACAGCTCCAATATTCTCTTAATCCATAATTTAGTGGGGTAAAAACTCACACTACACACCAAAAGCAAGAACCATTAGTTTCATACTGTATGAATATCACTGTGAGGTAACAACCCTTAAATTCTTTCAGATCCTTTAAAGACAAGAAACCAACAGGAAGGAGAACCATGATTCAGGAGAAGAGCTTCTAGCATGGACCTAGGGGCAGTGCAGTGGGAATGTGGCTTGTCTGAACTACGTGGGCTCTCTTTTCAGCAGTCTGAAAGTAGTCTTAAAGGCTTTATGTATTGCTGTTAAATTGCAATTCTCAGGTGTTTGGTGGATTCCTTGCTTATATTCTTTCCCTCCCTCCAGCACTTGGGGGACTTCCCTTACTTACTTAAACACATTCAAAATACTACTTCTGGTCACTTAAAGAAAGATCATCCCCTTTATTCCTCACCATTATTGCTATCTAATCTGCTGTCAGTCTTGTTGTCAATATAAAATGTTTCTATTGATTTTTTCTTCTGAAAATCATTTTAGTCATTTGATAGCAATGTTATCACATCCTCTATGTCATCCATCCACTCCAGAAACTTACTTTGATTTCTTTTCTCACTTTAAAAGTCTGCTCATACAGGAGAAGGAGCTCTCTTTCTATAACATTTCTAAAATCTAAGCATTTGCTTGTCTTTGTCTGAAGTCACTCTGAACAATTTCATCATCCCTTTGAAACATCAGAAAAATCCAATGAAAAAGTGTGTTATTTCATAGCATTTCTTAAATTTCCAGCAGTGTGCAAACTTATTTCAATCTGGACAGAGAAGTCAATTACACTGTTTTACTTTTATGATTGCTTTTTCATTTCAGCTGCCAAACACCTATTTACATAGTTTTCAAGGGACTCTTAGGTGGAAGCAGCTTTGACATTTCATGAGCAAGGGATATGAGAACTAAGAAAATATTTTTGTATTCTTTTTTTTCTCCCACCTGTATATTCCTTATTCTTAGCAATACAGTGTTGACTTTTTAGTAATAGTATCCTCTTTATCACTTTCATTTATTATGTCAACAGTACTTTGTATTGAAGCATTGAACCTAGAAGTTCCTGCTCTGTTTCTGGAGAAAAAAAGTTATAATACCGCAAATGCTAACACTCTCCACTCTTGATTGTCTTTAGCCTTTGCAGATATGGTATTACAGGAATCTTCCTCAATAGCATTTTCCTTTCTGGGATGAGTAATCTAACCATGCATGAGCTGGACTGGTGTCTTATCCTTTCAGCTCACAATGTCATCACCAGTACTTTAAGATACACCCCCAAAAAAAAGATTTTTCNATTGAAGCATTGAACCTAGAAGTTCCTGCTCTGTTTCTGGAGAAAAAAAGTTATAATACCGCAAATGCTAACACTCTCCACTCTTGATTGTCTTTAGCCTTTGCAGATATGGTATTACAGGAATCTTCCTCAATAGCATTTTCCTTTCTGGGATGAGTAATCTAACCATGCATGAGCTGGACTGGTGTCTTATCCTTTCAGATAATCAGAATGTCATCACCAGTACTTTTAAGATACACCCCCAAAAAATAGATTTTTCATGTTGAAATGTTTCCTGACTACTATATCTTATTTGCCTATGGATATGTCTGGACAGTAAGTACTATGGGACTAAGGTGCATTACTATGCCTATAAAAATAGCAATCATAGCTGTGCAGGCAGCCTTGAGTACCAGTATGTCTTAGTAACCTTTTATTTTATAGGGGTGTTGTTGCTGCCACAGTAGGTTAGGGTATGTCACCAATTCTATTATATTTGAAACCACATTTTTCAGGGTTTTATAACTTTCCTACTGTGATAAACACTGAGCTGAATCCTTATATATGACTTGTCAGATAAAATAGATGAAGACATAGTGGATTGAACTTGGGTGATGTATTACAACAAAATAGCAAAAAAAAAAAAAAGACAAGAACAAGTGTAATTCTCTAATTTTGGTAGCACAGTGGCAAAAAATTGAAAATGGGCCATAAGCTATACACAGAAATTGTGTTATCTATTTTTGATACACAGAAGAGTATCCCCCATTTACATCTGAGTGAGTAGAGAGCTCATCCGTGAGCTCTCCAGAGCTACAATGATGTTATATGTTTACCACCTCTGGAGACTAAACATGGAAGCTACTTTCTACTGAGGAAAGAGCTGGCAGAAGAACACTTTCAAAATCTGTGTCAGAGTTTCTGAGTCCAATCTGGCAACAATGGGACTTCAGAGAACATTATCATACAGAATGTCAAGAAATATAGAAACTGATGAAATAATATGAAGGTACTACCAAGAAGTTAATGGCATTCCTCCTTCCCACAGATACCTTTCTGCAGAGTTTTCTGTCCTGATGAGCTGATGAGTAAGTCAAAATTGTAAATATATAGTCTTCTTCATCTAAGAGGACAAAGTACGTTCTTCCAGCTTGGGTGTTCTTAATTCATAAACCCAACTAATAACTGACGAGGAAACAAACGACAGTTAACATGGTTATCAGTTTGTGGTAGCATATACCTTGTCATTCAAGCTAGCTGTCCACGTCCGGCCACTAAGGAGACCAGTCAGCAATTACAGGCTGATAGGTAGATGTTTCATTCTGCCAGAGGCTCCTTTCACTGGTGTGTCACTATATCATGCAGGGCCCTGTGCTGCTTCCCAGCTGAGTGTAGGTTAGTCTCTATGCACTTGTGTAAGATTTGGTGCTATTTTAAGTTGGGCAGATAACAGCAAATAAGTTGCAGCAGTGTACCAAACTCAGCAACAAGATGATAAAAGAACAACTTGCAAGAGGATATGAGATTTTCCCAGTTGAGATAAAAATCCTGAGATTCATAGGCATTATCATGTTTGTCTAAAATTTAGACAAACTGAGTATTTGAATTTATTCCTACAAGTTAGCTTTATATTTACAAAGTGCATACTGTTATCCCCTCATTAGTATGTATACCAGAAGTATTTACATATTTATGCAAGGTGAGAAAAGAAAAAAAATTTGTTACCCTATACAATTGCAAGAAAGTAGCATAGATCATGTCTTTTATTCAAGAACCTGGAAGTCTTTTCTAGCTCTTGATAGCTCATGCTGGTCTAGGCCAAAGTCCGTGCTGGGACATACACTACTTTCTCTCTTCTCTATCTTGGTTTCAAAGGAAAAGGTGAGAATTAAAACAAACTGCGGTCACCAGGGCATCAGGGCTATATGGTGTGCTCTTGGCACTGTGGTCGTTCCTTTTTTCCATGAACTGTTTTAAGCAATCATGGTGAACTCATTACAAGAAACCCAAGGATTTATGCACTATCATCACAATTAAATTATTGCCAATAGTGAATAAGATGTAGGAAATGAAATCTGTTTATAATTACTCTTCAAGAAAACTAGAGTAAATTAATTGTATATATTAGTTGGTGCAAAATTCTAATTTAGTGGAAAATTTTAATAGAAAATAAATTATGAAATAAAAATCTGCTTTTTCCCTGGAAAACCAATTATTTTAAGTAAAAATAATCAAATCAAAGAAAATAAGTATGCCACATGAATTGGCACTGAAGTTGCTTGTTTTTGAATGTTTTCAGTGAACTATTCACAAATTATTATATACCAAAATCTTTCAAAGAAATTTGGTAATAGTTAATAATAAATTCATATTTTGCATAATTTGTAAACTGTTACAGATAACGCATGAAATAAAAGAAAGGCAAACTTTAGTCAATATGATAATTGGAGATAAATCATCCAGGTGTAACAGTCTGAATTTGGAGTTTTCATTGCTTCAAAGTTTAATCTATGTGCAGAGGAGGAAAGCAATAAGTATAAAAATAACATCAAACAAAAACCCTACTGTATTCAAGCATGATTTTGTACAACACACTAATGAGAAATGATATTTAATAAAAATCTAATCCTTAAGGAAACAGCTCAGAGGAGATAAAAGAACAAATAAACAATCTGAGTAAATCAGTAGGGTAGTTTATAAAATCAATAAAATTATATTGCTTTCTTTGGTTTAATTGTAAAGTAATATGTCAATTTATACAATTTTTAGTGAGCTGGAAGCAGCGTTTTTTTTCTCAACATAGTGTCCAAAAGAGTAAGTTGTTCTTGAATTTCTGTATTTATTGCAAGGAAAACATCACTCTGAGTTTATATCCATGATTTACAGCAAACAAATACAAACTATTTCTTGAAAAGTATTATTGTGTGTGTTAATATTTATAAAAGAAATAAAGTATTGCAGTGGAGATGAATAGAAATTGATGACTATAATAAAATCACTTTAAAAGCTGGATCAATCACAATAAAAAAGGTTCAAAATGTTTATATATACTTGCTAAATGAAGTGACAGTGTGCTAAAATATTGAAACTGTTTTACTATTCCCAGTTTACTCAAACCTTTTCATTACTAGTTTAACATAGAAGACTGTAGGATTCTATACTCTTACAGACTCAATTTTCTTTTCCAGACTAATGGTATATTGGTTTTGAAACAATTAAAGAGTCTTTAACTCAGAAAACACTGATTTTATTGCAGTGCTATTAGTAATTCTTATACGTGAAGCCTGAAACTTATCAGAGTAGTGGTACCTATGGATTTTTCCAGATTTTTTTCTGAACTACAGACACTACAAAAAGCAGAAGAATATTTTCAGAAAGATAAGAAATTGAAAAATATATTCCCTTTCATTAGAAGAACAGTGTATATTGAGAAACATTAGTATTAAAACTAATCTATGAAACAATGTTGCATACTTCTTCCATTCTTCATCAGCCGTAGTGTCATACGCTATACATATGACATATATTCATATATATATGAATTAAAAAACACTAGATAAAATGGGTGGGTACATTTGATAAAATATTGACCTAAATTTACAAAATTACTTTCCCTAAATTTTAATTTGGAAAAAAAAATGAAAATCCCTTTTTTTTTTTTTTTAACGCTGTATTTTGCCTTGAAGCTTCATGTTGTCTATGAATACTTGAAAACATAAAATGTTTAGTGTGAAATGGTGGGATGCGTTTTCTTCATCATAGCTGACTGGGAAGCAAGAATAGATGGAAGGAGGCCATTGTGCCTCTAGTGATTCCAGTACTTGCACAGAGGCAGCAATCTGTTGTCAATAGTCACAAATCACGTCAAATTCCACACTGTAGAGCAAAGAAATCACCAAAAGTAATGTGATGATAATGGATCAGAAGAATATACAAAGGATAAGAAGGGAGGAGCTTGGATGATGCAGACTTATTTTATCTTCAGCAAACTGATCCTAAGATCCTAATTCTTTGTCACACTCTAGACATTTACTAGATTATTCATCTCAGGATGTACATAGATGTGCAACCATTAATTTGCATAGACTGGTACTAATCCTTCTACTTCTCAGGTTTCTTGTTTTCCCAGGGTTCTGATTTCAGCTGTAAGAAAGAACTCGATTTCTAAAATATCGATGTCAACAAGTATTTTATTAAATATAAGCATAAAAACATTCATAATCCAATGGACTGCAGAAACACAATGTTAATGTAATTACTTCATCAGAGCCTTGAGTCTTGTTGATGTTATTCCCTTTTGTGAGCCTTCTGGTTAATAAAACTTGTTTCGGTGTATAGCATCCCTGCAGAGAGGGCTACCCACGGCTTCCTAGCATACCAGTAGGCAGGAAACATTCACTTGTTGGGGAAATTTCTGATCAGTCATTTTGGCTGACCAAAAGCACTTACAACTTTAAGTGTAGGTGGAATCTATGTGGAAATTTTTGGAGGTTAGTAGGAAGTCTAAAATGCTTACCTTAGTTGCAAGAATGTGTGCTTACACTGGGAAAACTAGGAAATGAAATGAAATTGAAAATTCATTTTATTCCAGAATGTTAACACTATAGTGAAATAATGGACATTCAGGGTGCTTCTTTCTGAAGGGAAATTTCATGAAAATATATTTCTTAATGATTCATATCAGAAAGCCCCATTTTTTTTCCAGAATGCATTGTCCAAGTAAGGCTTCAAGTGCTTAAGTAAGCAAAACCTACATAAAAGATGAGGATGAGAAAAGGATGAGAAAATCCTCCTCACTTGAGGATTTTTTGCCTTACGATTTTTCTTCCTTCTATTATTTTTTTTATTATTATTTAACGGACAGCCACTGGTTTGCCTGCCTTGCTCCTCACATTTTAGCTACTCTTAAGTTTGAGGTACCATCCGCTACATCCTTGCATTGTCAGCAGTAACCCTAAAAGGAATACCCTAGCCTAGTAAAGCTGCCCTGACAGCTATCAAGGGTGGCTTAAAAGGTGGGTGACAAAGGAATTATCAGTGTATGCTTGACTTCTAGTTTTGGGATATAATACATTAATGCATTCTTGTGCTAACATTTGTTCTTTTTGTTGTAAATACTTTTTTTTTTCTAGGTTTTGGAGCAACACAGGCATTTAACTTCACACGAACACCTCACAACATTACAGGAAAACTACTGAGGCTGCAAAGTCAAGAATTAGAAAGGTAGAAAATTCCTCAGTTAATTTAACTTTGCTCTGCTGATTATATACCTCACGACGTAGCCTTTCATTATACGATCACACATTTTTTGAATACAGTTGTTTTTTTAACACAGTACACAAGATGACCAAACAGTTTAGGATGAATAAGGAGTTATTTTCTAAAATAACCTTTAAAAAAATATATATATTTTTTCAAAAATCTGGAAGACATGTATGAAATAAAGCAAGAGTCTTAGAAAGAATAGACAGAGAAGTACATATGACTGTCTTGCAGTCCTGATATGTTTTCTCATGAAGTTCCTCTGTGATATGTAGCAAGGGACTTAAGGATTAGGTTACAGTGTTTGCTATTCTTCGTTTTTGAGGTTTCTGGCCTGAGATTATGCTGATGATTTTCATGCAATTAGTGCTCATACAACTTCTTGCTACATCAGAGTTTTAGTTACCTAGTAATTCTTATTCCCTGTATCACTTCTCCTTGTCATCTCCTTTTTGTTTTATTATATATAATAACATAAATACATAACATAATAAACATAACATAATAAAATAAAATAAATATATATATAATTTTATGTTATGTGTATATATATGTGTGTGTGTATATAACTTATTTTTACAACACCCAACAACTGTTATGCCTCTAAAGGGTATAAAACCTTCTGTCTGAATCAATGACAAAAAAAACATTATTTTGATGTTAAATATATATATATGTATTATGCAGGATATCAGGCTACGGCTTGATTTTGCCTGCTTACTTTTCTAAATGTGTCTTCCTCTATGTAAGAACATGTAATGACCCCAAAATAACAATTACTCAGCTACATAGACTGAACTTGTGCATAACCCTTTTCTCCTCTGGGAACAGAATAGCAACAATGAATTCACAGTGATTACCGACAAGTCAGCAATTTTGCAAACTCCTGATGTAGTGAATAGCTTAAATGGGAACTGAGTAGAAAGCTGAATTAGTATGCCCAGACCCTGCCCTATCTGAAAATAATTTATTTCTTTAAAATAAGTATGGAGCAGGATGCTTCTAGTCTTCCTAATCAGAAGCACCACATGGCTGTTTCAGGGAAAACTGCTCAGTTCACATTGTATAAACCAAGTTAGAGCCAAAGGGGCTTGTTGATTTATTGACAACATGTAATTAATCAGCAACCAGTGAACTATGCAGATGGGTTCAATGTTAGCAATACAAAAGACAAACCACAATGTAAGAGGTAAATCACAACATTAAACACTTAAAAATCTTAATATACATCTACAAATTTCTAAATGCCTCTCTATAACTAATCCTGAAATGTCCTAATTCTCCAGTAATGCCCATTCACAGTTACATGTGCATCCCTCACCCTGCAGTGTGGATAACATGCACATCACTTCCCCAGGCGCCCAGGTTCTCACACTGGACTCTGCTCCAGGGGCAGATGCTCAAGATCTACCTGTACCCACATCACTGCCTGCAGGCCGCATGCTGCCGAGAGCGTATCCCATGAGCCACATTTGCACCTTGAAGTGAGGGCATTGGGCAGCCTAGCTGAAATAAGTAAATCAAGGCACTGTTATTTTACAGAACACTTAGATTAAGAGGCTCTATTTGCAAAATGAAGCAATTTAAAGACTAATGTTGACACAATGAGTAGTAGACTGTTATTTTAATGATGATGACTGCTGTTGACAATATCAAGCGGAACCGCCATTCTCGTATAACACAGATTACATACATAAAATATGTACAGATTAAATATGTCATAATTTAGATAACAGATTACCTTCAATCAGGCAGACAAGTCAGCAATGTCTGCATGCTTTTATTCTGAGGAACAATCTTTCATGCAAAGGAAGTTTATTTGAAGATCAATCTTTCACAAACCTTCATCAAACTAAAGTGAAAATCAGTGCATAAACTGCAGTTAAAAAATGATAATCCAGACTGAAGATTCCAACGTAAAAACATTTTCCTTACATCTAGCTGGACTTCCTGTGTTGTAGCTTCTGACATAAGCCCTACCCCTGAGCACCTCCCAGAAGAGTCTGGCTCTGTCTTCTTCCTCCCATCAGGTGGTTGTGGACAGTCCTATGAGCAATATGACCTCCTGTGCCTTCTTGTATTGAGACTGAACAAAACTAGTTTTCTTAGCCTCTTCTTGTAAGGCATGTGCTTCCACTCCCTAACCATCTTGGTCTTCCTTCGCCATGATCACCCCAGTAAATCAATATTTTTGTTGTACAGGAGAGTCCCAAACCGAACACAGTTCTCCTGATGCAATTAGAGATTAAGAAAAAAATGTGACTTCTTGTTAGCCAGATATACCTAACCAGAATGACAGGCCTTAAACCACCTTTGCTGAGAATATCATCTAGATTTTTCTCAGGACAGGGAAGGAAAGGAATTTTACGAGAGTAGCCAGGCAGTTTTTAGCTCTGCGCACAGATTTAACATGCTTTGCATTCACACACAGGGAAGGTCCATAGCTGACTGAAACCTTGAATTACAGACTTTGAGTCTCTCTGGGAATATTTTGATACTCAACATTCAGTGACAATCTGTCTAGAGGGAAAAAGGGAGACAGAGCTCAAGAACTGAGCTGCAATGTATCCAAATCATCTGCACCAATGTGGAAGACACAGAAGCAATATTTGTGTAAATAATCTATTTCATCATATTTTTCACTCTCTCCATCATGCCTCGTCTTATCAATTATATAATTTCTTAGCTCTACTTCACTTTCAAAATTTCTGTTTTCTATTTTTTTTCACTCTGCCTGTACCTCCTAGCTTTACTTCTATTGAAAACTGTTTTCTCTTCATTCACCTATTTAAAGCAGGAACTAAAAATGCTAAGTTTATGCACTTCTGTTCACAAAAACAGACTTGTTTGTGAACAACAGAATGCGGTTCATTCTTACTACACCAGCATATATAAAAAAAAAAGAGAGAGAAATTTGAATTTTATGCCTTCACAAACTACCCAAAATGCCTGCTGAATGCATAGCATGTTTTCTAGTGTGTAGCTAGTGATCTTCAGTAAAGTAGTAGTTTGACTTGTACCAGAAAAGACAATGTAAGTATGTGTTTTGATATAGTTAAAAGTATCCTCATAAGTAATTGGTTGAAGTGATAAAAATCACAAATAGCACTCTTCTGATTCTTGACAAAATCTGTAACAATTATATAGATGTAATACAGCATTGCACATTCTAACACTGTAGAAAATTTAAATTCTTAAAATTCTTTAACATTTCCCACTGTGTATATGGATGTAGCTCACAAATGTAAAGTAGGGTGCAAATGAAGACAGTGCATGTCTGAAAATCAAAACTTAGCTTAAAAGTTATTTGACATGGTCATGTAGAAACCACTTTATATACACAGCAATATTTCAGCAAAATGGGCTGGAGTTTAGAATAATACCCACACCTGCTATTTGACAGAAAGCCTTGGAGAGGCTAGAGGAGCCCTATTCAAGGTTATCCAAGTTTCTTGGAGAAAACTGTCTGCAAGAGCTGGTAAAAAGAGCATTGCAAGCTCCTAAAACCTTCTTGTAGAGATTGTCTTATCAAACCAGGTTCACAGAGCAGCTGAAGGTGACAGTGAGACATGTTTGCTCAGGATGTGTAAATGTTTTGCACTAGACTTCTCAAGGGATCCTGTAGTTTCTGCCATTTTCAACGCTGCATGGTCTTTAAAGGAATACTGGACAGTCACTTGATACCATCCCTTGAGCTGAGGTAAAACTTTTAGAACCAAAGTTATTTTGAATGAGACATTTCAAAAGGCCTGGAAAACTGATCTTTTTCATTATTTTTTTTTTGCTCTACTGCAGAATTTCTAACATTCCAAAGGATCAAAACTTCAGTTATTTGAAATGCGTCATATGTATGCTGTTTCTTTAAATCATGTTGGAATCACATATAGGACACAATTTGAAGGTAAAAGTTTGCTTAAATACGATAGCTTAAAATAAAAGTTTTGTGAAAAAATCCAATCAATATTTCAGCAACTAAGACATGTAGGGCCTGATGGGCTATCATTCCTTCGGAATCAGCTAACCAGCTGTGTGTTACATCTCATCCATCTTTCAGCTGCAGGTACTGAGGCAGATGAAGCACAGCTAATCACCCCAGTCAACTGAAACAAACATCAGCTTTTCTATTCTGAGTGCTCATCTTAAATTCATATTCTGTTGAGATTGTAAACATTGCCTGAAAATTAATCCTGAAACATCCAACTAGGAAAAGAAAGATAATTAATTAAACATTTTGTTCTGTTGAGGTACTTTGACCATTTTAACTACTGTTAAAGGCATTAACAATAAGTGTGATGGGAATTAGGGTGTTTATTGTGTTTTGGAATTCAACTAATTTAACAGTTTGTAAGACATTTAACAACGACCATAGAAGAAAGTACTTTGGAAAAAAGTAATCTGGTATGCAGGAAAGACATTTATTTTGCTTTGACACCTCTTTTTAGCTCAGAAATTATGATCTGTGCCCTAGGCTATCAAACATCAATGCAAAAAATTATTCACAAAGGGTTTATGGTTCAAGTGGTAAAACCAGTCATTTGCAAAATGTTGACCCAAGTGAGTCAGCACAGAAAGCTTGATCTTTCAGTTTGATGAAAATGTAATTTTATGGATGTCAAGTCGAAGTTCAAAAGTGACATATAGTGTCATACAGATAAATAGTTTTGCCGACAGCAATGCCATACTTCATAAGTACTTGTCTGGCCAATAGTAACTACCATGATGATTAAGAGGGCTGCTTGCTACTAAATTGGCATTTTATCTCATTTTACATATCATGTAAGTCTCTAGAATTAAAAGTTAAGACAGGGCTGCTTAAAAACTGCCTTTAATACTTTACTCCATATTTCATTTACATGTAATGAAGAACTGTGGAGATATATTTGAACTTTAAGTAATTATTTTTATTACTATTATTTTATGTGTACTACTTTCACAAGATTAAAGATCACTTCAGCTTTGAACGAATGTTCAAATGAGGGGAAAATGCTGTGTGAAATTGTGGCATTAGTTACTTTGTAGTTACTAAGAGAATTTAAATCTCAAATGAGGAAACATTTTTATTAGGAAAAAATGTTCTTCGTTTTTCTTTTAATTACCCCTGTATGTTTTCTTTCTCCTCTCTCAGATAAACTGGTATATGATGAAAAAAGCATATAAAAATGAGTATGCAGACTTTTATAGGAAATGCAGAATGTAACTGTCCTGTCAATATTTTACTTAGAACAAAGAGGTGACAAACAGCAAACAGTCTCTTTCTTTACATGTTTATGGTCAAATGATTAGGTAAAGAGCCAGTCCTGCTTTCAGTTAAAACATAAGCATTCCATACTAGTTCTTAAACACCCTGTTTGAACACCAAGTACACAAAGAATGCAAAGGTCTAAGTATTTTTTAGGTCTGAGTTCTGTATTTACGAGAAAGTATAGTACGTTCCAAATAAGTTTTGCCCTACTGAATACATGAAGTCAGTGCATGTCCAAATGCGTCCAAGTCATTTTGAGTGTCTACATGTTTAAATAATCAACAATGCACACATATGCTACTTAGTCTTGTCCTTTCTGTATAACTTTCCTGAATACTTTGGACAGAAATGCAGGTCATTTCATGTCACTTATACTTGCCACATTTATTTGGATGGTGCTTGCAGTGCAGCCTGGTAGTTGTAGTTCCTTCTGTACAACATGCAGGATGAGTCCCCACAGGTAATATTCAATATCAGGTACTACAAGGCCAATACATTCTCAGTTACCATGCCCTAAAAAAATGTTTAGAAAATTAGAAAACATGCATTAATTTAATTTATCTTATTCAGTTCTAAATTCTGCTTAACTGGAGGTTGAAGAATGAAGCTCATATCACAGTTTATCAGTAAGGAGACTAGAAAATCTTTTGAATTATATGCTCAATATGAAGTAGGATGAGAAGATGCAATATGAGTTCTGTCCTAGGTTTGACTTTCAAGATCTTGTGAGTGGGCAGAGTCTGGCTCAGCCTGTTTTTTATAGTACATCAGGATTCACATAGACACAAGCATTTAGAGGAAAGGGTTACAATCTGTTGTGACTGCCTTTATATCCACCTAAACCTCATTTTAAATCTCTCATAACAAGCATAGAGAGAACTTTTCTGTCTCTTTTTCATCCTTTCCCCAAAAGATCAATTTTTCTTTTTCCATACGTCTCAGACCTGTGAACATTTCAATGAAAAATAAATAAATAAATAAATACTTTTCTGCCTCAGGGCAAAACTGAGATCTCTTCAAATTTTCCATACAAAATCAGAAAGCATGACCTAGTCAGTGCTGCAGATAAAATGCCCAGGCTATGGGAGATGTAGTTCAAGTGCTCTGCAGCTCTAAGTGCTGCAGGCAAGGTCCTTGTTCCTTGGCCCTCTTCCTCTCATGAGTTTTCAGTCACTGGGCTGCAGTTATTATACTCAGCAAGTCCCTCGGGGCTCTGACACTAAGCCTACTAAATGCTAGTGTTTTGATGGAATTCCAGTTGGTACCAGTGTGTGCAGGGATTGGATCACATGGCCTAAGTGAGAACATTAACAGATAGAAGATTCTGGACACTAAAAAACCCTTCCCAGAGAAAGTTTCAGCATGGTGATACAGTCCTGCTAAACATTTCAGTTCTGAAGACCTGGAAAAGAGCCTTTTTAACAGTAAATATACCACCAGCTCTAATTTTGAGGTTACTTGCTTTCTCTCTTAAGTTAGAGTCAATAAGCTAGAGACAAAAGGTTAACCAGAAGATAAACAGCTGAATCTCAGAAAGAAACCCAAGTTTATTCTGATCATTATGCTAAAAGAAATTTAAAATAAATCATTGCAATTATGAAAGCTAATAAAATATTGCCAAAAAACCCTTATCTATGTCATCCTATTAATGATTTGGCAGCACAGGCATTAACAGCCATCTTCAAAGACAATCCTGTCTGAGTCTATGTTTTCCTTGTGCAAAATGATATGATTTTAACAACTGGAAAACGTGAACTCCTGCTATCTCTTCTTCCTCACCTCTAAAAATCTCTCTTCTGCTCTGCCTTCATTTCCATTTCTGCACCAAAGATTTCAGCCTCCCATGACTGGGAGAAACTACATATTTTTTCAGTTATTCCTTCCTATTTGTGAAGGAAGTAATTTTTATTGCTTGATAATGAAATGCATTTCCTGTGTAAGGAAAGCAAGATGAGCAGAATATAAATGTCACCAGGGAATTTTCTCCTAGCCAGAATTCACAGTCTGGGGAACAAAGCAGATGATTGTTCACAGACAACACTGTTCACATTTCTTTTGCAGTAGAGATTATTAAAGGTTTACATCTCACCTTTCACTGATATTTTAGCTATGTCTTCACTTCTTGCAATATTTTATTTTTATGTCTGTCAGCCATGTCCTTGCAACTATAACTGCTAAATTCAAAGATGCTTGTAAGCACAGTAAGATATTCTGTTTTGACCTTCCTTTCCCTTTCTTGCCTCCTTCACCTTAGGCAATTGAGTCAACATGAATTCTTTATTACATTTATGGTCTTTCATGATTATCCTATGAACATCTTGTGAAGCGGCAACATAATATACTTTACATTTATATTAATTTTGTTATTTTTAACAGCTGGCTGTGAAGCAGTCCAACAAAATTCTCATCTGACTGCAAGATTAAACTAACAAGTAGAAATTGCAAGAGGATGCAAATATTGCAACTTACTTAACTCTGAAAGGTTTGTAGGCTCAGATATATCATTTGGGTACCTGCGATTTTCTAAATCCCATCAGTCTTACACCACAAATCCTCCGAAATGTTCTCAAAGCTATCCAAAACAGCTGATATAATATTTTTGAGTGTAATGCATTTAGCTAACCTGTTCTTTGGCTTTTCCATCTATTAAAGTTTACTTACTAAACTGTGTTTTTAATAAAAAAAAACTTCTGTAAATAACTGTGATTCATCAATCTATCTCAATTGTCTTTTCACACGACCGCAAAACTGCAGCTCATGTTAGGAAGGAGTGGATGTTATGAGCCTGCCATGAGCCTAGTCTTTGGAAAAATTTGTTCTCTTTCTCTCCGTTAAAATACTTTTGCTGTGATTTAGAATGAACTCTTTCGTATTTCTGAGAAAATACCAAGAGAAAAAAAGGAGTCTTGCATAAAGCAAGACTTGCATAAAGCAAGACTCCTAGGAAGTCGTAACAAAGTCAGTTGTTGTTTCATATATTCAGTATGCAAATTTAGATTTGCATTATACAGCACCTGTTCATTTTTATCACCTTCTGAAAACAGTTTAGTAATACAACACTTTCTGAACTATTTTTCTAGTTTGAGTTTGCTAACAACAATTTCTTTTTTTTGGACCTATGAAAAGCACCAGTCTTAAGGGAGTTCATTAACTAGGTGCTCTGCTGGCTCCGTTTCCCAGGCTATGTGCCTGTAGCATGGAATAACCATAGCAAAAGCAGTACATTTGACTTTGTCTTTGTTCTTAATACCTATCTTACTATTAAAGCTAAGGACAGATACAACAGCCAGATTGTATATCACTAAAATCTGATTCATCCTCATAACATCAAATATTTACTTTGTCTAGAGCTGCAAGTAATTGCAAGCTTATTTTGTTCAGGCTTAAGCAAACATGGAGGAAATAAATTCTGTTAATTATTAGGTCGTGATAAAAAATATGATTTGTTCACTACCAGAGATATCATATGCGTATGATCTCTCAGTACGAGGGAAAGCTTCAATTGCTATGAATATATTCTATTGCTCCAAGGAAACACTTCAAATGTGTCAACTAGAAGTAATTACCAGAATGTCTAGGAAAGTGATTAAAATGGTTTAAAATTAAGATTTCAGCTTGCCATAGTTATTTCTATGCAAATATGCTATATTTTTCAACCAATATCCAGGTCTTAATTAAAAGCATACTAAAGTTTTAGAATAACAAGAAAAATTTAAAATTCAAGCTATAAAAATAATTGCAAATGAAAGTCATCTTTTTTTTGCTTACTGTACTCCTCCTCTTTTCTAATGAAGAATAACACTGCACAATGCACTATTAAGCTGTGTGTTTCCTGAATGAGTGATTGAAGGCTTCAGTCAATTTTTATTTTTTACTGACTAGCTATAATAGCTCAATGGTATGCTATGTTGCAGGTTTATTTTTATATTTAATTTATATATCTTCCATGAAGTGTGTGATTTAATCCTCAGAATATGACATGAAAATTTTGTTGCAATTTGCAGTAGGAAATGGAAATCACAGGAAATACTTTCATTGTCTGTATCTACTCAGGCACATTTGATTGACAGTGTAAGCTCTACTGGAAGATGGATTCATATTTCTAGAATTCCCTGGAGGTCAGTCTGCTTACTATGTATAGTCCCTTCTACTAATGCTCCCCTTTTCACATACACCCTATATAATAGGCCAAGCTTACAAAGACAGAGCATATTTGCAAAACTCCAGTGGAATGTTGGTTCTTCTTACCCTGAGAAGGTAGGGCACTCAACAGCCCTACATTTTAACCCTTTTGCATGGGTTAAAAGTCATTTGACCTTTCAGCATGGGAAAATTTAAAAAATCAAGGAGGAAAAACATTCAGGAAAAGTTAAGTCTTCTGGGTGAACAATAGAAGATGAAGATGTCATTTTCTAAAGAGATCTTCCTGGTTCTTTTTTATATAATGAGTGGGAAATGAAGGAGTGAGTTATGGTAAAGTTTATCTGTTATATTACTTATTAACAGCCTCCCTAGGTTTTAAATTAAATACTGAACTGAGTTTTGTAGGGTTATTTCAAAGGTAACTACATTCACGGAATTTTGCAAAAGATCCTTCAGATTTCTCACTGTCCAGTCCAGTCCAGTAACGTAATTTATGTTTTGGACAAATTCCTCAGTACTTTTCACAATAAAATCTTCTTAAATAGGTGAGACTACTCCAATTTCACTAAAATCTCATACCAGATTTTGCCACCTGTGGGGACATAATTTTCAACTCGTTTGGATATGTCGCTGACACAGTGTTTTCCAGTGATACATCTTCCCTTCAGCCACATCTAGCTTATTAAAGTTCATCCTGGTCTTTCAACAATTGAACCATGGATTTGAATTATGACTGAAGATCCGCTCTGTAGAGATTATCTTATTGACGTCACTGCTGAAGTTTCTAGATATTGATTCGAAATGAAAGACTTTATATTAGCAAGTTCCATCAGACATTGTATGCTCAAAACAGTAGGTTGTTAGTCAAACAATGGCATGACAACATTTTTCATGCTGCTTTACAATTCCTTCTTCCTCATGCTGTAATTTGACAGTGTAACTCACTACATATAATTATAATTCACCAAAATCATAGCCAAGTTGCAAAAAATAGAAAAAAAACCCCACTATGATAGATAGTTAAATAAGTCCATGTTATCTTGTAATAGGGATAGTTTTAAATTAAATAAAAGAGAAAATAAAATCTTCTAGGTTTCTGGTCCACACCAAAAGCTGTCTGCCAATCAAAGTCATGTGATTTGTAGCTAGGGAGACTACTAGGGGTAATTGCTTTAAACTGGATTCCTTTTTATTAAAATTAAACATACCCTTATACGGAAAATTTCATTTGGGAGGAAGATTTAACAAGTATTATTTATATAATCTTGAATTTTCAAAAGAAAGCTTAACAGAAGACATATAAAAATGTTGTAATGTATTTTAATATTTTCCTCCCATGTTTTTCATTATCTTAAGTTGACTCGATTTTGTGAATAATTTCAGATGTTCCAAACCTTCATTATCCACTAAACTTGCTATTTTTCAAGACAAATTCTTTCCACTTTCCAAGAATATTAACTTCAAGATAGCATTTAACAGAGTTCCTGAGGTAGGCTTAGTCACACTGAAAGTATTTTTTATCTGGAGTACAGTACTCCTCAAATCAGAAGTAATATATTCTCATAGTTAGCCTTTTCTGATCATGTTAAATGAAACTATTAAAAGCATCAAGTGCTAAAGAACCTTCTTTCTTCATTTTACTGTCAGTTGTGGGCTGGAAATTTGGAATGAATATTTGTTTAAACCCCCTCAAGTTGTCTTTCCTTTAAAAGACAGTTCTGGTTCTTCAGAAGCCTTTAAAGGCTCAATTCTTCTCCTTGAGATATTTTTGTAATATACTCTGAAATTATGGAGGGATAAACTGTCAAAGAGCCATCAGTTTCATTCAGACTACACCCATAAATTAAATCAAAAGTGCATGGAAGTATTCCCCAGACCTGAGGTCTGCAGTCACCTTATTAAACTGGAAGAGATCTCTTGCCTTGGCTTACTCCCAACCAGTGCCCAGGCATGACCTGGGAGAATACCATCTGATCCAGGGAACATGCCAAGAAAACAGAATCTAGAAAAACAGATTCCTGTTTAATTTACTATTATATCTGGACACTTCATGTTTGAGCTCTACTGATCTCCACTGTGATATACCTCATTGCTACTGCTAATAGCCAGTTTCTGAAAGTTCCAGGCAGGGATACTTACATCAACCACTGGTCTCACTGCGCACCTTGTAATGCAACTGGGAGTTTGCCAGCTTACAATATGGCATATAAGAACCTACTGCAATACTTTCAGGATCTTTGCAGGACTTAATTGTGGTATTCTAATTTCTCCATTTCATTTAGGAAGAAAAAAAAAATGGCTAATGCAGCCTCCATACAGCTACTATAGCAGAACCTGTGAAATGTTCTTGTTCAGTCTTTGTGCACATGACTCTCAGTACCCAAGAAGACCTTCCTATATTCAGTAAAATCTCCAACTTACTGGAAATAAACAGTTCCCCATCATCCATAGAATTCATCAGGAGCGCACCCCTTGAACACAGAGCTATCTTTAAAATTTGTCTTTCTTCCCACTAAGCATCATTCTGTGACATCCCATCCAGGTGCTTCTTCATGAGTAAAAGCAATTGGCTGTGGAAATAGTTGGTTTACCAAGGGGTGGAGGCTATGCACTGAACTCTACAAGTAGTTAATGTAGAAGCAAGATGAAATGTTCAAGGTGAGAAGACAGGCTGGTTGGGGAGTTTTAATGTTTTTTTAATAGTTGTTTCTGATGTTTTCTGACTGCCTGTGACTTCTTATATTTTTTTATGTTCCTGAACAGTCCACTCATGACAAGGAATGTCAATTAGCTTAGTTGATATTTCTGGCTATCACCAGCATTTCATTTAGGAAGAGACAAGGGTGAGAGACCATGAATTATATTGCCAGGAAGCTTTCAACTGGTCAGTGCTACTGATCCTCAATAACATATTCTTTCACTCATCCATACAGAGCCTGCCTTTGCTGCTGAGCTCCTATACTGGGATTACTGTCTGCAAAAGAGGGACCAGAGGGAAAAATATTTCTAGCTGTAGTTTACCGACATGCCTTCACTCAGTGATCAAGAGCCCTTATCCTCTTCTTAGTATGCACTGCGGAGGACAAAGACTGCCAATTTTAAACTTCTACATCAATTCCAAAGATAGGAATGCAAAAATAAATTGGAATTTTTACTTAATTAAAAGCTATTTTTCCTGTACTCATAAGAAATAACTTGAGTAGGCAATGTTCAAAATGTCAAAAATATCTCTTCTTGCCTAAGACAAGATGTGACACATTTCAGTAAAAATTTGAATTGCTGCAGTATTGACTGAGGGAATGGATAAAGCAAAAAGCACTCAGTGTTAACTGTAACACTGTCATTGCAGTGCTCCCAGGCTGTACAGACTGCAGGAACAGATAAGGAAAACAATAAGAATTAAAAACTTCCTGTAATATACAGCAAATGCAGTGAATGCTCTTGACTGCTACTTGCAAAAAAGTGTATGTACATTTTATACCATATTATATAAATTGAAATGTTTTTCTACTCAGCTGAATTGCCTACACATTTTTGTTAATGAAATTCAACTAAACATACATGCTAAACTATTTCTTAATATATTAGACTTAATAGATCCCTGGCAAGTATACTGCTCTTTAAGTAGTTCAAACTAATTCAGTGCTGTTGTTTTTTTGTTATAGTAGATGACTTGCAGGATTTTTTCCATATTTAAAACTAAGAATTAAAGTTGTCCAGGCTGTCCTTGAGAGCTTACAGTAAGTGATATTTGTCTTTGTAGCTGTATCTAACAGTAATAATACAAGAGTTGCAGTATGCATAGTAATCCATGACTTTAGATTTCATTATTCTATTTAAAATAGTACTACAGATAATAATGTATGAGGAAAACAAAATATTGTAGTTATACAGAGAGAGGAAGTGACACCAGCACTATTTAATATATTTTCTGTAAAGCTAAGATAATATAGAATAAGCTAAGAAGTCTTGGCAATACTTTTTCACATACACAAATGCACACATCCAGGCAGTTTCTGCTGAATTTTATGATCCTTTAATCCCTGGAGCACTTGCATATATTTTTGTCCAGTTTTCCTTCTATATTCTTAATTGAATAAAATTCTCCCAAAAGAACCACATTCACCTGAGCCAGAATAGTTGAAAAATAGAAAATAAACTTTTCTGAAGTTTGAGTTAATTTTGTTCTGGATCTCTTTGCCAATTAGACATAAACAACTTAAGAGAGGGACAAAAAAAAAAAAAGTTGTGCCTAAAACTTTCTAAGTAGATCTGTTTGGGAAGAATACTCAAAAAGCAGGAGTTTACTAGATATGTCTTTTTTGGTGAAGGCATTCAAATTGCAACTAGGTATCAAATAATCTATGTACTGGATAATAAAAGGGGCTTTGGACAATGTAGTATAAAAAAGGAACTATATCTACTATTTGTAGGAGACACATTTCCTTAGCCAGGGACACCTTTTACTACTGGTGTTGAAGATGCTATGTGTATCAGACAAATTTATTGAGGAACACAGAAAAGAGCATCAGTGGAGTTGTGAAAGTGATGAACACCATAAAACATGTCAAGAATAATAAAGATGAAAAACTAGGACTGAGGAATGTATGTATTCAAGAACCTCAGTTCCTCAGTAGAGACACACAGTTCCATATGAATACAGTCACAAGAGGAGATTAAACCCTCAAATGGATAGGCTAGTGTAAGCAAGTGATGAATCTCTTCTATTCTGTACTTCTTTATATGACAATAACTTCTTATATGCTATTCTGGTCTTTTAGAAGTGATATTGTTTGCATTTATTTCTAGAAGCACATGACAATCATCATTGCACTGAGATATTTATCTAGAGAGGTCTGAAGGGCAACACTGCCAGGAGCACAAGATCAAGGAATCACTGATAGTCCTTCTAACGTCAGGCAGTAAATGGCAAATTGGGCAGGCTTGCTGAGCAGCAGATCAAACAGTCTATTCTGAATATATTCTGCATATGATTATTTAGGTCCCTTTTTTTTTTTTAACTTTTCTTGCCATTCTCTTTAGTTCTTTAGATTTCCTTTTTTTTTTTTTTTTTTGCACATGATTTCAGATTCCAGTGCTCTCCATTTTTAGTGCAAAAGCTGGGACTGCAGCTGAAAGAAGACAGATGTGGTTAGAACATTATACAAGCTGAAAGCAATACAGTTTTTTGTGCATTTCTTTGCAGTACTTATGTATTGCATGTGAGTTACTAAGAGATAAGGACACATAATTCAAAAAATAACTTTTTTATAGCTTACAAGCAAATGAGTTCACCTCACCATCTCCAAATGGTCAGCTTGTGACAGAAGCATTAAGCAGACTTAAGGGAGCTGTGAAATTCACTTTTAAAATATTCTCTTATACCTTATAGCCAATACTTTATTATACCCTTCAGCTTATAGTCTTTTAAAGATATACTTGAAGTTAGCCGCTGGATAGCTTTTCAAATCAATGAATTTTGAATTTTTGAATAGCTAAAAGGAGTATTTGGGTAGAAAACTGCAATAAAGGAAACACTATGATAAGAATGCCAAGCAGTTAGCATTATTTTTAAATGACAGAGGATGTTCTGTTTCATGAAAAAAATGACCTAAAGCATGTAAGAGCAGAAAATCTGCCCATCAAAGTTATAAAACATTTATAAAAATAAACAAACAAACCCGCCTTCAACATATATATATATATATTTCAGCATTTAAATAAATAAAAATGAGGCCACCGGATGCTTTGAAGATATCTAAAATATTTCCAGCAGTGTTTCTGTATGGAATGATCACTGAGTATTAAAGAAAGGCCAACTATTATAAATAAAAAAAGAAAGCAGGTAGAGCCACTGGCAGACACCTTGCTCAATTTAAAAATAAAGAATCAGAAAGTGAGATTCTATAGTTTGCATAAAATGTGTATTTCATCACAGCTGTGACACTTCTTGTATTTTCTAATTGTTACTGTATTGTGCTCTGACATAAACTCTAATAATTCAAAAGCATATTTGATAACATTAAATAATCAGATGTATATAATCAAAACAGTATATGGGTAGTTTTAAAAGACAGAATTCTTACTTCAGTATGGTTACACTTTTTTTTACTCACAGTTTAAGCTCTTGGCTTTCATCCCAAAAGTCATATAATTTAGATTTCCCATACCTAGATATACCTTTATATCATACCTTTATATTTTGTATAAATATGAAATCATGGAATGCATAAAATATGAATTTGCATTTAGTGTCATATTTATCTTAAAATTATGGGGTTTTTTTAGTCAAATCAAAAAGTGTTCTAAACTTTATTAATTCTTGCCTTAGAGTAAAATAATAATTTCACATTCAACAGCATGTTTTGCTCTAATAAAATTAGTTGCAATGGCTAAAATATTATGAGCATCACACCGGAGATAAGAAGGTTTTAGCTCATCTAAGGAAAAATAACTTCGATAATGATTGCAAAGATCTCTGTAAAAAACTCAGAAGATAGCATATATTCCTTTAGACAAAGTATTAATGTCTTTAAATCTCAGCTGGGATGATCTTTTAATATGAACACAGCAGATGACAAAGCATGAAATGAATACTATAACTAGGCATAAGCTTAATTACTTTAAAAAGCAAATTTTTACTTACAATGTATGGCTAGGGTTTTATAGAGGTATATTAGATATTTTGGATGGATTTTGAGGATTTTATTTAGTTGTTGGTGTTCGGACAACCCAGGCATTCCAAAAATGTTCAATATGGACGGAATAAATGTCATGTTGGGCCATGAAGAAGAGGCTGAAACAAATGATTTTTCCTGGAACAGCTAGTCATAAAATCCCAAGGAAGATAAGCAATAGTCCTGTAGGTAGTACTGTATATGCACAAGTTGTGATTTAAGATGCAGCTATGAGAGAGCAAATGAGCATTATCTTGTATAGTCGTAGTCAACACTCACATTCAGAAGTCTTTTATGCATTAAAAGTAGGGCAAAGATCACAAGCTTAGCAGTATGCGAGAAATAAAAGTGAGGATTATAGTTGAAAAGAAAATAAAGAGATAAGTTAGAGGGGTATTGTCTTTAGTCAAGGCTGAGGTTTATGAAAAGGTACAGGCTAAGTAGAAAGAAGCCTGCCAGGGTTTTGGAGAGACAAGCAGATAAAGGATCTATCTTGAAAGAAAGTGGATTTCAAATAAAGAGACTTTTTTGCGGGGGGGAGTCGGGGGAAGGAGAGGGAGGGAGAGGGAGGAGCAAGCAGATACAGTGGGGAGTAACTCATCATCAGGACCAGGTTATAGGTACCAGCCTGAGGGAAATTACTGATCATGAAATTACTGATCTACTAAATACAATTACATCATGTTGTTTGGTTATTCTTGATATACCTGTGTCATTGAGGGTAGAAAAATGGAAAGCAGTAAATGCAACAATGATTTCCTATTTCTTTTATTCTATAGAATATGTGGGGCATTTCCAAGTTAGCTTCCCAATACACAGGGAAGACTGCATATACACTCACTCCTATGGATAGGAGGCATCCGTATTTCTTCATAGACTGTAGAGGGAATGCTGGCATTTTCATTGGGCACCCCTTCTTCCACCCCTTGGACCACACAGCCAAAACTTGGAGAGCTAATCCCTCAGTTCGACATTTGCAAGAGCCCAGCTAGGTTCTTCTGGTTAGGTAACAACGTGTACAGCAGCATGAGGGAAACCCTACCCTTCTTCTCTTATCTGAAATAGTTTATGTCCCCACACTTTTGATATAAAGAAGTATTTCTGAAGCAATAATAATTAATTTGTTTCTTTTGCATGAGAACAGAATATAATTTCCTCTAAGAATTTTTAGGTATCCCACATGACTTCTAACATCAGCTGTTTTGTACTGGAAAATTATTATGACTGTGAATATTGTGAAAATTATTCTAATGAGAGGTAAAATGAGAAAGTTTAATCCGGCTAAATTTCCCATTAGATTCTCTAAAAGATCACGAAAACTCACAGATACCAAATGTTTTTGTAATAAATGCCTCTATACTGAAACAAAATGCAAGGATTTTAAATATAACAAAAATATTGCTATATAATCATGTTTTAGAAAATAAGGTTCTTTCTTTATGAAGGTTTTTTCCTTCTTCCTTAGGAAAATTAAACCATTCTTTTTAATAGTTCTGATCATAGTGTCCCAAATTCAGAGGGGTTAGTCAGATTTCACTCACTCACAACAGGATAAAAGTTCTCCAGAAGACTGCCACTTTTGAAAAGGAAATGCTATTCAAACTAAGCATTAAAATATAATTTTTAAACTAAGGAAATGAGTATTTAAAAAGATGGTCTTAAGTCCATTCCCAGAAGCAAAGACAGTAAATACATTTTCTACCAGATTAGAGTTTAAAAAATGGACTGATATTTTTCTTAATTTGTTACAACTATAAGAAAAGACCATTTTATTTAATTATTTTTAGCAATTATTTTTAGCAATATCATTTTTATTTTAGCTGCATTCTGATCTTATGCAGATGAGGTGTTAATACACTTTCATATCTCCTTTAGATATTCTAAATATTTAAACATGCCGACTACTAAGCACTGAAAGTAATTATTCATATGTATCAGTCCTCCAAGATGATACTATGAAAAGCCTGATCTATTGTATAAAGCAGACTTACACTTGTCATTCAGGTATGACCACTTGGTTTTTATTCTATTGAGTTGAATTTTACTTGCAAGTCTGAGAAAGACTTTCATGTGTTTTAAATGTAGTTTTCTCACTTGGTCTTCCAGAATCTTACTACCTATGCTTATTACTTTTGGAGGCTTCATAGTTGGTTTGATAGCAGAACAAGTGAATTCAGTTTTAAAAACAGTTTTCAACAGAGTAATGTTCAGATTAATCTGAAATACAGATCACATTTTCAGTGCTTGTCCTCTTTTTTTCTGAAGTTTCTGTGATGCCAAGAAGTTAAGGAATTAAAGACTTGCAGAACATATTAATAACTATATACATAAAGATCTTTTTTATTATTTCTTTTTTAGAAGGCTATACTCTAATGAAGACAGATAGACCATTTTAACATTAATCTATAATTTTAATTAAAGAACACCAAGATGTGCTCATTTTCTGTTTCTTTAATCTTATGCTCCAAAGACAAAAAAATCCCAGAGAAAAAGATGAATTGTTTCTGTTGCCTTTCAACTTAGATTGACTTGCCAAAATGTGTGTAGACTATCCGCCTCTTAATCAGTTGAAAATATAGATGTTAGTGGAGTGGTCAGCTTTGTGTTAACTTGAGCCTTCAGGAGCAGAATAGCAAGAGTTTTTAAATGCCTTTCTCTGTCCAACTGATGAACAGTATAGGAACTGCCTTTCTTTTTAACATATGCACTTTGCACCCTAGTGTTTTCAAAAGCAAAATGGGAGTAAAAGACCAACTATTTCTACTCATTAAAATCAGGACAGAACTGTACTGTTACATGATGGAAAAGAGGGTGACAGATGGGGTCAGATGTGTAAAAATATAATTAGGAGGCTGTTTAGAGGCACGTCAAGTCTAGTGTTGGTCTGCGAGAGATCATCAGTTATAGTACCAAAAAAAAAAGTAAGTATAAATGTGGGATTCAGCCTGGTTGTATTGCCTTCGCTGGCACAGGATCCACGCTTTTACTTACCTCCATACATTGACCAAACAACCTGGAGTTTTGCATCAGTTTAATACTAAATATAAAAGTACGGTTGATTCCCGTTACTCTCCATATATTTAAAAAAAAAAGTAGTAAAGCAAGATCAATATCATACTGGAATAAAACAAATTAACCTAGCAATCCACAAAAACATTATATTAAAGAAGAAAACCAAACTTAGAGGTGCTCTGATCCAAAGAGTACATAATTAATAAATGACGAGGATTTTGCTTTCTACTTACCTTCATAAAAAAAAAAAAAAAAAGAAGAGATCACAAGCAGCATATTCACAAAAGGACAAATCCTCAACCCAATACTCACAACTGAGTACAGGAGTCATACTGAGTTCATGCTGTCTTGAAAAACTTGACTGGGCCTGTGTATTTCTTAAAGAATTCCATGGTGGCTGATAAAAATGGATCACCTAGTATCCAGACAGTTGAGCAATTACCTTTTCTGTGGAAATAGGCACTTGGTGACTTTAGGGTAATGAGGGGAAGAAATGAGAGCTTATTCTCATTTCTCCTTAGCAGTTAGCTCTGGTATCACTTCAATATACCACATTCCCAAACCACGTTCCTCCTGCACTCATCTTTGGTATACCAGTTCTCTTATGCCTTAATTTTTACTGTAAGGGGCATTTTGCAGTTGACCTTGCTACCTTTTGAAATAGAAGAATAGAGATTTAGTTTCTTTTATTTCCTTGAGACATTTATTTGGGCTGCCTTTTTCTCCAGTCAACTGCTGCAATTTTGAAGAAACTGACTATATAAGTTAGTTAAAATTTCCCAACAGATAAAAAGGAACAGAGGGAATAAAACCTGCATGTGTAAAGAAGCTTCATTTCTATAGGGCAACAGAATAAAATGTTCTTAGAACTTTAAAAAATAGTAGTTGGTTTCTTTTTAGACTAAACACTATTTCTTTGGAGAATAATGAAATTTCACCCACTTACTTAGAGAAATAAATTCAAAACATCACAATTTTCAAATAGCTAAGTGTTCTGCCAATACATGTGTTTCTGCATTCCACAAAGATATTATGGTTCATTTCTCCTCTCCCAGTTTCATTTTGGTACTTTAAGAAACTCTTGAATATTTTCACATAAAATAAAGAGACTCTATCTGGAATAGTTAGCAAGTACATCAATTAAGACTTTTGAGTTGTCATAAAGAGAGTTTGGGTGAGATCTGATCCCCAAAGCAAATACGACAAGCATATTTCAGAAGACAGTTGTAGCTAGTGTTGAGTAGTTACTACTAAAAAATTGCTTCTTGGCTTATGCTCCAGATGCATAGTGAGAATCAGATTTCTGAAGAAGCTATGCATGCAGGGAATCAGAAATCTTTTAGGAACTTTGGCTTTCACTATTCATAAGAGGTTTTAGAAAATATCTAAAGTATTCAAAAATCTGGAGTACAAAGAAAAATTTGCAAGGCTTAGATAAATAATTTGAAGGAAGAGTTCTGTATATGGTTGTCAGTATATAATTACTGATTTTTACTGATATATTGAAACTGGAACCTGTAAGTTCACTTTGACCACAGAAGGTAATGATGAATTGAAAGATATCCTTCTAATTTCATTTTTTTTTGTATGCTACTTTTTTTTTTTATATATGCTGCCTATATGTAAGTGCTTAAAACTAATGTTTGTCCTCCTATGACCATGGTGCATTAAAAGTATTTGGCTTTTGGCCATAAATATAGAGTCACTAACTGAAAGATAAATAATATGTGAAAAAGGCATCTTGATGCCTTTCACGGGTAGCATGAAAAACACTTTACAATGAGAAAGTTGTAACTTTTAATCTAGAAGGGACTCAGGATAAAGCTTTTGAATTGTGGATGGATAATACAGAGCATGGAACTAAATATACATGCCCTTGAAGGTAAGGAAAAACAGACTGAGATGGCCAAACTATCAGTGATTTATAAACAGTGTAAATTTAAAGGAAAAATTCTAAGAGATTTTTCCTGTTTAATGTTAAAAAAACTCTGTAAAAATGAATGGAGATAGCAATCCAGGACTTCACAGATGACTTGGTTTCCTCACAGTAACTCAGATATTGGTAGAAAATTGAACAGTTTATCATTAGCTAGGATAGTTTTAACTAAGTAAAGATTTCCTACAACCAGAAACTGATTTTATTGCTATTTTTCCAGCACAATTAGTACTGTCTGTGGCTTTCTCTGTGGGGGCCTGAGGACCTTCCGTGTGGATGAGAGGCTGACTCTGTCCTTATCTGACTAGACAAAGCCCTGATCAACCTGGTCTAACCTAAGAACTGACCTGCTTTGAGTAGGAGGTTGGACTGGAGAGCAACTTAGGTCTTTTCCAGCCTGAACTACCCTGCGATCCTACAATTCTGATGTCAGCTTTCATGTTTGTTTAACTGTGGTTTTATGCTTCTGCTTTAGCCTTACAGTTCTGTCCTCCTAGTTATATGTTGTCACACATCCAAGAAGTTGCCAGATCATTCCCTTGACAACTTGAGTTGTGACTAATGATTCTGCCCCTTCTCTTGCTTACCATAGGAATGAGGTTGACCTGCTGGAAAGAAACTCCACAGAGAGGGATGTGGGAGTCCTGGTTAACAGCAAGGTAACCATGAGGCAGCCATATGCCCTTGTGGCCAAGAAGGCCAATGGGATCCTGGCTGCATCAGGAGGAGTGTTGCCAGCAGGTCGAGGGAGGGGATCCTGCCCCTCTGCTCAGCTCTGGTGAGGCCGCACCTGGAGTATTGGGTGCAGTTCTGGGCTCCCCAGTACAAGAGGGACGTGGAGTTTGTAGAGAGGGTCCAGTGGAGAGCCAAGATGATTAAGGGACTGGAGCATCTATCATATGAAGAAAGACTAAGAGAGCTGGGCCTGTTTAGCCTGGAGAAGAGAAGACTGAGGGGAGATTTGATTAACATGTTCAAGTATCTAAGGGGTGATTGTAGGGAGAATGGGGCCAGGCTCTCCTCGGTGGTGGCCAGTGACAGAACAAGGGGTAATGGGTGTAAGTTGAAACATAGGAAGTTTAATCTCCGTATGAGGAATAACTTCTTTCCTGTGAGGGTGACAGAGCCCTGGAACAGGCTGCCCAGAGAGGCTGTGGAGTCTCCTTCTCTGGAGATCTTCAAGACTCGCCCGGATGCCACCCTGTGCCACGTGCTCTGGGTGTCCCTGCTGGAGCAGGGGGGCTGGACTAGATGATCTCTAGAGGTCCCTTCCAGCCTTAACCATTCTGTGATTCTGTGGTTTAGAGTCAATGTAAAGGACTCTAGGACTTCCCCAAGGAGCATAAGACAGGCAAACCAAGTGCTAGAGTTTGATCAAGAGCTCAGTTACTCCCACAACAGAACAAGGAGAGGAGATAAATAAGGTGATGAAATGCAATATTTGTACTGGAAACAAACAAAGACAGAGTTGGTTTTGTTGGTTTTTCTCTGACCCCATGTAAGAAAAAAAATGGGAGGAGGAAGGAATCTGGAGACTGAATGCTCTTGCATTAGGAAAGCCTGTAGGTAGCCTTTCAAAAGGTCTCTTTTTAATGCTGAACCAGTGAGGAATAATTTCTTAGGAGATCCTGGCTACTGACATTCAAAGTGTGAGCTTTACATAGACCAAAGACAGGTTATATATTTACAAAATATTTTATATAATTAACTTAAAATTTAAACTCCCAGGAAAACAAACAAATAAGCCAAATAGTCACAGAGTGATTTAGTGATTTAGTTACTCTTCTTCTAAGAAAAAGGTTATTGGGGAAATACATAGAGTCTAATCAGAAGTACAGGAGAAAAAAAGCAGGAATAGAAACTCAAGCTCAGAACACAAATCACCTTTCAACCTCAACTTCATAATCATTACCGTAATTAAATCCTCGTAATTTAAGCTGTTTCACTCAATGGAAAATTGATGACTCTCATATTTTCATGGGAATTTTACTGTATTCCAATAATCTGTTTTGTATAAATTAATTCCCTAGGGTAAAATAATCATTTTGAGGTACGCATTTGTTTGGATTTTCTTTCACATTACAACAGGTTTCATTCTAAAAGCAGCTAATGGTCTCACAATTTGGAAACAAGGCAATGATTTACTGTCTGTGACCTTAATTATTGGAAAAAAAATGGAAACAGAAGCTTAATAAAAGGAAAGAAATAGTTCTTTAACACTAGTGCCTAGAATCTTAGCTTATGCCTGAAGAACAATTATTTTAGCCTAAAACATTTATTACACCTGCTCAAAAATCTTTTATTTTCCCCTATCTACATTTGAGTTTGGATTTGTTTATCATCTAGCATATGGAATAGAGCAGTACTCAGTTTGTCATTGAGATGTCATGTCATCAGTGCCTCTGAGAAAAATATTAACAGTAAAATTACTAATGCTGCAGTCCAAGCAAAGGACAGCAAGCAGCAAGGTTGACAGAGAAGGTGGAGAGGCTGAGTTTACAGTCATGTATTCTCTGATCCTACAGAAAATCTAAAGTAGCTTACTTGTTTTACCTCATGTGTCTGTTTGTTTGGGCACTGACCTGCTCACTCTGCAGTACAAAGAAACAGAAGTTTTGTTTTCTAAACAAATATTGTATTTGTTTCAATAAAAACAGTTATTGAATGTAATTTAAGCTTTGTCAAAAGTTTTTGGAAGTCATAATTTCTTGCTTAGCTTTCCCCTATGGACAAGACAGGTGCCATCTTGAATCCAACCTTGTCCACTACTTCACCTCTCTCAGCATAAGGCTTTAGAAGAGGTAGTGTCCAAGCTTTGATGGATGAGGAACACACCCTCGGGACTAAGAAGCCTCCTGCAAGAGCCTGTGTGGTCCCTGACTTTAAGCACTACATCAGATGCTCCCTGACTGAAATAATTTCCAAGTCATAGATGGAGAAAAAAATAAGAAGTCACCAAATCTGTGCAGAGAGAGAATAAAAACCAAAGAATGTGTTTAAAAATATATAGTTCAATAATGAGTTTAGTAATTTAGCTGCTGGTGTCCATGTGGTAGGAACTGAGAATCCTTTCAATCATAGGAAGCTCTCTTCAAATACCATCATGGGGTATTAAGGAGATTTTTTTTGAGCCAAAAATGTATGTCTGAATGTCTGATATGTACATCTGTAAAATGTCATGTCAGAGGTGAAGAAGCAAAAATTCATCATTTTGCAGAGCACACTCAATTATTCCCCCCCAAAACATAGGCTTTTGGAAGTTTGGAGCACGAAAAAGGAGGACTAAAGCAAAAGCAGAAAACCTGGTGAATTTATACAGGACATGGACTTACTTGAAAGTTTGGGATTATCCCTCTGATTCTTATTCACTTTTTTATGAGTTTTGTCCTTCTATATTTTTGGAAATAAAGAAATGTCTGACATTCTGAAGTATAGCAAGATTACAAAATCTATCTAGGAGGGCCATCTGAGAGTAACTGTCTAGTTCTTCATCTTTATGATGGAAACTTTTATATCCAGCCTCAGTAACACTGAAGAGGTAACATCTATATTTAACAGAAAAAGGAGACATATATATCTCCTAAAAGTTACTGCCAAATGTAGCATATTGTAAGATTCAGCTGTCACTAAGCCTGGGGGATGTGAGCTTTTTCATAATAAAGACTGCCTGCAAATTCTCTGTAGGCAAGCAATCCAACTGCTTCTTTACTTTTTGATTGCTGTGCTAGTCATTTAAAGTTTCCTTAATTGAATTCTCTTCTTCACGTACTTTTTCACTGTTTGTAAGTACATTCAGTTTGAAATATGGCTTTAGTTAGCATGCTACCCATCAGGTCATAATCAATGGCAAAAGGACAGATTTTGATTTGATTTTTTTTTTCTGGTCATGTTAATAGCTCAGGGACATTGTTTGAGAAAAATATTGCAAACCAGATTTTCAACTGAGGTAATTGCCCTTGGCTGTTACAGAGCCATGTCTTTTTCTATCATTTAAAGCTATCCATTAAATGTTTCTGAGATAACAACTATTTTGACTACAATAGCTCAAGAAGATTTTAAATATAAAATTTCCTATCCTTTTATATCATTTATGTTACCTTTCCCAATCTTAGTCCAGTTGGGGGAAAAAAAAAAAAAGAAGAAAAATAAAAAAATACTCTTGTTTTTGACTTTCTCATACTGGGAGAAAAGGACCGCTTGGAAGCAAAACACTCTTAGTGTTTTGACTCAGCCCTATGTGTTTCCCATAGTGGTACAAGATAACTATCTTGTTAGACACAGCTAAAAATGTGACTACAACAAATAATGGCCTGTCACTCAAGGAAAGACATGATTTTCTTAAAAGTACTGAAATGACTTTAGGGATTAGAATAATCTAGAACATATTTCTGGTATTATAATTTCTCACCAATGACTGATATGACAGAGATGAGATGATTAGTATTTTGGGAAAATGGAAAGGTAGCCTTGTATCCGCTGTCCAGTGTTTTGTTATATTCTGCTTTGCTGCAACAGGGAAATAGAGACTTTAGTTAAAAAGAAATAGAATAACTTCAACAAAACAGTTGTATAACAATTGCCCCTATGGCTTTTTAAAACCTCCAAAGTTGAAAACCTGCATTTTCTCCTTATTCAAGTTGTGTGAAAGGCAGCCCATAAAATTGTTTAAGAATAACAGGATTATAAAAGTTGAGAAGAGAATAGTCTGTGAATGAGGTGACCTGCCTTCTAAACTTCTGTGACTGAAAACTGTCACTTCATGATACTCTTATCAGTTTCCTTGTGCCTTTCTGAATCCCTTCTCAGGCTTCTTGTGAGGGGAACTAGCTAGCACTTGCCAGGAGGAAAATTCTTTCCACAGCCAATGGAAATATGTGCTGATCTCTTTTTTGCACAAAAAAATCATATACTTTTTATTCCCAGAACTTATAGCAAAAAACCCTCCATATTTTTGTCAGCTTTTATTCTCATCTAAATTAAATAGCAATATTGCATTTTCCACAGAAGATTTCCCCAAATATAATACAGACCACCCATCTGAAAATCTCTTGCTTCATTCTTTCCTCCAATTGCTTATCATCTGTAGCTTACATTGTCTTAATTTTTTGCCCAGCTTCCCCTTTAAAAAGCAGATCTCCACACCACTGTTAAATTGGTCCATGTTTTTGTGACTTAATCACATTTCTCCTAGTCACATTTGCATGATAAAACTTGATCCTTACATGAGGATCTGATTTTGGGGATCAAACATTTGTCACTGTTTTCAGCACACGCGGTTTCATAGCAACTCCACATGTACATAACACAAAGTTGTCTGAGGCCTATGGTGCTAAACACTGAATTAAAGCCTGGGGACCATGTTATCTTCTACACAGGGATGCAAGCAAAGGCATTTTCATATGTTATTCTGGTCACCTCAGCTCCTAAGATCACTGAAGGATGAAGCACTGGAGGAAATAAATCTCTCATTACAAGGTAGACTCCAGGCACGCGATCAGCAGTTGCTGGAGAAGATGCTCTCCCTTCCTAAGCATCCCTATACTTCCTCTGGCATGATTAGCTGTACAGGTACTATGAGCCTCTCTTTCTCACTGAAAGCATTCAGTGTTAAAACTCACAAGGCTAGATATGCCCATTATATTACTTATGGAATGACCTGGATTTTGCTAGTCATTTCCAAATGCAGTAATTCTTGGTGTGCTTTACAAGAGATCTGAGGAGCTTTAGGAGATTATTAAAATGCTGCTGTCAGGCTATACTAAGGATTTGCAGCTATTTAAAATCCTGTCAATAAAAAGTGTATTGTAGAAATAACAGTGACTCAGACACAGAAGAACAGTTATATTTCCGTGCCTAGAGCTGAACAACTGAACACACTACTCTGNCTCCAGGCATGCGATCAGCAGTTGCTGGAGAAGATGCTCTCCCTTCCTAAGCATCCCTATACTTCCTCTGGCATGATTAGCTGTACAGGTACTGTGAGCCTCTCTTTCTCACTGAAAGCATTCAGTGTTAAAACTCACAAGGCTAGATATGCCCATTATATTACTTATGGAATGACCTGGATTTTGCTAGTCATTTCCAAATGCAGTAATTCTTGGTGTGCTTTACAAGAGATCTGAGGAGCTTTAGGAGATTATTAAAATGCTGCTGTCAGGCTATACTAAGGATTTGCAGCTATTTAAAATCCTGTCAATAAAAGGTGTATTGTAGAAATAACAGTGACTCAGACACAGAAGAACAGTTATATTTCCGTGCCTAGAGCTGAACAACTGAACACACTACTCTGTGTGGGTGCAGATGTGGGAGTGGGAGATTTTCTAGCAAACTTCTAACTAGGCAAGTGAACACGAGGATGTCCAAACCTGAAAATACCTATATTTCAGCTCATGACTACACAAGGGGCTCAGGGTCCAATCATGGATATTAAATCAGAAAAATCCTAATTGTTCCGCTAATATTTGAAAGCATCCGTGATTGCTGATGTGTTTGAGAATCAAGGGAGTGAGGCTGTGTGCATGCCTTGCTGAGACCTTCAGATCATGCAGAAAGAAGTGACAGGACCAAGGCATCTGTGTTCATATTTATGTGAGGGGTGTTTGTGCCTGTGTGGGGTCAGCAAAGGCACTGCTTTCTGTCCATATTGGTCAGCACAAATGCCTGAGTATGGTGCACTGATGTCTGTATGTGGAGGACAAGTCAGAGCAAAGGATATTATAAATAATATATATGAAAAACTAATGTCCTGAGACAGCATTAAAGTAACAAGGAAAAAAAATCAGCACGGGAGGAAGGGACTGAAGCATATTCAGGGGGAAGAAGTATCACAAAGAGATGCTTCACAGGTAACACTGTGAAAGCTGGTTGAGTGTGGAAAGGCATTAAATTGTATATNCTCATCTAAATTAAATAGCAATATTGCATTTTCCACAGAAGATTTCCCCAAATATAATACAGACCACCCATCTGAAAATCTCTTGCTTCATTCTTTCCTCCAATTGCTTATCATCTGTAGCTTACATTGTCTTAATTTTTTGCCCAGCTTCCCCTTTAAAAAGCAGATCTCCACACCACTGTTAAATTGGTCCATGTTTTTGTGACTTAATCACATTTCTCCTAGTCACATTTGCATGATAAAACTTGATCCTCACATGTAGATCCCCCTCTGATTTTGGGGATCAAACATTTGTCACTGTTTTCAGCACACGCGGTTTCATAGCAACTCCACATGTACATAACACAAAGTTGTCTGAGGCCTATGGTGCTAAACACTGAATTAAAGCCTGGGGACCATGTTATCTTCTACACAGGGATGCAAGCAAAGGCATTTTCATATGTTATTCTGGTCACCTCAGCTCCTAAGATCACTGAAGGATGAAGCACTGGAGGAAATAAATCTCTCATTACAAGGTAGACTCCAGGCATGCGATCAGCAGTTGCTGGAGAAGATGCTCTCCCTTCCTAAGCATCCCTATACTTCCTCTGGCATGATTAGCTGTACAGGTACTGTGAGCCTCTCTTTCTCACTGAAAGCATTCAGTGTTAAAACTCACAAGGCTAGATATGCCCATTATATTACTTATGGAATGACCTGGATTTTGCTAGTCATTTCCAAATGCAGTAATTCTTGGTGTGCTTTACAAGAGATCTGAGGAGCTTTAGGAGATTATTAAAATGCTGCTGTCAGGCTATACTAAGGATTTGCAGCTATTTAAAATCCTGTCAATAAAAAGTGTATTGTAGAAATAACAGTGACTCAGACACAGAAGAACAGTTATATTTCCGTGCCTAGAGCTGAACAACTGAACAGTCACACTAGTCTGCAAGAAGTTACAAGTACAGACAACACTGCTGGAACGTGGAGGAAACCTCAGTGCTAACAGGAGCTTCAGAGAGCTGATTCAGCGTTACAATCTGTGCGTAAAATAATTCGCTCCAGGATTCATACTGAACGGAGATCAGTATTTAAATTAATTTCAGAGAACATCTTACATTTTACATATTTATTGTTACTAGTATTACTAATAGAAATGATAGAAAATTACTGAATGTCTGAGTCAGACATGAAAATTACTTTTAGGAAACCATAAATCAGTTTATAATCATTGTCAAATTTGGAGTCAGAAATTAAGAAGAATTGACATAGGATGAAATTGGTAAGGAAAAAAAGTGGTATTAGTCACAATGACCACCTCAAGTACTTCCTAAATATCAAAAAGGATACTTCATAAAATATAGATCTGACTCACAAAGACAGATACATAAAAGTGAGATGAATCTGAGTTGCAAACTTGTTGCCTACCTACTGGACTTGAAAATAATAATTTCTCCATGCCAGACATAATTGGTAGATAAAATATTATTGAACTGGTAAAGTCATAGAAAAATAAACAAAAAGGCCACAAAAGATTAGAAGTGATTAATTCCTACTTGTGTGACAGCTAAGTCGTTGTCCTTTTGGAGATATCTATGCATAAAGACAATATGTACCCAGGTTTTCAGCACAGAAATTACTCCAGCACCTAAAAAAGTTGCCCTTCTTTTTAAATGTTCTTGCCCAGATTAAGCACCTATGTTATCCTGACCTATATAAAGTTTGGGATAGTACAATGAAATAGACACTAATTTGTACTCAGCACCTCCGGGCTCTGGACCATCTCAGAGACTGTCTACTAGCATGGGCACTGCTCAGATCAAGCCCTGGAGAGAAGATATTCCCTTCTTTGTGGCTCCCTCATTTAAGTACATAGGAATCCTGGGATAAATCCACTCTCTTGCATTAGGCTATACGTCCCAGATAGGTTCCAAGACATTTTGAATTACTCTTCCCAGAGAATGTGATTAAATGACAGTTTTGGAAAGGAGTTGGCCAAGTCTTACATATAGAAAAACAGGAAAAGACTGAAACTCATCCAAATGGAGGATTCTGAGGGGACAAGTTATAAGGATATGTGGAACACATATGTCGTTAGCAGGTGGGTAACAGCATCTGGTTTGTGAGAATATCTGGTTAACATCTATTCAACACAGGAAACAAATGCCATAGGCAGAAAAAAGCAATAAACTGAACACTCAAATACACAAAAAATCCCGAGATGTTGGAAACAACAGCAGAAGCCAGAGCTCTCAGGTTCGTAACAAAGCTTTGAAGGAATCACCAAAAGCCTTGGTCCAGTCCCAGCTGTGTAACCAATAAGAAGAAGGAACATGATCACCAAAATTTATCTTGAGACAGAGCAAGCCTATTATGAGTCTACTGAGGGGACTGTGGGAATATGCAATGCTGGATGTTAAGCACATAATATAATGGATATTAAAGAAAGAGCAGGGAAAAGTGGATATTAAGGAAACGGCAGGGAAATAGATGGTTCAAAGTCGAACAGGGAGAAGGAACAAGTTTTGAAAGATGGAGAAGAGGCATGATAAAAGAGACCGGTCATGTTCAAGCTGGTTACTCACTTGCCCAAGCCCTGCACCTGACCCGTATAGGTTTTTCTGTCCTGTTTTCTTGTTCAGCCCTGTTTAAAACCCGTGCAGCCCCACACTACTCTATGTGGGTGCAGATGTGGGAGTGGGAGATTTTCTAGCAAACTTCTAACTAGGCAAGTGAACAGGAGGATGTCCAAACCTGAAAATACCTATATTTCAGCTCATGACTACACAAGGGGCTCAGGGTCCAATCATGGATATTAAATCAGAAAAATCCTAATTGTTCCGCTAATATTTGAAAGCATCCATGATTGCTGATGTGTTTGAGAATCAAGGGAGTGAGGCTGTGTGCATGCCTTGCTGACACCTTCAGATCATCCAGAAAGAAGTGACAGGACCAAGGCATCTGTGTTCATATGTATGTGAGGGGTGTTTGTGCCTGTGTGGTGTCAGCAAAGGCACTGCTTTCTGTCCATATTGGTCAGCACAAATGCCTGAGTATGGTGCACTGATGTCTGTATGTGGAGGACAAGTCAGAGCAAAGGATATTATAAAGAATATATATGAAAAACTAATGTCCTGAGGCAGCATTAAAGTAACAAGGAAAAAAAATCAGCACGGGAGGAAGGGACTGAAGCATATTCAGGGGGAAGAAGTATCACAAAGAGATGCTTCACAGGTAACTGTGAAAGCTGGTTGAGTGTGGAAAGGCATTAAATTGTATATAGAGGAACAAGATGCAAGATGTGCTGATGTTTGAACATGTAGAAGCCAAGATCAATACTTGCAAAGTTGTAAATGATGTGCTGTAGTGCTGTGTATGCAACATTCATAGCTGCAAATGGAAATGCCGGTAAGCCAGAAGGGCACCATGTTCCACTTGAGAATAATGAACAAGGTGTACAGGCTCACCAGGAAGGTGTATCAGATATACAGGATCACCAGCTGTTTCCTAGTAGTTAGGAAGGCAAGAGTGTTGAAACTTATTTCTTTAGTTAGTTAAAGTTGATTTCAGAACAGAAAATAAGAGTCTGGTGCAAGGAAAGATTTCACATATTTCACTTAAAGACAATGTTAAAACCAAGTGAGGGCAGGAACAGCTGGAAGTTGCTCTGCCAGGACCAACCTGTCCTGATGCCAGTTAGACCTCTTAGGTACCTAAGCATAAGTTAACCACCATAGTTTTACTTTTTCATATAAATAATGTAATTTTAATCTTTATGTATAGATTATCTTGTATATACATTTTTATGTGAATAAAATAATAGCACTCTAGAGCCTCTATTCATCTTAAAATTGCAGATTAAGCACAGATATGCAGTACAACATTTCTAAATTCTCCTATTCTTACCCAAACTCAATATGTTTGACCACTTTATTTTTGTTCTGTATACTGTGTCAGCAATCTCTTATTATAAAAATGTCATCTCTGTTCCTTATAGAAGTTTTAAAGTCATTTCACAGTTGAGTGGAACCCTAAACAGAGCTATCTTAGTGTAATGAAGCAGAAAACGATTGCTCCTTAACAAGACTGGTATATGGTGACAAACAGCTCATAAAAATCCCATCTGCCACCAAATACTCCTATTTTAGTTGCTTTCAAAACTAAATGCTATATTTCCTGTTTCTTTGCAGAAAGAAAAGAGGATATATAAAAGCCGGAGCCATCAAATTGCCCTTTGAGAAAAAAAAGATGAAAAAAAAGGCACAGCTCATTTTAGTCACTAACACTAATCATTCCAAACACTGCAAAGGTGTAGTGTCACTTCAGGATGCATTTATGGTACATAGATTTTTGTAAAGCAAAAAAAAGATGCTAACCAAATGTACTATAAAGAAACATTTCTGATGATTTAACAGCTGAGAACTATGTGTAAAACAATCTGCTGATGATTTTGCATTGTAAAAATAAGCCTCCAGTTACTGGAATCAAATATAGAAGGTAATTACCTGAAACTCTATTTGTAGTTACGCTGCTTAAATAGTTCTGGATATACTAGTTCTGGGTCCTGTAGTGCCCTTTCCCATCCTTAGCCAGTAAAAAGTCCATTGATTTAGATTCCTCTTTGTTTTCAATATTAATGAGATTTTTTTACTCAGTAAGGATTGTAAAGTCTCTGTATTTACAAAGAGCATCATGCTCTGGTGCAGTTCATTTGGATTTGCCGTCAGTACACTAACAAATAGGCTATACTGTTACTATCATCTGTCAGATGGGATCAAAACCGCTTGAAATGTCCTCTGTTTCCCAGGACTCTTAACTCTTAGTAAGGCTCTTAACTCTTTGCAGCAAGGCACAGTCTTACTACTCTTCAGAGCAGCAATGAAACTCTGTCTTATTATGCACAATAGCTATAAGTCACTTAATACTGGTGGTTCTTTCCAAACTGACATTTACTGCTGTTATTCAAAGTTAACAAAATAAAAATAATTAACATGTAGCCATGCCATCTTCGTATTTAGACATAAGCAAATGGTTGCCTTCAAATCCACTGATTCTAGTTCTCCTTAGTGACCTGATGTTTTTCTTTCTGGGAGATTAAATTTTTATCTAGCTAAGAAATCTATTTTTTGAGCAATGACATCACCTATTCCAGAGACATAATTTTACACTAGATGCATGAAAGGGACAAACAGATCACTGAACCACAGCAGACCACACAGTTTTGTGAAATATTTGGAAACTTTGAGCTTAGGAATTGCCCTTGCAGTGGTTGAGGCGGAAGAGGAGATAAGCTGTTATAATTCTTGACTAAACAGAAAGAAAAATTAACAGCATGCATTTTAGCTGCTACAAATGCACCAGGAATTATCATACACTGTCAAAAGCAGTCATGTGTGCCATCTCCTATGCACAAACAAGAAGAAACATATTAAGGAGAGGCTGGCAGATGGCATTCAAAAGACCAGGGTACCTGCTGCAATCTTATTTTCAGCAAAATGCTAGCTGGAAAATCCTGTGGCATTAGATAGTCACAGGTGTCTTCCTACTCATTGAACTAACTTTTCTACAAAGTTGCCTGTAAGTTGTTTTAAGGTGTGCAGCAAAGATGTACTCAGAAGGCTTCCTTTCGACTGCATAACAGCTGTGGAAGTGACATGATGGCAGGAGCATCTCTGGGACTGCCTGCAGGTTGTTCAGTAGGCTGCCCGGAGGCTACGAAGAACAGAAAATACCAGAGGGAGAGTGCTGATTTTCACAGGTGTAAATCTAATGAATGGTAGTGAACTTGCTGTAGATTCACAGCACTGTAAAAGAGCAGAGTCCAGCCAGCACTTATCATCCTGCTAAATGTGATCTCTCGCTGATGGCTCGAGTTGGGACGTGATAGCAGGGGCCTTCTCCCTGCAATTCCAGCTCCTCATTCCTCCAGCACCATGCACAGAAGCAATACTCACTTGGGTTAAAAACAGAACAAAGAGGAAGGAGGAAGGAAATCTGTCTGGTAAAGAGGGCTCTGTGAAAAGCTGCAAGTAATAGAAGGGAATATTTGAAAACAGTGACACTGCTTTTCTAGACAAGAATATCACTGTCAGCATATGAGCTGACACTCTTCCAAGCATCGTCAGTTGTACATGCTGGATTTAAGGTTGAAATGCCTTCCCCTTTCTTGCTCCCCCACTATTTTGTCAGCTGTCATGGTTGACAAATGATGAGACGGGTCTGGGAGCAGGAGCAAGGTACTGTCTGCACGCACAGAGAAGCCGTGGGGAAACCTCTCAGTACTCTGAGACTACACTGAGTGCTCCTTAGCTTTATATATCAGCAACATGCAGAGACTTCGAATCCAATTGTTCTGGGTACTGTAGAGAGTAAGAAGCAATGAATACAAAACTGGTAATGTGAAACACGCTGCTAACAACATTGAGTAACTAATAAAGCCAGTTCCTTGACTTTTATTAGGAACCTTTTGTGTGACTAGAGAGAATCAAAAGCCACTTAGGAGTGGACTCTAAGGCTGGTGATCTCTCAGTGCAAAGGCATCACTGGTAGGCCTGAGGCCATCAATTTTAATTATTTCCAAGAGCAGTTTCAGGGCAGCTGTGGCTGCCTAGGCAAGTGGTAGCATCCTTAATTTTCCCACATTTTCATCGGAAGACTGTTTTGGCCTTTAATGAGGATGAGTCTTTATGAGAATTCAAAAGAGTGAGTCTTAAATCCAGCTGATAATGATAATTTATTGTCCAAACATCTATTTAGGTTCCTAACTTTGCAGTGATTAAAATGGGAAGTTAAAGATGTAAATAAGCATTAAGAGTTTAAATACCTCTGGATCTGAACCTTAACCCTGTGTATTCAATCTGCAACTCAGCAATGCTTAGTGATTTGAATTTTTTTTCCTGTATTTCAGCTAGCTGGATAAGATAGTGTGTAAAGCCCAGAGGGCATTTTACAAACCAGTGTAGTAAAAAAGTATCCTTATGTCAATGACTTTAGATTCTTACTTCAGTTCAGGTAGCTTGATGCCATAACTCAAAATGAACCTCATGAGCTGTTTAATTCAGGCAGGCACAGCAATACCAGATAACAATAATCATTGTTATCACAGTAATACCAGTACTTAATGTAAGACTAGAACAAGCGTTCATCTAGCATTCATCTAGCTTGGTATTCCATCTTTGATGGTTTTTGTCAGTAGATGCTTAGCGAAAAAGCAAAAGATCAATACCAGCATTAAATGACACTTTCCTGAGTACAACTGTCTTTGAACCACCTGCAAATCAGAACCATCAAATTCTGAAAAGACTTATCTTTTATGACTTCCCATTTGATAGGGATTTTGTGGGGTTTTTTTTGTTTGTCTGTTTTACAAAGGAAATTATTTAGCAAAAATCTCTTCTCAGCCTTTAAGAACAGTAATTTTTTTTCTTATTATTATTAGCTTAATCTATGAAATCATCCATTTTTCTACACTTAGATTTTTTTTCTGAAATTTGACAGATGGAAATTTTTACCACTTTCTGTGAGCTTTTTTGCTAGAAAGAGTTCAAATGTTTGCTTTGCTCTTCTTTCTCTTTTCTTCCTCCATTACTCTATTGATAGACACGATAAAAGGCACCTAACAAAGTTTCCAGAATCTCCCAAAGTGAGTAAATATCTTCAAAAAATTTGAAAAGTAACAACTTTCTTCACAGCTTTATTTTTGTCTTACACGTTATCTAATTCCGTCCGTAACTGGATGAAGCTTCTGCTGGTCCTGTTTTCAGTGCCAGTCAGTGACAAAGCTGAGTGTGTTTCACACACACACACATGCACGCACAGAGAAATGCATTCAGTCACACAGACTACGATAGGATACTGTAGGTACACAGGCACTACTTTAATTAGTACCTACAGAAAACACTAGAACCTACATAAAACTCTCTTATAGAGAGCTCTCTTATAGAGAGCTGAGTCTTGTTCCTTCTCTCTGCCTGATCAGGTTTGCAGTTCACTGGTGAAAACACACCACTAGGTTCACTAGCACACACACATTCATGGACTCTCTGGAATGCCAGCAAAACCTCAAAAGTCCATTTGACATCAATGTCCAGACTCAGGGCCCCTTTACCCAACGTGCAAGTTTACCTGACTTGCCACTTCAGCCAGCTTGATGTTTGGCAGCAAATAGATTTGTGCACACACGTCTCACGCACACCACATTCATGGATCCCCTCAAATACTAACACAGACTCNACTAGCACACACACATTCATGGACTCTCTGGAATGCCAGCAAAACCTCAAAAGTCCATTTGACATCAATGTCCAGACTCAGGGCCCCTTTACCCAACGTGCAAGTTTACCTGACTTGCCACTTCAGCCAGCTTGATGTTTGGCAGCAAATAGATTTGTGCACACACATGTCTCACAAGCACACCACATACATGGATCCCCTCAAATACTATCACAGACTCTCAATCCATCTGTGCCTGGATCCTAGGCTATCCATCGCCAAGCTACTGGCTCAGACGCTGAGTCTTTCCGGATGTAGGTCTCCTTCTACTCACTGGCCAGTCCAGCTTGAAGTTTACTAGTAAATTACACACATGCACACATGCATGAGGGATTAAATTTACTAGAGAAACAGAAATACATCAGGAGCTCTCCAGTTCCTGGCTCCCAGACCTCTCTTACATTCCAGTTCCTAGCACCTAGATTTGCTTGCCCTGTGACTCACATCCTCTTCTCCAGTTGCTGGAACTTAGACCTGGTAGCACTCAAACATAGGCAAACATAGTTGCACAAAACAAAACTTTAATCACCTGCTTGTCTGCTTGTCAGCATGTNCTTAGACCTGGTAGCACTCAAACATAGGTAAGTCGCACAAAACAAAATGTTAACCACCTGCTTGTCTGCTTGTCAGCATGCTTAATCTACTGCTGTCCTTGTTAGATATTCTTTCTTTCACAATGAATACTCCTTAATCAGGTAACCTAACTTGAACTAAGGTTTTTTAACTCCTATTCCTCATGTTCATGACTGTAAATGCTTGATTCAACAGATTCTACTTGTGAAAAGTACTCTAATAGATTTATAATAGGGGTTTTACTTGATCTAGGAGTCTGTGTAAGACATATCTGTGCAGTTAAACCCTTCTTTCTGGTAATTATTATGAGCCAATGATTTAGCACAGTATCAGAACATTTAGTTCTCCTGTAGTGTGTTATGATCTATATACTCTGACAGTTAAATAAGGTATAGGCCTTACTCAGAGCATCAATTATAGATAAACAATAAAATATCACAACTAATGTGGTGCTTTACATCGAAGGACTGATGAGCAAAATTCAAACAGCATACAATTCAAAGCTTACAGACTTGATTCTGCATATAGCTAATGAGAAAGTATGGGCAGTAGGTATCTATGTTATGCTTTGTGAACACTGCTTGAATATCTTCACTCCATATGGAAGTGATTCACTTTGTCATGAATTCTAATCACATTTTTTCTACCAACTGGTTAATGATAAAGAGTAGTCCTAAAACAGTGAGAAGATTCCTGACTCAAATATTGATGTTTGTAAAAGACACATTTGACAATGCACATCTTCATGAGTAATGCATTCTCGATTTTTCATTTACTTTTCTATTAGATATACAAATCCTATAAAAAATTAAAGCTCTCAGATACTGCCATCTAATCCTCTCTCCCTTGGTTGATATAATGGAATGAGAATTTGAAATTCAGAGGATTATGAACAAGTCCGGATCCTTAAGGTATAAATGCTGTTCCAGTTGACTACAGTGGAAGATTCCCATGTGCATCAGAGGGAAGGATACAGCCCTTATCATTTAAACATTCCTGCTAAAATTTACTTTCTTGTAATGGTCTCTTTCTGTATTTGAAGTGCTTTCTATTTTCCAGGAAACTTGAGCATAAACAGGATTTAAATTATTCAGTTGCAGCTCTCCTTTACAGTTTCTATCAGAACATAATGGGATTAAAAATAATTATAAGATTTCTCACCAAACTAATAAATTCAGGAAATATACAAGCTACAGAAGCTTACCTCTCTACAGCAGTGCCTTCTATCCATGAACAGTATTAGCTGGATTATGGCTAAGATTACTTTAAAACATGCAGCACTGAATTTTAGTCAGATAACGGTAAGCAGAATGTCATGCTAATATTTGATATATCCGACACATCCTAGAAGTCATCCATAAAAGAGTGAAAGCTCTTACCATTTTGTTTCTTTGGTGACTTCAAAGAGCTGTTCGCTTAATGCACAGGCACACATGTACACATGGGAGGTATTTGTGCTGGACTGAAACCAAACTAACAATTCATTTAAAAAGAATGGGATTTTTAATCCTCACATCTGGACTTATTTCATCTCTTTTCACTCTATACTAGTGAGGGTTGGAACTTTATATCTAAATTCAGGTGTCTACCATGCAGTTCTATAAATGCACATCGGGTATTTCTGTTCTCATGGTAAGCCAGTGGAGTCCCATCATAGTTAATACAGTATGTGGACACTTCAGATCTGCTCCTCTCATCATAAAGTTAACCTGAAAGTTGTAGTTCAGTTTTCTAAATATAGGTAGCTGGTGTCACTTGAGATGTGATACTCATATGCTGTCAGGTGAAAACTCTGCTAGATGCCACTATCTTTATTGTCAATGGTTTAGATCCAGTCAACCATGTCTGTGTCTAGCGCCATTTGAGATGCTCCAGGACAAGAGACCTGGCCTCAGCTGTCATTTCAGAGGGTCATGGGTCTCCTGTAAGTCTATACAGAAGGATATCTCAGATACTCTAGAGTGTCTTACACAGCACTAGCCTTCCACAACTAAGCATAATTTGTTAAATTATGCTCAGCATGTCTATTGACAGTACTGGAGTTGGAATAAGTAACTTACACACAGGTAATACAGATATCTACATTGAGGCCTGAGTCTGATCCAGAATGACATTTTAAATGCTTAATTCAGTTGTGTAATCATAGATGCCAGTATAACGTGAGCCCCTTCAGGATGTCCTGATCTCACATGGTTCTTTCCAAAGACATGGATATTCCCCAGGTCACATCTGGAGACTCTGGTTCATCTACAGTGGTACTGCGTGCCCTATGTTTAGTCATGAAAGTCTCATCTACACACTCTCTAGTCTCAAAGGTAAGTGAAGGAAACCTTACTGTATATCATACAGTATATGTATTTTTAAATATAATCCATAATTGCTATAGTAGACATCTGATAGTGATAGTTAAATTTTAAAAATTGTTATCATGACTTGGGAAGAATATCACTTCCATATGCAATGTAGTATTTAGTAACTAAGGACAACATAACTATAATGATGTACTAAGTGGAATTAATGAGTGAAATCTATTGCTTCATAGAATTTCATGCATAACTTTAGTTTGCATGGATCATTAGTATTCATAGCTGAATTTTGTCCTTCGATGTGCATTCATACTGTTCCTTGGGACTAAGACAAAATAATTAATCAATATGCCTGCAAGGAGGAAGAAATTGTAATTAAATCATAATAATTAACATGGATATTAGATTAGTTTGGATAAATTGATCTGGATAACATATTCTGAAATATACAGGCAGAAATGTTTAAAGGCCATTCTGTTCATGCTGTACAGGTAGGTCACCTCTATTTAGCTTTATATCTAGTTACCTTGTTCATGAAGAAAATTGAGTTAATTAAGGCTCTATGTCAAGTTTTGACAAGTGATGATACAGCTGTCATTTTCTGTAAAGTTATATAAGATAGGAGAAGAACAGAGACTTTTAGGGGAGAGCTAGCACTTGTGACCAAAGTACTCTCTTAGCTACACAATCTGAGCAACAGAGTCAGTGCTATAGGTTTTCTGCTCCTCTGGCTCATATTTTAATTGGAAAGGTCAAAGAAGCGGTAGAGAAGGAGAAACAATACTCAGACCAACATGCCATCTACCCCCATCATCCAAACATTCACTTTCCCATACAAAAATAGGGAAAGTAAAGGGTCCACCCTGACAGGTGGTGTAGTAGCTTTAGGGACCAAAATAAGAACCTAGAGCTGCTATTACTTCACCGAGCAGTACCATAAAGCAAACATTCAGTAAACACTTGGTTTGAATCTCTTCTCTCTTCTCCAGGTTTCCTCTTTTCTGTACTGCAACATCCTTGTTCTTCTAACCCTTCTTTCTTCCCTTCATATCCTTTGGCATTTTATCACCATTCTTGCACCCCACTCCAGTATATGATGAAAGCTACAAGAATTCCTATGTAATCAGTAAGTATCTTCACTCTGGATCAAGTATCCATAAATATTTTACAAAACTTGTTGCAGTGTTCAGTCCTTGCAATTTCTATCAGTTGCTTAATTTTAAAACGATAATGTCTATATCATAAGCCCTGTTAATACTTCCCTGTGGTAACCCTGCTAAAATAATTTCATGACTATTTTAGTAATGGTATATATAAGAAATATGCAATCACCATTAATGGATAACAGTTTAGCTTGAGGAGTGCAATTAAAATTTGGAGTATCAAAAATGTAGGTTTTGATCTGTAAAGACTATTTATTAAATAATTATGCTATTTTTGCTAAAGCATCACTGAAAAAATGCTAATTTAAAAGTGATAGTGAGAAAAATAATAGAAGCCAGAATCTGAGAAAATGACATTCAGTTCATGCACAATTCACAGTGAGGTGAAAAGGAAAAATAATCTAATACATTATTCATTCTTAGCAGCAATTATAATACATTAAGACACCTGATAAGCATCTTAGATGTCAAACTGCTTGACTAATTTGCTACTGTTTGTGTATGAAATATTTTTCTACTCGCAGTCTGTGTATATTTATATAATAAATATTCACCCAACATTTACTCTAATCAACATTTTAATGATATATGAGTGTATAAACAAAAGAATCATATCTTGCCACCATAGAGATGCAAAGAAAACTAAAGACAGAGAATGAGGGAAAGATCTATAGATGATAATGTGGCTACATGCAATTTGAAATTAGGGAGAGATAATGATCAGATTTAAAGTACCTCCTTCATACTCCGGCAATATTTCCTTTCGTATTTCCTTTTGTATTCGATAAATATTAGCTTTTTTTTTCCTGACTCTAGTAGGGATTTACCCACGAATTATCATTGGCATAGGCAAAGCTTAGATAATCTTTATTCTGCATGAGGAGATGGCCTACAGTGAAGCCTCCTACTGTAACTGCACAGGAGAGCAGAGATTTCCAACTGTTTCTTTGCACAGCTTCATTTCTACTTCATACAGTTGCTTTGAATATTAAAGATTTAACGAGAATTGTGGCCCAAAATTTTCCATGTCCAGGCATCAGCTTATCCTGCTTTATATATACTAAGCCATGATTGCTGGAGAGGAATAACCCCAGGCACCAGTACAGATTAGGGGTTGACCTGCTGGAAAGCAGCTGCACAGAGAGGGATTTGGGAGTCCTGGTTGACAACAGGTTAACCATGAGGCAGCAGTGTGCCCTCGTGGCCAAGAATCATAGTATCACAGAATCACGGAATGGTCGAGGCTGGAAGGGACCTCTAGAGGTCATCTAGTCCAACCCCCTGCACACGCAGGGCCTGGCACAGGACTGCATCCAAGCGGGTCTTGAAGATCTCCAGAGAAGGAGACTCCACAGCCTCTCTGGGCAGCCTGTTCCAGGGCTCTGTCACCCTCACTGTCAGGAAATTTTTCCTTAAGTTCCTGTGGAACTTTTGATGCTTCAGTTTGTGGCCATTTCCTCTAGTGCTGTTGGTGACCACCACTGAAAAGAGGCCAGCCCCATCCTCACTGCCTCCCTTGAGGTACTT
>VWPW01005242.1:294893-514908 GCA_013389825.1 Crypturellus undulatus | reverse complement strand
TGCACTTGGCCTTGTTGAATTTCATGAGGTTTCTCACCGTCCAGTTGTCCAGTCTGTCTGGGTCCCTCTGGATGGCAGCACAGCCTCTGGGGTGTCAGCTACTCCTCCCAAAGAAGGCCAATGGGATCCTGGCTGCATCAGGAGGAGCGCTGCCAGCAGGTCGAAGGAGGGGATCCTGCCCCTCTTCTCAGCTCTGGTTAGGCCGCACCTGGAGTATTTGGAGCAGTTCTGGGCTCCCCAGTACAAGAAGAACACTGAGCTTCTAGAGAGGGTCCAGCATAGAGCGACAAAGATGATTAAGGGACTGGAGCATCTGTCTTATGAGGAAAGACTTAGCGAACTGGACCTGTTTAGCCTGGAGAAGAGAAGATTGAGAGGGGATCTGGTCAGTATGTCCCTGCTGGAGCAGAGGGTTTAGACTAGATCTCTAGAGGTCCCTTCCAACCTTAACCACTTTGTGATTCTTTGATTCTGTGACTCTAAATGGCATTTTTGTTAATTGTAACTTGAATGCCTAAAATGGTGGCTCCCATCTTTCCTGTGGAGTCAATGGAGAAATTATGTTCTTTAGAGAGCGATTCTGGGTATTGAATTAATCCTTGTTCTGTATTACTTTTCCATACAGTAACCCATACAGTAACCTTGGGAGCCTGGCCTTATATTAGATATCCTACATTGGAGTTATGCAAATATGTGCAAATATCATATTCTCCTTTCTCTCCATTCGTCACATGTATCACGAGATGTTTCTCCTATATTATTTATTTTCACTTTAGAACTACAGGCAGTTATCACTTAAAAATAGGAGAGAAATAAGAAAATAAGAAGAACATAAATCATAATTGGAAATTTTCACTAAAAATTCTTACTGAAACCAGTGACTGCTGTACACACTAGGTCCAGGACTTAAAACTCTCCTGAATCTTCTAGAAGAAACTGACCAGGTAAAACTAAAGTACATTTAATATACCTTTCTCAGAGGTATTTTACAATCTCCAAAAATGAAACTATCATTTTCTAAATGGAGCTGAGTTCATCTGCAGTTGAATCTCCACCCCTTTCTCTCTATATTCAAATATTTTTAAAGAGGCTGAATTCATCTTTATCAGTAAAATATCTCACATTTCTGATTTCAACTCTCTCTTTGGGAAGACATAAATCAAGACTATTGCAACTGTTGTGTGGCCAGGGCCAGCTGTTACCTGTCTGAATTTGCCTCAGTGTTAATGGAAGGGTTTGAACAATGATTATTAGAACAGACTAACTAGGCTTTATTGATCTTCCATTCTATTTCAGGAAACTGATCTGGAGAAGAAGGACTCCAACAAAAATATATCATTTTTCACTGTGTGGCAAGATTTACCACAAACCATATCAGAGAACCTAGACATATATCTATCTATCTTCCTTGTTCGCTGTGTACTTACAAGATAAGTGTCTTCAGTAATTCCCTCACATCAAAGTATATACTAACAAATGCAGACTTGGAGAATCAAAAGACTTAGGGATGAATTATTTTAGTATTATGCAAATATTCAAATTGGCAAATGACTATGACTTAGGGGAAATGACAATCCTATACTTCCGTTATCATGACAAATGTTCCTACTACAAAGAGAGAGCTAAATATCAGTCCTCCCTCTCTTTAAAATTCCACTAAAATTAGCTGAGTTATACACCTGTGAACTTGATCAGGGACTGCTTCCAGTAATGATTTTCTAATGATACATCTCCAGATGGTTTATCATATATAGGATTTTCTGCTTGGGGACTTAAAATTCAAAATAGGCATATGGAGTGGTTTTAAAGCTAAATGGATGTGTTCCAAATGTAAATCTTCCTTAAAAAGTCTAACTGAGAAAAGCCTCTCTATCGGCACCTTTTGGAAAATTATATTTAGATGTTTGTCTCACCGAGTGATTGTGTCCTTGAGACACTCAGAGAATTCCACTTGCACAGACTGTGCTGCAATAATGTAAATTCATCTTATTACCACTTGTTGAATATTATCTGCATATCCTTACAGGCATTTTCTAGCTCAATTACCATGAGAATTACCATGAAATAAGATAATTTTTTGATGAGAAAAGCCCAGCATTGTTTGCCTGTATTATTTTTATGCCTTCCTCTTCCCCCACAGTACTCTAGAATAGAATTTGAGTTGATTTAGACCCTAAAAAGAAACATGCTAATTATGGCTACATTTACAACAAATTTGCATAATTATAATAGTGACCTGCTATGCCGTGCAACCAAAATAATTAGTAACATACTGCAGCACTTGAGAAGTGCTACACAGACTTGTTATGAAAGAAAGTGGTTGCAATGGAAGGCAGGTCAGATACTGTCAGCGCTGTAGTGGGAGGCAAAGCAAATGAAAGAAGGGACTGTGGAATCAGCATTTAAAAGAGACAGCATGAATCAGATACTTATAGATCTCCTCGCAGAGTGGCTGTGTGCATTTTTGACACTGCACACGGCTGCAGCTGTGCTGTAGCTGTGTGTGAATTATACACTGCACCGCAGGGAGGTGTGAAAGGGAGGGATGGGTTTCACAGCCCTCCATTGATTGAGCTCCTTATTTTGTGCCCTTTAGATCTCCAAAAGAGGTTCTGCTATATTCCCTCGTTTTACACTATAAATTAGTTCCAGGTAGCATGCCTTCTGCATAATCAGAAGAAGGAGCACTGACACCAGCTGTCCATTCCTCTGAGACTCAGAACTGCTTGGATGCCAACACACTCCTGTGTGGAATCATTTTTCACCTTGCCAGGAATCTATAGTGCACCTTGACAATAAAAGCATCAAATCCATCTGTTGTAAAGTAGAAACTTATTTTTATTTGATATCTGTCCAACAGACCTCAGAAAACACGGTGTGCTAGTCAGAAGTTCCCACACAGTTGTAACTTATTTTCACTTACTGACTATAAGAGCTAAAATATGAAACTCATGTTACTCTAAAGTAAATATAGCAGACTGCTTGTCAGTTCTGCGCTCTGTTCTCAAGACGTGCCTGTGCTAGTGCTGATAAAAGGCTAAAGTTTTTGCCATAAGATTTTCTTGCTTCTAAACAAAGAGAGAGACTACTTTGCAGTGAAGAAGATTTAAATTTGGAAATCCTTGTGCATGCCAACTCCTGTAGGATACTAGTGTATGCAGCAGTGCTTTTGAAACTTGGGTCTACAGATGCCTGGCATTTCAAGGAATGCTTCTAAAGATAAGGTGGAAAGTCACCAGCTTGTGGACAGCAGGCTCATGCTTGGTATACAGAGCTCTGCACTGCTGTCAGGAAAACTGTCTGGGGCTGCATATTGAAGGAAATGGGGCACTTCTGCTTCTGTGCTCACCCCAGCACTGCAAGAAGCCTACAGCATTTATGGGGCTATATTAGCCAATTAGCACAACAAAACGCGTTGACAGAAAATTCGGAGATGAGCTTTTCAGCTGCTTCTTACTCCTTCCCTAAAAACTGTGAAATCCTCAGACTCTTTATTTCCATTTTCATTTCCAGGTTTTTGCAGCTACTGACATATTAGCAACAACTTTACAACACAGCTTTTTTCCTTACCACACAGTCATAAGAAGGGTACAATCATCTCCACTGCAATCTGTCTCCAATAGATCAATCAAAATGAGGTGTCTTGGAGCTATAGGGAGGCTGTTCTAGCATACCCAGCACCCAACCTTTATTTCACCATCATCAAAACAGTTTCCCTTCTGAATACTACTCATTCAGGTTCCTTCCAGCATCACTGTCAATGTGATGTGAACAAAACGTTTGTTCCCGATGTTAGCAAAGCTTAAATCTGCTTGTCCCATTTTGCATCTTGTGCTGTAAAGACACAACCCTGGGATTAAGTGAACAGCAGGTGCTCTTGCAAAGAGTGATTTATGTTCAGAAATAACTCTACCTACCTATCCCTTTTTTATGGATCACTCATATGAAATACAAAGTGCTCTGCACCTTAGGTTTCAGTTACTCCCAGATCTCGTACCAGCTGTTCCACTCTGTCTTGTGTATTGGAACTGGCTGAAAGTTTTGACAGGAAATACTTTGAGAATGAGGGAATTAGGATATTCTTTTTTTTCCCAGTTTTTGCTCAAAAGGTAGGTTCCCAGGTCAAACTGACAGCCTCAAATACTTTTTTTTTTAACGAATTTTTAATCATTTCATATCCAAAATTTCATCTTTCCAGCTTTCCATCTGAAGAAAGATGGAATTTGGAATTTCAAAATTTCCATCAAAAAGGAAATCCTGATTTCTGCATGACTTCATTTTGATCCTGATTGTCCCATTCCTGACCATAGATTTTCAGCTATACAACCTACTTGAGTCATAATTTAATTAAAGTTTTAAAACTTAAATCTTTGTTGAAGGAATTAAGAAATAGAAGAAGTTGTGAGCACATGTGAGAGGCATGTGTTTCAAAAACAGAAAAGATTGAGGAAAAAAAAATGGCCTGGCACAGGTTGACAATTCCACAGTTGCTTAATATACACAACAAAATCATATTTTGTATGTTTAGAATTTTTACAAATTGCTTAGAAATTGAGCTTTTATATAATCTATGATTTAAACTTTTACTGAACAGATTATTTCGTTACACATAAAACAATAATATGGCAGACAGAAACTTTATGATTTCTACTAGGAAGGTAGCAACTGAATGGAAATTCTTTAACAGAAAAATCACCTTTTTTCTTTAGTGTTTCTACAGTTAAAAAGATACAGGAAATATAGTGCAAAACATATATGACAGGCTATATATATTGTATATCATATATATCTTCCTCTTGTGTAAGTCAATAGTGAACATGATATTCTATAATACATATTCAGGTCCCATATGAAAAGTATTTCTAAGCATAAGATTTAATGTCATTTCAAAATATCAAGGATCATGACATATTCAGACTTGTGTTCTATATGCAAGAAATGAAAACATCACTGTTTTATTAACACAGTTCAGAACTTTCAGGTGTTGCCAAAATAATTGCTGTTCTGAACACAATTGTCTTCTGCTATCAAACAAAACAAAACAAAACTCAACTCAGCTATACAAAAAAGAATCATTTTCAGCCTCTTCTTTACTGGAAATGATAAAACACTTATTCTGCACCAAATTCCACTTTAAAACTTGAGCATTTTCTTTTTTTTCAAGCAATAAACTCCTCTAAATTTTCTCAAAAAATCTGAAAACAAGAAATTTGTTTTTCGCAATCCATCACTGAATATACTTGCCGCTATCAAGACAGCAGAACAAAACAGTAATATTCTGATAATGTTAACTACTGTATGGTTATAATAATTTACATCCCAATCTGAGAGAAACTCCAGTCCAAAGAATGCAAAAGAAGCCTTTAACTGGCTCTTAAGGTCACAGTTCTGAGTTCTGTTTTTAAATATGAGAAATCTTGCACTTATTTTATTTTTTTCTGCTTCTCTGTTTTTTTACTGAAGACCAAAATCAATTTCTTTATACACTTCAGATCTAAATTCTGAGAAAAGATGAATTTCTGCCATACTGAATGCAGTCACTGAGAGCTGTGAGTTTCTAGAGTCCCTCATGAATAGTTTGTTACACAAACACAAATATAACAAATATTTAGCCTAAAGCTGTCTGCCAAATCTCTTATGGATCCTGGGAAGAAATCTGCAATGGCTATGGATCACCAAGTCATTTAAGAAGATGCTTATAAACCTTAGGAAAGAAACGACCCTAAGAGGAATGCTGTCAACACACCCTTGTACCAAATCAATGACCAGATGTGAAAACAGAAAAAAAAAAGAATGGATATTACTTCTTATGCAGAGAAACAAATCCAGCTAAGAAGTCATTAATCCAAAATTAAATGCAACTGTGTAAATAACATTCCTATTCTTTCTTCCAAGAAAATAATCCCTCTGATAATGACCTGTGTCTCTGAGATAAATAAATGCATTAAAGGTCTTAACTACTCTTTGATGGACTATAAATGGACACAATACAGGACAATATTTGAACAGTAATGATTTGTCCTTTCTTCTTCAAGTGTAAGCTGATTGCAAAGGCTTCAGGACTGTAGATTAAATAGCTAAAGGGGTCATGAATCCTAATAGCTTCTAAATCAGAGGGATCTGCAACGTACATGCTCTGCCTGGGATGTGTGTGGAATGTATAAATATTAATAGGTCTGGCAAGAGCTTGGCAGAAAAACTGTCTAAAATTTCACAGCAGGAAGATTGAAGTTGCTATGTACTGAGCAGCTGAGATGCTCCCACCTGAAAATGAACTGTCAGCATGTGTGTAAATACATTTTTCCTGAAGCAATATTTAACATTCTGAGCTGCCCTGGTACAATAGGTGCCCTATGCATTGGTGTCTAACTCCACAAGATTATTTAATATAATGAGCATGCACTAGGCAGAAAGCTGGTATTGGGGAAGTACATTGTGTGCCACATATCTGAAGGTTTCTCTGAGGATTGTTCTGCTAAGACAACTTGCTTGTAGGTACCATCAGGAAATCCACTGCCGCAATTGCACTAAAAAAAAGCTTTATATACAGTTCAAAAAAGTTAAGCAGTCACAAGTAAATAGCAGAAGTAAAAGTGCTCACCCAACCTCAACTCTAGCTAGTGTTATGCAAACATTTTTGGACAAAAATTACAAAAATGTATCAGTAAGTCCAAAATAACTCAAGACGTAAGTCTTGAGTTTGGGCCTTAGCATGGAACAATGTACTTCCTCTTCCATACACCAAACAACACACATTCAAGTGCCTTATGTGCATGAATGTCATGAAAGTTATATGCAGGAATGAGGTCCGAGTCCCTAAAATATCCACAGCATAGACATGATTATGAACCATTCTGAGATCAATAAGAGGCGTTGTTATGAGAAGTCCCAGACAAGAATGCATATTTTTTGCTGCTGTTGACGGTATATCATGACAGAGTAAGGACAAAACAGGAAACACTGACTGAAGATGAAGATAAGGACCACCGTCAAGGAACCACCTTAAACTGGGCATATGTGGATAATAGAGAAATACAAGTTTAGTTAACACTACTTATGATGTGCATGCTAGGAGGACAGTTCCCCCATTCTCCCAGTGCTGCAAATAATCAGCTTCTTAACTGCCTGCTTCTTAACACTACATTGGTGTTACTGAGTTCTTTATTCCAACTTTTTGGTAACACTTTTGTTTTGTTTTGCTTTTGTTTTGCTTTTCTTGAAAAAAAAAATTGAATTGTGTTGAATATATTGAGACTCGGGTGCTTCAGAATATGTACATGCATGAAAAATTTATATGCATGAAAATTAACCCAAGCACACTGCGAGCACAAGTGACTCCCAGTATTTCTCAGTTCTTTCTTGTGTGCGTCCCCTTCCCTTATCACTTTATTTCAGGGATACCTTGAAACAGCATCATGCTAAGGATTGTATCATACAGTCTTTACATACATCAAGAGCTGCTCTCAAAGACTTCCTGCAGCCATCTGTAACAAGTTGCTACCAGATTTCAGGTGGTCTGAGTGCTCTTTTTTTTATGGAGCTCCTGGTCTCCACCACATTCCATGTGCATCTCCTCCTGGCCTTTCCAAGGGTCCTCCGTGAACCCATGTTCCACAGTCAGCATCAGCTGTAACAAGTAGAGGGTATAATTTCAACTAATCAAAATGAGAACACTGAAATTATTTGTCTTGAATATGTTCCTCATTAGAAAATAAAACAAAAAAGCTGGCACATTTCTCAAAAATCTGCAATTCTGTCAAAGTACTGTCTTCTGACTGAAAAAGTCCATGATGAGTTTCTGCCTATTTTGAATTGTTTTTTTTTTTCTATCAAGTCTACAGCCTGTTAAAATCCATACAGCTAAAAGGAGGGATTCTTTTATTTTACTCTATTTCCTGTAGGGCAGAGTGATAAACAGGGGTTATCTATACCCCACAGAATAGCAGTGACATAACATGGACAAATATTGCCCCACACCAAATATAGACAACACACTTTAAATGATGGAGCTGCTCCTCTTCCCTCTGTGTATCTCCCACACAGATATTGAGGACCAGAGCCAGCAAAAGTGAAACTTCTTCCAAAGCTCTGAAGAAGATTAGGTCTACTTCTTCCTGATGAGGCCGTCTAGAGCAGAATCTCACTACAACACCATCCATGCTGGTGCGCCTGCCAATCCTGACCTACAGCTCAGATGACCCTTCAGCAGGGTTCAGCGCATCTTCCTTGTTCTCTCATGTGAGGACAACTCTTCTTCCTTCAATATCCCTGCCTGTCCTTCCTAAAAGCCTGCACCCATCCACAGCAATACTCCGCTATCCCAACATGTCTCTGCTCCCAAGGAGACCAGAGCCCTGTAACAGCACACAGATTCCTAATTTCTCCAGCTTGTTTTCTATGATGCATACAAAGCATTTTTTTCTTTTTTTTTTTTATTAAACATAATAAAACATATCTCAGTGAGGACTTGCTTTATTTAAATTCCCATCTTGCACCTTGTAAAAATTAGAAAAAATATGTGGATGTAAAGAGTGGATAATTAATTTTTAAATTGCTCTCCATTTGAAAAATGAAACATGTATTTTTCTAAGTCTAAGAACAGATGAATTTTTTATCCTAAAATTTACAAAATTAAAACAAAAATGAAAATGGACTCTGGAAAAGCAATCTGATATCTGAACTACTAGACATCTGTAATACCCTTTCCTCAGCAGAAAGAGAAAACAAAAATATGACGTCCATCAAGAAATTCACATTTATTTTGTATTGCTTCATGCAGGCTTGAGAAAACTTTTCATAAAATGATACTATTTTTTCAAGTCAGTGGCTGATCTTGGAAAGTAATGCTGAAACAGCTTTATAATCAAAAGCTATAATTATACCTGCACTGCCTGTTGGTTGGTGCGATTGTGCCACAGAGCAGTTCTCAAGTGAAGGAAGTTACTATGATATCTTCTAATCAACTTACTGTTGCTCTTCGATTCTTCAGTCTTCCCTTTTGCCAAGAGCTTTTCAATTCATTTCTCATTACTTTGAGCATACCAAGCTTCCACCTTTCTCCTTTCTGTTTCTGGTACATGTTTTCATTACATCATTATATACTCCATTCTATTTTTTTTTCCATCAATTTATTCTTTGTGTTCACAGGTGGAGGACAAAAATGTCACCTACTTTCACTGTTGTGGCCAAATTACCTCTGTCCAACTGGGAATAACCACACTTTCATTACAGCCAGTCTGTTTCATGCTTACAAATAGGAAAAAAAAAAAAGGCAGCTCATGATTTCAGTCTTAGCAAACAGAAATTCAGACAAAATAATCAGAAATTATAGTGGCTTATTGAATAAAGGCAGAAGTCCTTTAGTCATGAAGAAGTTAAAAACAAATTGCATCAGAAAAGTGCTAAATTCAAAAATTTCAGAAAGGCAATCAATTATCTTTCAAGCCACAGCAGGAAACTTCACAAAAATAGCAAACAGCAATGAAAAACTAAATAAGAATTGCACAGTGAGTCTTTTAAGTGCTGTGAAAGGCTGCTTTTTATTCTGAATATGCAAAATATGAGCTAAAGGATGATGAGGTCACAGAACAGAGTGAATACTGTCACCTCTCTTACAACAGAACATTTCACAAAGCCATAAAAGAAAATTCTCACTCACAAGAAATCACAAGAAGGTGACACAAGTTATCACTCTCACTTTTAGATCTGGTCTTAATTTCTACAAATATAATCATTATGATTATGTTGATTTATTATTCTGTTACTTCTGTTTCTAAATTTCCTTCATAACCCAAATCTTGTTTTGCAAATACTTGAACTTACTTTATCGCTGTTTTTTTTTTTTTACATTCATTCATTCTTGGGAAGCAATACCTTTACATGTTACTTTCCCCAGCACTTGAGAAGGAACATATGGCAAGAAACAACTGACTGCATTTTAAAGTAACTTGGAGAGATATATGCAAATGTCAGTTGCCTGGGGTTGATTTTTTGAAGGTATAATAATTCATATTTCAATTGAATTAAAATATATACACTGAAACCTTCATTCGTAGTTTAACTTTCTTAGATGTCGAATTTATTCTTCTGTACATATTCTTCTAAGGTTATTCTTAAGACTCTTCTCACATTAACATGTCTAGCATTTTCCCCTTTATGAATTAAATAAATGTAGTAAATCAGGAATTCAAATATCACTTAGTGAAAATAAAGTCCAAAGAAAGGACAATTCCAACAAAAAAGAGCAAAAGTGTTTTCTTCATTTACGAAGTTCTTTTATATTTTTTCAGGGTTTGTGAAGATAAGTAGTCTCATCTGCAATCCATCCTGATTAAAAGAAATACATTATTACAAGTCTTCATATGAGAGTATATAGAAGAACAAAAATGAACAATTTCATAAGTATTTAAAGTATTCCCATTTAAACTACTAAAAGATTTTTTAACGTCCTTTTTTCTAGAAAACTTTTTTTTCCTTTTAGCATTGTATGATAGTTTCATTTAGCTAACATTTTGCCAGTTTTTAATAATTTCATCAAAGGAAATATCTGTAATTTATTAATGTTGTTCCACAGCTTTCTTTTATTCTTTTGCTAGGTAGAAAGGGAAGGGATCATAACCTGTAGTGGGATGATTGGTTTTCTCCATGGTGGATGGTCCCATTATTATATTTTGCTTTGTTTCATTCCTGGTTGTTCAGTCTGTGCACTGTTCTCTACTGTGGGAAAAAAAAAACACCATGAGGCAGACTGTAAACAGTCTTACAGGTAACTCTGTCGTGTAGGAATAGGAGAAAGGGGAATATCAGTCACAACTTATTAGCCTTTAATGTGTCAAAATCAGGTACACTTGGAATCTGAGGAGTGACAATATTGTTCAACTCCTCCCCAACAAGATTCTTTAAATGCTTTCAGTGAGGTATACATTTGCTTTCTGCTTTCCTCTAGTAGATCCCAAGAAACCTGATCAATACTATACCTATATTTTCTAAGGAGAAACTGAGCTTTTGAAACATAAAAGATTTTGAAATAATGAGTTAGCTGTAATAGGGGGAGTTAACCAATGTTCTGAGTTGAAGGTAAAGCCTCTCAACTCGAAGATTGAGCCCGAAAGTAAAATCCTCATAAATTTGACTGTTCAGCTTCAGCATAGTAATTCAAGATCCATCTTACATCTATCTCAGTTTTGAACTGCATGTAAAGGAATTCTTGTGATTACGACTATGCTTGCAAGTCTATGACTTGCAGTAATGGAAACCTTATACTAACTGTATCTTTGATGTTATGACCTCCACATCAGTCTAACAGAGAGGTTAATGAAGCTTTCATAATCGAAGTTTGAAATGCAACAAGAAAAGCTCTGAAACTTCAAACTCCAATATCTCTGAATTTTGATGCCTAGTTCAGTTTGGTTCCAAATCTTAATGAGATAGAAATCTAATGTTCTTTCTCTCCAAACAACCACCCATGTCTAATTAAAATTAGTAATTTTCCTATATCCAGATGAGTACCATTTAAATTTCACTAGTATGTTTACACAAAATACTGTTTCAGAGAGGAGTTTTTAGTGAGTTTTAGAAAACGGATTTTTTTTAAGTCCCAAAGTTAATAACATATGGTTCTATTTCAAAGTACTCTATTTGTAAGAGAATGTCTGCTTCCAGTGTCTACTCAGGTTAATTTCTCTTTTCTTCATTATTGATTACCTACCAATAGGCTTAAGAAGAAGCATGCCAATGAAACTGTTCTGCCAATAAAGAGAAAAAAAAATCTTGTTAAAAATGTTCTGCTCTTAGAAGACTCAATAATTGACAATGAAAACTGAACTCAAGTGTAAATGTTATAATATATAATCTAAGACACATTGAGAAACAAGATTTTCTTTTGTTCAGATGAATAGGTAATAAGGTTATTGTGTTTTAACAAAAAAGATGGTTTTTGTGTTGTGACAAGGAAGAGAACTTTAGAATTAAAGATCCAGTTTTTCATTTGATCACACAGCTTCTTCACACAATATACTTTGTTAATCCCTAAATTCTGAATGAACCCTTTTTCACAGCTACGAGAAACCATTATCCAGATAAAAATCGTTGCTGCCCTTATTTTATTACATGCTATGACATTTGCTTAACTATGTTACGTTATAGTTAAGTGAAAAACTGGGCTTGAACCAGCCAAAAGGAAGCATCTAAATTTAATTACAAATCCTTTTGTACATAAAGTGGATCTAGATAGTGGATAAACTGCTTTAGGAAATACAAAGTCTTAGGCATCTGTCATATTAGTGTTAAAAGAGAATAAGAAATAGGGAAGTTTATATCCTGTTGAGTAACTCCTGATCTTTCAAAACAAGGAGCAACAGGAGTATTCAAGCTGTAAAATTTTGCAGTTTGAAAGCCTTAGTGGTGGGGGGGAAGGAGATATCAAATACTGTGTTAGCTATACGCCCAACTCTGGTAGTATCAGATTCACAAACACTCTGTGGACCATAGCTTTGATCACCTTCCTAGGAGTGAATCGAGTTCACGAATAGTGTGATCAGCTATAAGCTCGACTCTGGCAGTATCGGATTCACAAACAGTTGTGGACCACGGGTCCGATCACCCCACTAAACAAGTCGTCGAGTTCACAAATGGCGTGATTTATTCTCTTGCCCATTGGGCAGCTACTGTGCGGTTTATCAGCGGCCCAGAACAGGGAGCGCAGCAGAGTTTGGCCGCAGTGTCTTCACTCCGCTCCAGCCTCCCTAACTCCTCTTTGCATCTGTGAGGAGGGCAGATTGTGCTGCCGAGGGCACCGCGGAGGAGCAGAGTCCGTGCGTATCAGCCACCCTGGAAGTGGCAACTGAGTATCACGCCGAGTAAGCATCTGTAATGGGAAAACTTCTGTTAGGCCCTAGTCTTTGTCTAAGTTGCCCCTTTCAAGCAATTCTTCCACACAAGCCTCTACAACTGCAAAAATCTGAGTCGACACAGTAGAACTGCAGCCTATTTCTCCTATATACTTTAAAAAGATGCTCACTTACCTTAACTGTCTTGTTCACGGCAACAGCTATAAAGAAGCATTGTTACTCTTGAGGAGGACCACAGGGCCTGTTCATGTGTGTCCAGCCCCAAATGTTGCTCTTACTACCACATGTATATGAACCGCACACCAGGGTTAATATTTAAAAGTAACTGCAAACAATGCCAGTAAGCAGGCAAGGAAATAACATCTCACAGACAAACCTGTTCCACAGACCTCAACCATTGGTATGTGCAAATACAAAAAGTTATTGCACATTTGAATAAATGACTATATTTTTATAGGGTATTATTAACTTAGGCACTAAGGAAATTATGGTACTTGTAGAAGATAGAAATATGAGAGAATAAGATTATTTAGCAGTGGTTGCTGGCAGTATGTAAAATGTCTTGGTTCTGTAAAAAGCCTGATTAAATGCTTTTACCTTTCCTGCAAAGAAATCACAATAGTAAGAAAAACAGAATAAATATGAAAAATGACAACTATTTCCAGAAAGAAATCTTGCAGGTTTCACTAGTTATGGGACTTGCTTTAGACATTTTTCACCAGTTTCTGGACAAGCATTAATATATTACTGAAAGCATTTCCAAAGTTGTTAAATGAAAAGGTTTATAAGAAACTATAACCTGTGAGAAGGCTCAAACTGACCATATATCCATTTGTTTCATACTTTTTTTTTCACAGAGCTAATTTTCAAAGGGCCTAAGTTTTTTGGCTAAAAATGGGACAGTTTTTCCAAAAACCTTTCACCCTTTTTCAGCCAGATCCATTCCTCTGCTTAGAGAGTTATCAGGTAAATAAGCACTGTAACCTTAGAGAGCTATAAGATATCAAACAGAAAATCTTTTATGGTAACCACAGAATAGCATTTTCATTGTTAGGTAAATGCTAACGAAGGCAATACTAGACATCATAATCATTTACTACTGTTAAATTTTGTATCTAAAGAAGTAATGATCTGAATTGTTCTCTGGTGGCTGAATCAAAATTGTGTGTTTGGGACACTGTTAGGACACTGAAGAGATGCTAAGTTTCATTCTAAGTCTACAGTGCCATAAAACTTTAGTTAATGTGTAAGTTTGTAAATTTGAGTAAAGAACCTACAAACACTAGTGTGGAGTGTGGAATGGAGTATGTTATTGTGAAAATGTTGCAGTTTGAAAGCTGTAGTGGTGGTGGCGGGGGAAGGAAATATCAAATCAGGATCAGATTGACAGTCTGTGGACTGTAGGTCCAGTCGCCTTCCTAGGAGCGAATCGAGTTCCCAAATAGTGTGATCAACTATAAGCTCGACTCTGGCTGTATCGGATTCACAAACAGTCTGTCAACTGTAGGTCTGATCGCCCCCACCCAAACAATTAGTCGAGTTCACAAATAGCGTGATTTACTCAAATGCAACATTTCCAAAGCAGGTTTTGGATGTCAGTATAGGAAATTCTCCAGTACAGTGTGGGGTTTTATCTCGCTCTCAGGTACAAATGTGCAATCATCACTCACTTCAGAAGATGGGAGAGGGCTCTCAGTCTCGAGTCTCCTCAGGGAGCGTCCTGACCCAAGGAGACAAAAGAGGGGGATCAGCGTTGTCGACTGACCCAGAAGTTACAATGGAGTCTTCCCTCTTCCTTAGTGTTCTTGTCTCTTCCTCTTCTTCTTCTTCTTCTTACTGTCCCTCTTACTAGGTTGCCTTTTATATATTTTCTTTTACATTCATGTGGAGCTTGAGTGACTCTAGTCATATTTGCTTTCGTTATTCATTGATTTTAAAAATGTTTCCCAAGTTAATCAAAAATCTAGACTCAGTGGGATTAGGTTGTGTATTGGTATTATAATGAGATTAGAAGGAGGAGAAGTTTGAGCAAAGCTTTTTGAAAGGGACTGATCTGCCACCATTGTTGGCCCAGCACCAGACATCGCACTGTGCTGTGGCCCATCAGCTGTGCGGTACCCCAGGCTGCCACCTCTGCAGGGACTACAATCGAGTTTGGCCGCGGTGCCTTCACTCCGCTCCACCCTCCATTCACTTGTCCTCTACACGGCACCATCAGATTATTCCCTCTTCAGGGAAGCCAGCAAAGTTTGGTCATGGTGTCTCCGTTCTGCTCCACTCTTCGTTTACTCTTTTCAGTGTGGGCGAGGAGGGCAGACTGTGTTGCCAAGGAGAGGTAGATTCCGCACATACCAGCCATCCTGGACGTGTATCACGCCAAGCAAGCTTCTGTAATGCCAAAACTTCTGTTAGGTCCTAGGTTTTCTCTAAGTTTCCCCTTTTCCAGGCCATTCTTCCACAGGTATGCATGTATCATAGGCAGCAAGACACAGGAATCCAAAGTTAAACACTGGTACAATAATAAGCTCAAGGTACTCATCTCTGCTGAGCACATCGTGGATGCAATCTAGTATGCTGCTCTAGGGATCAAATTGTCTACGAGAAGTTTTTACTTATCTCTTTTATATACATCTACCTATTTCATGTATCCTTGCTCAGGAATGTTTGAAAAGGTGTCATTGCATTTTGCTTTGTGGACATACCTTCAGGATGGCAGCAGTCTAAGGCAACTCTTTAGAAAAATATCTTCTCATCGAGAAGACAGTAGAGCAGGAATTGGGTACTTGGACACTTTCTACCTTTAACAGTTTGTTTTCAGAAGCAACAAGAGCAACAAAGACAGTAAAATATGCAAGATTTGCCATACCTTTGGCTTCAGTAATTCAAGTTATTTGTGAACTCTCACCCAAACATCTATAGCAATCCTAAACTGTAATTATGACTTCCAACTATTTTTTTTTTTGAGACAGCACAAGAGATTACTTATACTCTGTGTGTCAAATTAGTGCTCTTCTCTGACCTAAATATCCTGGTGCTTAGGTGTTCCTCAAGTAACTATCAGGAGTGCCTCAGAAAGTGTCTCCTTTGGTTTATTTGTTTGTTTCTTTGTTTGTTTTTTTTTTCTTAGTAGGGGAGAAGACGGTTTAAATTGCCTACATTCTTTCCTAAACCCCTTCAACTTAGCTCATCATACACTTGTTCATTCCCTATTTCAACATACCTTGTCTCAGGAAGAATTCAAGAGTTCTCTGTAATATCTTTAACCTCATTGCTTTTGGAAAAATCACCATTTAAGAAGTTCATTCAAATGATCAAAATGATCATATAAGAAGTTTTGCACCATGTTGTATTGGAGATGCAAATTTTTATGATCTGTACAGTCATAAAAATCTCCTGCGGGAAGCAGAGGCCAGACCTTGAGAGGGAAGGTGTTTCCCTGCCTAGGCTGAGCGGTAAGGAGCAGGGATGCAACTGCTCAGCCCCGTTCACAGGAAGCCCCCTCCGAAAACCTGTTGAAACCGGCCGCTTGACCGAGTTTGTAGCCAACTTAACCGCAGATGTCCTCCAAACTAGCTGTGGAGGTCAAACACTGGGAAGTGAGGAAGAAGAGGAGGAAGGCAGGACCCTCAAATTGAGAGCTGGGACTCTCAAATTGAGAGCTGGGACCCCCGACTGGCACGCACACCTGTGCACCCCATGTGGGGGAGAGTTGCGCAACTGAAGGTGGAGTTTGTCCGCCCCCTGGCTGCCTCCTGGGTCGCACTGACCCTATGTTCCAGGATGCACCGGGCATGAAAGAGGACGGTGAGGAGAGAGGAGGGAGAAGGAGAAACTCCTAATTCTGAGGCCTGCGCTGTCTCCGCGGGAGCTGGTCAGCAACTCTCTCTCTCTGATCTGCCAGCTCGAGAGGCTGTTCCGGTCCTGTATCCCACCAGCAGGTATCACTCACGAGAGTAGTTNCCAAACATCTATAGCAATCCTAAACTGTAATTATGACTTCCAACTATTTTTTTTTTTGAGACAGCACAAGAGATTACTTATACTCTGTGTGTCAAATTAGTGCTCTTCTCTGACCTAAATATCCTGGTGCTTAGGTGTTCCTCAAGTAACTATCAGGAGTGCCTCAGAAAGTGTCTCCTTTGGTTTATTTGTTTGTTTCTTTGTTTGTTTTTTATTTCTTAGTAGGGGAGAAGACGGTTTTAATTGCCTACACTCTTTCCTAAACCCTTTCAACTTAGCTCATCATACACTTGTTGTAGTCACCTCGTTCTGGCGTGATTATTGCCAAATCCCAAGCCCATCCAGAACACATGTGTATGAGCAAATAGCAGTTTATTGATTGCTTAAGATTACATTCAGGTTATCAAATATTGTTTAAATGTTTCAGTTTAAGCACAATGCACACTTTTCTCCAATTGCTTATAGGGTAGGCAATGCTTTTTCTTGCAAGTGACCAGATATTAAACTCTTCTTGCAACGGAGTCGCAGTCAATGCTGTGCTCATAACTTTTTCCAGCATGAACAGGCCGTTTTTAACCAAGGCCATTCTGCAGACAAGCAATCATTGAGACTCATACCTATCCACAGAAATTTTTGCTTTATCAAAGAAGACCAAAAATTCTCTGTCCTACAAAATGTAAACCAGATCTCAAAAAGATACTGTAAAATAGTTATGTGGTATTTTGTGATGAGACTTATGTTTGTGAATTACTATCGACATTAAAGTATAAGCTTGCAGAGACATGTTTTGGAGGGCATGGACTTTCTGTGTATAGTGTATCCATGTGGTACTGGGTGAAACTAAAATAAGTCATGATACTTGCTGGAAAACTCCTGAGCACAGATCAAGAAAGCTGTTTTAAGAATATCCTGTTTATAAGAGTAAATTGTGAGCCCCTCTAGTAAGCTATAGATAAGTGTGTAGCTTCATCATTGTTTTTCAGCTATGAATTTTTGTGGAATTCAAAGTACTAGAGATAAAAATAACCTATTTCTTAACACCAGGTTGCTTAGACATGTGGAGCAAGGAACAGCTTGTTACACACTTATTATGGTTTTGGGGGTGTGATACTCTAAAGGAATATAGTAAGTTCCTTTCACTACGTACATAAAAATTCTCTTAAGTGTCTCTTGGTAGAGTCACTGTGAATTCAAGTATTAATCATAAACAATCCAGCTTTGCAATAGCAAGCATTTTCTCCATGAATCTTATTTTGGTCCTTGCAAAGTATATAAATGCCATTTTAACCAAGCAAAAGAGATTTAAAGATAGAGGGCCAGCACTTTGGCTGATTAAAATTGGCACAACTGCATATGGGGCAAAAGAGTTATGCTAATTCATGCAAGTTAAGAATTTGGACAATAATTTTGGGATGAAGAATTAATATATGGCAAGATGGTCAAATCAAACGAGCCAATGATTTGTTTTATAGCACAGAAGTGCTGGAAATATATTAGGTACTGTAAATTAGATCTCTTTTCACTATGTAACAGCAAATGATTAGCATTAAATAGATTTTTTATATTTTAGGGAACTAAGAGAAAAACCAAGAGGATGACTCCCCTCTTCTTTTCTTTTGAATTTCAATGGAGTCATTTTTCTTACTCTGTAGGGCACAGTGAACTGCTGTACCAAATACAATAATTAAATTACCACAGAATTGCCATTAATGGAAGAGAATAGAGATTTCAAGAGGCAGTGCTAACAGGGAGCGATAGCCCTCTTTAGCTTCCATCAGCAGCCTGTTATTAATTACCCAGTACAAAACAAAATTACACCACTCATAATAAGACCTTTATTCCCACTCTGCACATGCATGAGGACAACACAAAGTACAGCAGGTTGTGCAAGGTACCTTGGCATAGACACTTTTACGCTGCTTTTACTTGAGCCTCAAGCATACCTAATTCTGACTCCTATTTCTACGCATTCCTGATTCCCAAAGTCTTTTCTGTCAAATTGCTAACATCAGTCTCCACACAAACCTGCCTTTTTTTTTTTTTTTTTTTTTTTCCTTTTTTGTTACATTCTTCTATTAGAACTGGAGGATAGGAGACCTGAAATGGCTATAACTCTTATCCCCTAGTGTTGTCCAAAAAGATTCATCCTAATCCTACAATACCAGTACTATAGCCTGGTGTAATACCTGCTTTCCGCAAGAAGATTGTAGGAGGGCTTCATCTTCTCTCCCCTTAGGCATACATCTCTTTTTATTTCACACAAAAGTAAAATTATCTTGGTACAGAAAGTCTTCTTCCAGTATGTTAAACAGCTGCTGTCCTCTATGTCTTTTCCAGGCAACTTGGCTATTCTTCTCTCTGATGACAAAAATGCATTATTCCACATTTAAGAATCAAACATATTTTTATAAAAGTGATATGATTTGCTTTATAGGGAATAAGCCTAAGACTATCATTTGCTTTATATATCAGAAAATAGTACTGTTTGCAGACAGTATTTATACCGATGGGCATGTTTAGAGACCTGAATACACAGCTTCACCATTAACACTATAAAATACATGCAGCTTGCTTTCACAAACATTTTTGTCTTTGTTTTCCCTCCTCTTGGTAGGGACCCTGCTGTTTTACTGAGCCACTCCTCATTACTGCTCTTACATCAAAAGAGCAATCACTAACTACTCTAGTACGTCCCCAGTTCATTCAGTGAAAGACCAAGGCGTGTAGACACACCGCTGGCGGTGGCGTCAGAGACACTCTTGTTTTACAGATGAACAGATTTGTTTTAATTCTCACTCTGCACTGAGACTGCAACATTCCATTTTCTGTTTTGTTCAACCAGAGCTCGGCCACAGAAATTCAGAGGAATAACTCACTACGGATGGCTCCCAATTTGATAAGTTCTCCAGGAGAAGGGCATGGAAAAGAAGAAGGAAGGGGTGTGGGAAGAAACTGTTCTTTAAGAGAGGTAAGAATAAAATTATACCAGTATATCCATGAAGCATATTCCTTTAAACTAGACTGTTTGAAAAATATTTCTTTGTCATCGGTAGTCCCCAAGGATGTTAAATGTCAAAGGCAAGCTTCTGTCTAAGGGTTTGTTTCTAAAAAATGGCCTAGTTTAACACAGGCAGCAATGAGATATTTAGCTTCTTTCTTTATCAAGGACCCAATAAATAAAATACACTTTCTGTGCCTGCAATTTTAAACTTGCTCTTTGAATTGTGTCAGTTTTAAAAGATTGATTACAACTATTTTGTGCTGTAAAAATTAGAAAATCTGCCTCTTTTTTTTACATATAAAAATCTAAGGACCAACTTTATGACAAGGTAAAATTAGAAACCATTAAGTAAAAGAAAAGAGACTTGATATTATTGGAATCTCATGCAAAATTTTGTTCCAAGTGAGTAAGTTTATATGATGTCACTGAGATGATCCAATGGCGCAGTAATCCTTAGAAGGCAGGGGATTCTTCCCCATCATCTCTTCAGCCCCAGTCATTACAAGGTTTGCATTTACCTCTATCTTCTCCTTCATGTTTCTCAGCGGATCCAATTATTTCAAATCAATTTCCGCCCCCCCCCCCTTTTTTTTTCGCTTTCACCTGGATTTAACATCCTGGTTACCCCTTCCAGAGTTACAATGATATCACAAGTAGCTCTCAGTGGCTGTAGTTACACAGAAAACCCACAGCTAGTTTTGACCATCCTCAGAGCAGAGGCAAGGTAGTGCGTCATCTTAGTGCTGAGCAAAGACAGCCAGTCCTAGTAAGAAGGCTGCTATGTTGCTAATGTTCTGCATTACTTTTTCATCCAAATGACTTTCTCTAAAAGGTAGATGCTAGTTCTGCTCTAAGAGAGAGGTATTTGTACTCTCTTTCATCACATGGGATAGACAGAGCCACATATTAAAATTATTATTGCAATCTTGGGTCCTAGGGAACTTATGGATTTGAAATACAGATTTATTCCATGTAAAATGGTAAACTTATCTAATATGCTTAACTACTAAAGATTGGAATCATTCTAGATAAGCCTACATCTCTTATCTGATCAATGAAGATTCTCTAAGCCTAAGTACTCATGCTGTATATGAGTACTAATACTGACTAGTTACAGAGCAGGATAAAAGGCACTAGCTCAGCAGCCAGCTACAGTGCTCTGATACAGAACACAGTGATGTCCATCTCAGATTTCCTACGGTGAAAATTTAGGATAGAATCATAGAATCATTATGACCTTTAAAGTCATTGAGTCCAACCATAAGCCCTTCAGCACCATATCTGCTAGACCATGTCCATAAGTGCCTTATCTACACGTTTCTTGAACCCTGTCAGGAATCGTAACTCCACCACTTTCCTGGGCAGCCTGTTCCAATGTTTCACCATTCCTTCCATGTAGAAATTCTTCCTAATGTCTAACCTGAACTTGAGCCACAATTTAAGGCCATTCCCCCTTGCCCTATCTGTAGTTATTCCGGAGAAGAGATCAACTCCCCTTGTACTGCAACCTCCTTTCAGGTAATTGTAGAGAGCCATAAAGTCTCCCTGATATTCCCTTGGAAGCTGAGACATGTAGGCTGGAATGCATTCATGCAGAGAAGAGATTTGATCCTGCATTGCAGGTGAGTGCTCCTTTGATGCGAATTTGGATAGAATTTGACCATTTCTGCTACTTCCCTGCTACCCGCTTTCTCTGCAAGAACTCTCTCTCCCCAGATTTTGAAAGAGAAGATCCAGCTGATAGGGAAGGGTTTTTTTCAGTCAAATCAAACAGTAAGAATCCATCTAGATTTAGATCTTTGTCTAGCTGATTCAAAAGGGGTTAGTCACTGTTAAATCCTGATCCCGGCAATCCAAATGCAAGAAGCTCTAAAAAAACAACGGTCAAGCGTCTCTTAATTGTCAGCCAAATTTTTGTTTGCAATATACAGGATTAGATCAATTCACTAATGAAATGTGGCCATCTCTGTGATAGAATAGGAAGGGAACAAACTTTTCCTCTATTCTGGCCCTTTAAAAGCTAGGAAACTCTAGTGAACTAATCATGTAGGCTCCCCTTAGAAGAGATAAGACTTTCCAAAGGCCAATTCAACCTCTTCCAAGACAAGTGTTTTTCAGAGGTGTGATGAATCAGCCTCTGGGTGTGCTCTTTCTTTGGCTGTTTGTAGGGAAAATTGAGAGAAGCACTCATATAGTAGTGAGAGAAAAAAAATGGAGAGAGGAGATGAATTAAGATTAGACATAAATAAATGAGACTACATGTGGAAATTATGTACATAGAAAGAACTATTGGCTCAAATTTCGCACAAAATCTAACAAAACAACATGCTGAGATTAAAACAATTGGATTAGTTATTTCATAGATCCAAAAGTAATGAGGACCTTTATGTATTTCTTCTCCTCAAGAGATTTACAATAGCGCAGCCTTCCCTAATATCTCACTGAAGTACCTATTCAATACCAGAAAAGAAATGGAAGACAGTTTTTGAATCAAAATTATTTTTACTGATTCTAGGAAACTGGATTTTCAGTTAAATTTATACTCAAAAGTTGGCTGATTTTAGTGGCTTAAATTAGCAATAATTATTGAAGAATAAAGTCATCTAAAGTCGAGTCTGAGATATGACTGATTATGGGGAATTTCTACTGATAATAACATTGGAATAAAAGGAATAATCCCATCTCTCCATAACAGTTGAACAAGAGTCATGGTTCAAGATGTACAAGAATCATGTTCAGTATAGATATATTGACCTATATAGTTTTGTTATGTTCATATAAGAAATAGTTAAAAAAAATTCAGAAAAAAAATTAGATTTAACCATTTTTTCACTGTCATAAAAATTGAAGTGAAAATGTCCTTCATCAACAGAGGCAGCTTCACATAATATTGATAGCTTCAATCATAATTGAAGATATTTGATAATCTTTGAGATAAAGATACTAATTATTCTCTCCCTTTGGGTAAGAAAACAAAGACAGCTGAGAAGGACAGAGACTTTTAAAGCCTTTTGCCTTCAATTAAAAAAAAAAAGGGAAAATGTGCAAAATTTTACTTATTATTACATTTCTAGAGAATGCATACATACACACACACACAATTTTATCAGCCATTCTCCTGCCTGGAAAACCTGTACGTTGGTTTCTGCTTTTTAAAGGTACTGCTTTAACATGACTGTGATTGGAAGCTTATGTTGTTAAAGTTACAGCCTATACTGATGAAACTAATCATATAATGAGTCCAGAAAAGGCAAAAAGAGACCCGACATGAAATGCATATCAGGTGTGGCGAGAAAGAAAAGATGGAGGGAGAAGGAGGTGAGAATTCTTCTGTCATTTCCACTTTGTTTTCAGAAAACCAGGAGCGCAGTCTGTTGCTAAGCAGGACTGCTTTGTTCAGGACATCTTTTTCAAAATAAGAGTAGTAGTAGCACATTATGTTGTTCATCAATTAACTGCAATTTCCAGCATCCCCATTTTGATCCTTGCCCGTTCTCCTGTTTACCTATCATGTTTCCAAATATCCAGATTGCATTAACTCTTTTGTTTGTTTGTTTGCACTAATTCATTCCTCTCTCTTTTGTACATTCTGTAATGACAGCAATGACAACAACAGCAACAACAATAAACTATAGCAGTCTGAATTTTCCTATTTTGGTTAATGGAGACAAAATAGAGGATAAACAAGCAGTAGTTACTGAAAAAAAATGTACATAATGCCTCCAAATGGAATCTTGTCTGTAAAGAACCTGGGTGAAACATACAGAAATAGATTAAGAATCATGCAGTGATCTTCTATTTTCTTGTTTATAGGAGGTCTGGTCAGATTTCTTCAGCTCAGTGACAGATTCTGCCAGCTGGATATGACAACACTGCATCAAAACTTCGTTGATTTTCTTTCTGAATATGGCAAACTGTACTCTTATTTTCCCTATCTGTCTTCCAGCATGCTTCTTTGCCCAATTATCTGATGGGACCCCTTGAGAGATAACCACAGATGCTACAGAGAGGTTATTCTGAGTGACAGTTTACCTCTGGAAAAAAAGAAAGACTTTAATTAAGAAATTAAGAACTTTAGTGTTAGGGTATGACATACCTGCAACCTCTTCCTGGAGAATATTCAAACTACAAGCTATTATTTCAACTCCAATTCATGTTATAAGATACAAGTTACCTTGTCAAATATATGGTTATTGAATGCTCTCTCATGGCGATATCTGGGAGGTCTTGTCAGAAAAGAGAAATTTGTGACCACAGTTTTTACTCTATGTTCTTGTTTCATTGTTAAACAGTTGACTAGTTTCTGTGTTTTTTTGATGTTTTTGCTGCACCTTTTTGGTAAAGAGATAGCCCTGGCATAGTTAGAAATTTACCAACATAATGATTTTTTATCTTTAAAGTTAACTACCATGTTTCTATTCACAGTAATATTGATGATAGATGATTCAGATAAGAAGAAAAATAGAAAAGAAAGAAGACTTTTGGTAAGAAGCAATCAATCCTTTCAGAATACAACATGATGTAAATCCAAAGCTACCTACAGCCATTCTGCTGGACATGATCAAGCTTGCAAAGTACCATACTCCCAAAGCTGCTTTCATATGATGTCTAAAACATCAGTTCACATTTGCATTTTTGGGGGCAATGAATTTGCTTTCAGGGGAGCTTTGAGTTCTTGATAACACCGATAAAACTTTAAACAAGCTTTTCTGTGAGGAATATTTTCACACAAATGTATAGTGTGTGGAAAGCTTCCTACAGCTGAGAAGTCTTACTTCTTTAAAGGAGAAATTAAGGTTAGGGATGCCTTCCCCAAATTTAACCATGATTTACATTTTCAGTGAATCCTGGAAAGAAAAAGCATCTTTCACTACTCAAGCAGAAGGACACAGTTCTCTGTGTAACCATGATTGCCCTGTTTGTCTCATGGGAAAACTCACTTGCCTCCCCTCTCCCCCTCAAGATAGAACATCAAAGCATGACAAATTATCCAGCATGATTTTGGGGGGGAATTTAGATACTTTGCATATCAAAAAAATTTGCATATCATCTCCTTAATCTAACCAACCTAACCTGATCTAATAACCTGCAGCCCAAGTCTTTAGGATTCAACCAAGAGTTGAATTCAAGCATTAAGCATTCAACAATGCTTAAACTAGAATGAAGACATAGAGTGAATCATAGAAGGATTGGAAGGGACCTTTGGAGATCATCTAGTCCAACTCTCCTGCTCAAGCAAGGTCAGCTAGAACATATGGCACAGGGTCAGGGGTCCAGATTGGTTTTGAATATCTCCAGAGAAGGAGACTTCACAGCCTCTCTGGGCAACCTCTTCCAGTGCAGAACATCCTTTTCAACCAGACAGTGGAGAAATGTTTCCTCATATTCAGAGGGAATTTCCTGTGCTATTGGTGGCCATTACCTCTTGTCCTATTGCTGCCCACCGCTGACATCCCATCTTCTTGACACCCTCCTTTGAGGCACTTACACACATTGATAAGATGTCCTCTAAGCCTTTTCTTCTTTAGGCTAAGCCCTAAGAAGGGCTCCAGTCCCCTGATTATCTTTGTAGCTCTGTACTGGACTGTCTCCAGTAATTCCATGTCCACCTTAGATATATGTTTATGATAATGCTAAAGACTTTGCATCAAAGTGATTGAGCACAAAAAACATACTCAGTTCTGCTAACAGTGCCATGACTGAGAGACAGAACCACTGTAACAAGCAATTTCTTACATGGGTGCTACTAGTGTCAGTTGAATTCGTTTTTCAGCCTCCTCAGAAAATGATTTAAACAAGCATTATTGACTCTTTTTCCCACCAGATTCCTGGAGGGCCAACGCTGTTGCCAAGGAAGACAGGATTGAAATTAGGATTGTGGGCAGATGTGCTCTTCTGCAGGATAGTTCCATGAGGATTATTCCCTTCCTATTCCCTTCCCTGCAAGAGAGTTAAAAATAAATCCCCAAAAATGCAATAAAGAGTTACAAGAGTCCAAACCACAGCAAATCTCCAGAATGCAAAATAGGAGGCTATGCATAATTAAGAAAGTTGAGAAAATATTTAGAGGGAAAGAACAAATGCAATTGCTGGTTAGATTTCAAATTAGTTCTATGATTAAATACAAAACTATGCTTAAGTAATATCCTTAATATTATTTAAACTGATAAAGACAAGGAAATTTTAATTGGGTTCATAGTGAAAAGGCTAATAGCCTTTTAACAACAGTCAAAACTTGCCCAATCATAACATTTCAGTGTAAATATAAGATTTCCTATTATGCTTCGGGTATAAATGGAATGACTAGAAGCTTCCAATTACATTCAGAAACCATTAACTGTACCACCACTGTTAACTACAAAGAGAAAGAAAAGCATTTTGGTGGCTTCCTGTCAACTTTTGATAATTCCTTCCTTAAATTTCTGCCAAGCAGGCAGAAACTTGTGTAAAGCTACCAACCAGGAAAATTTATTTCTAAAGTTTGCTGAGAATATTTTCAGACAGTTTTGTAATGATTAGAGAATTTTATTTGTAATATAGCCCGGCCGAATTCCAACTTTACTCTGTCATCAGCCTAGGAAAATGCATTTGTTAGTTAAACCAAGTGATCAGTCAAAAATAACTTCCACTGGCTATAGACAAGCAGGGATATGCATAGGGGTGTAGATGTTCTCTTTGTGGAAGATAGATAGAAAAGGTAGAGGAGAAAGGAGAACTGCTCTTGTAAAAGAGCTTATAAATTATTAGCCTTAAGAAGTTTTACCTTTATAAAATCATGATTTTTTCATAGATATATATGCTGACCTTTCATAGGTGACAGAAGACACAATATATATATATCCTAATATTGTTATAAACAAGTAAGTCTGCATCTACCAGAATAATTAAGGATTTGAAATTTCAAGTTGTAGGCTCCTGGTTTTCGAAGAGGAAATACCAAGCATATTTTCATATTGTTAGAAATGTCACTGCTCCTAGGTTTCATTACTACCCCATTATTCTTATTTTTAACTACCTGTTTATTTTATTCAATGCTTAAATTATGTCTTTCTGTCATCAGTTATATCATTTCACTAGCCTTTTCTTCATCCTTAAATCTTTCCCATTTTGTTTTCACTTCTAGCTGGCTTTACTCTATTCCATTTTGTTTTCCTCCTCCAAATGGGAATTTTAGAGGGTAGCTGTGCAGGGTTTTCAAACTGGAAACTGATTGCCCAGAGAGATTGTGGCAAACTGTCCATGGCAGTATTAAGGTCTTCACCAGATAAAGCACTGGGCAACCTACTATAACTCTGAAATTATATATGGATATGTAATTAGTCCTGTTTTGAGTAGTGGGTTCATCCCTATGGCCTCTAGACAATAATGTGTGGAAGGCTTCCTCTGGTTTAAAATGAATTCTGGTCAAAGTTTAGGAGAGAACAGGAACACAGTTCTTCTTCAGTTGGTGTGGACACTTCACTGAGATAGAAGACACTGGTCATCCCTAACAACATTCATAATGACATCATTTTCTGAACTGCTAGTTTATCCTGATAATTAATTCATATGTACTTATATATTTTCATTACCATTTGATATTTGGAAGTCATCTGGCTTCAATATGTTTAAAATGTAGACTTTTAAACAGATATGAAATAGTGAATTTTATTTATATAATTATTATTTGTGTGTATACTTATATATATACACATTTGTCTTTATACTTATATTTATTCATATATGTCTTCATATTCTATAAAACATTTGCTCTTTTGTTCCGTTTAGAAAAGTGGCATTGAATGCATTGAAAACTATACAAATTGAGTTTCATTTTATGATGAAGTATGAATGTGAATTATGCAACCAGTCAATCTCCTTAAAAATCTACTTCAGCATTAGAAAAATAACTGTAAATTGTAATTTACTGTCTGTTCACTGTATACCTACGACTCGCAGAAAAGATAAATTGAATTATTTGCCATACCTAATGCAGAAATAAACTTGCACTTGAAGCCCCAGTTACGCTTATTAAGAAAGATTTGCTAACTCTTTGGGAAAGGTGCCTGAGTAATTTTTAAGTATGAGTACTACCAGTACAGAAACACTTTAAAAACAGTTCTGACACTTTAATTTATGAAATGAAATGGAACATCTTGTTGTTTCCATAGCAAAGCAATCTTACAAATGCTAACTTCTAATTCTAATTAGTGAAAGGATGAAAATAGAAAAAATATATATAAATTCTGTTGAAACAAGTTAGTACTAGTAAATCATCAGATAGAATCTGATTAATTGATGAAAGCTACATTTCCGAGAATTATTTATCTCAGACAGCAGAAAATGTAACAAAGGTCTAACAGCATTTTAACTCTCGATGTCCTCTTTTTATAGCAACAATGAGCTATGGCTGGCATTTTATCATATGCTCCTCTTGCATATTTGCTTAATCCAAGTGTATGAGTAGGAACTTGAGCAAAAGACTCTGTAGTGCTCAGCCTAGCGAATCTCTGGGACCTCCATACCTGTAACTATTACTCAGAGATGGCTAGACACAATCAGAATTGGAATGAAGTAGCAAGAAAGGGACAGAACTGAGTCCCACAGGAACAAAGTGGAAGCCCATAGCCTTCACTGAGCTCCCACAAGTTCCTCTTCCTGCTGAAATTTGACGTTGATGTTCCACAGACCTCCTCAAGATTTACAACAGCCTCAAAGGGTGGCTTTAAAATCTTAATTTGATGCTGCTCATATTATTTTCCTTCAGAAATGCCCTCATAATTGATTTTATTGTGCTATGGATGGCATATCTAGGGGAAAACCTCAGATACACTCTAAGCTGTACATTGCATTCAAGTGTACAAGTATATGCAAAGCAATTTCACCCCAGATCATGTCTGCTTTGGCGAGAGTTACATGATCAGCATTAAAATAACAAGATGACCACACTTATTCCTAAAAGAGCCTTAATTTTGCTAGAACAGGTGATAAGAACTGATCAGGCATGACCTTTCAGATAAAGGACCTCAGTCTGAAAAGTCTGGTGAAACAGCTGGTGTTCAGCAAATACTTGGGACCTGCGATTCTGCTCCTGGGCACACTGCAAGAATGAGGAGCCCAGCACTCACGTTCTTCCAAAGACTGGGACTCACAGAAAGAGATTTTTCTGTGCAAGTACCCTGATGTGCCTACACTTCAAGGAATTTCATGTGCTACCGGCAGTGCTGAACTTCCAAATCATAACTTTTTGTTTTTGCATTCGTTCAAGAAGAGGAAGAGTAGTACTGAGGGAGGCTTTCATCATGCCAGGGTTACCCTCTAGGAAAATGTCTTCTTCATTAGGTTGTAGCTTAATGGGGAAAAAAAAAAAAAAAAAAGACTCCAACTGTTTGAAGACAGCAGGCTACAGGATAATAGCTCATTTTTCACATTACTTTTTTCTAACTTTTAGTGGTGCTTCTAGCTTGTCACGTAGCCAGTTACTTCATGGTCTTGTGCCCTTCCATATGAATACTTGAAAATCCCAAATATTACTATCTCCATCCTCTTCCTCTTTTGTGCTTAATACAAACTAAGAAAAAGCTCTAGCTCCAAAAAGAGCTAGAATAAAATAACTTGATGGAAAGAAAGTAGAAAGCAGAACTACAGTGTGCATGGCAAGGTTTAGTGACATTACTTCTTCCAGTTCTTTACTTTGTGTTTCTCTATTCTCTTTCATCAGGACTTATGTTGAAAAAGTGCTACTTGAAAAGAAAAGGAGCATGGAGGGAGAAGAAGAAAAGAAACAGGTTTAATGCTAGCAGAAGGAAAGAACATGTCCCAGTAAAATCTATGAAAGGCTGTCAGACATTGACAACTTTATCGCTAGAGCTGACAGGGATTTTTTCAAGCAGAAACCAATTTAATCAGGAAATGTCATTTTCCTGAATAAGGATTTTCTTTCCCCATGCGTGTTTTTCTTTCACACAGCTCAATGAATCCTAGTTTGAGCAATCTTCTAGTGGTGCTGCTGGCAACCTGTGGACATGTGGCCCTGCAGGAAGGGCTGGCTGATCCTGTCACTGGGCAGACAGTTTGTTCAGTCAGTCTTTTCACTGGGATATCCAGGTTCTGTGGTGATGAGAAACTTAAATGTATTTGATTCCTGTCAGATTTACTGCTCCTCATCACTGAAAAGCAGTGGAAGGACTTGGAAGAGTAAGAAGCTTTGCCACTGAAGCTTGTATATCAGTATCTCAAGGTTAAAGCCACCAGGATACGCTCTTGTTAGGACAGTTTTAGGACATTTGACAATGACGATTGACCTGCATCATCCTGTAGCAGGCTGAACATCTCCATGATTTCTCTTCTTTCTCTCTTGCTTAGCAGGCTATAGTTTGCCTGGAATTCCTCTGCAGCTTATGTGTATATATATGTATGTGTATATGTATAGATATGTATGTATGTATGTATGTATGTGATACAATTTGATCATCAAACCAATGGGTTTTCTCTTTGAACAATGTAAGACCAAGACTAGATAATAGTGACTTTCATTTTACTTGTCATTTGAATTCTGCTGAATAGTTTCCTATGAAAGAAGGAAAAAATATTTTCCTGGGAGCACTGGTTCGCTTAAACCTCCAGAGATTTTAGTGCATTCGGTATTTGCTGGGGAATATTTTCTTCTCTTCAAAATCTTCAGCACTGTAAACTGCATCCACGTATCAACCTTTGTTTCGTTGGGAGTAAATTATTTCTTTTACCACTAGGGGACACTGTTGCTCTTCATTTAATAAAGTAACGGGTGGTGAAGGAGCGTTTTACGTTATTTTTAGTAAACTTAAAGAGAAGTGTTAAAAATGGATTCTTTAATACAAAAGAACATTTTCCTCAGCATCTACAGTATGCTCACAATGCACATTCCCATCTGAAACAATAAAAATAAATCTATTTTATAGAAGAACCAAAAATGGGATTTATTAGTGTGAAATATTGTCACTTTACCAGTTAGTGCACTGTTAAAGGTGAAATTACATCAAATATCTACTCCTATTTTGTCACAAGGAAACTAATATGATTTATTTCTGGTTCATTTTTGTAATGATTTTTTTCCTTTGCAATAGAAAGATGTTTGCTTGAAGATCTCATTAGTAAAGAAGAATTAAAATCAATTAATAACTCATTCAGATGGGCACATACACTGCCAGAACTATTCCTCTCTGAGTGCTCTGAGGCACTAATTTGTTGCTGAAGCTCCAACACATAAAGTGCTATAGAAATACATACCTTTTGGTAAGTAAGTGCAGAAGAATTTGAAAAGAATATGCAACGATTCTAAGAAAAAAAGAATTGTAACAGAGAAACACAGCAGGAATATGGAATGATTTTGCTTTTGATATTAGTCATTTTCAAAATACGTATAATTATCAAGGAAAGCATTTTTTGCAATAAATAAAAATATTGTGAAATCTCCAGAGATTACTTGCATATGTATTTTATGTATATTATGTAAACTTTGTATGGTTTGAAAAGAAAATAAAAAGCCCAATACAAATACAATGTGTTAACCTTCTTTTCCCTTCCACTGTCTTCAATGATCCTTTTACTCTTGCATTTTCATTAAAAACACCCACAGTTTTCATCCGACTTAGCAGTGTTGAAAGAGAATATTTAGTGGGACTAAGTCACATGGTACCAATTTCACACGCAGCAAATGCTTTACATGCCCCAGCTACCTGCTGTTTTCTTATACCTTCTATCAAAAATACATATGGGCTTATTTTTATTGTCATCAGCTTTTAAAATCCGAATTGTCAAACATTTCACCTATTGTCCTTGGATAGATTATTACATATTAATGCCATTTAATCTATACAAAATTATTCCAGGTGCTGAATAGTGTAGTTCTTTTTTAAAAAGTGCCATGGGAGCACAAGTACTCGGTATTTCCTCTGTGTTTTCTCTCAGGAGTGCTGAGCCTCTGAGCAGGCATTCTCCACTCCACAGCAGCAGAAGGGACCTGCACGGGTCCCAAGGGATGATCAAAATAGACAGATCCACTGACGCACAGACTTAATCTCTTCTCATATACTCCTACAGCAGCCTAAGATCTCAAAGATAGGAGAAATCATTAGAGATGCTCATGATTCTTTGGACAAAATGGTGATCTCCAGAAAATATCAGCTTACCAAAATAAAAGCTTTTATAAGTAACTGTGTTTTTTAAGGTGTTTTTTTTTCTTAAGACAAAATTTGGATCAAAATCAGCTAATGAAACCCAAGAAAACCCTCAATCCAACTGCTGTGTGAGCTGTATTCCGAGACACTGGAGTGAGAAGCACAAAGCTTTGAAATAAAATACATGGGAAAATGGTCAAAGCCTGGGCATCCAACCATTTTTATTAGTATCTCACCCATACATGTTTACTGTTTTGTAACCAAATCTTTGAGAGCATTTTAGTCATATTTATTTATTTTTAGTGTTTGAGGGAACTCTCAACACTACATGTCAATATTACATGAGTTATAATTGGGAATACCAGAGTCAAGATTGCCTAGTTTCTGAAACAGACTTGTAAATTGTGAAATAAATCTTAAAAAAAAAAAAAAAAAAGAAAGAAAAGGAAAGAAAAAAAAGTATGATCATCAAAGTAAAAACCCGTTCTCATATCCACTAATCCAAAAGAAAACAAAACTCCGTCTTTTTCAAAAAGCAGGTTGCTGATAACTGGCACATTGGCGATCTATGTTCAGGCATAGAGGCCAATCCTCTGCCTTAATATACCTTAATTTCACATTCAGTGAATTAATCACACAGAATCACAGAATGGTTGAAGTTGGAAGGAACCTCTAGAAATCATGGATTACTCAAACAGGAACACCTGGAGCACATGGCACAGGGAATTCTGCTTCTTTACACCATTTGAGGATGTTGAGCAGGATGTTGTAGGAATACCATTAGATGAGTGGCACCTTTTAAACTTGGCTTTACTATTATACATAAAATAACAAAAGGGTGTATTATTGTAGCCCTGTAACTTTTTAATTGACTAGGTTGAAAAGACCTGCAACTGTGGTGGCTAGTGAAAAATCCCTCACTGCTTCTCAGTAACAGATTTTGCTTTCTATTTATAAAGACCTTTACTTACATTTAATTTTATTCATTAAGTCCATCTGAAACAGCAGCACAGGACAAGAGTTCGACCTCAATTACTAAAACTGCCGTTCAGCAATGTTACTTCTAAGAGTAAAACACAGATTTTAATGCTCCTCTGTTTAAAAATAAACAAGCATTGATGATAAAAAAGTTACCTTGAAAAGAGAAAAAAATCTTCTGATTAAACACAAATGGAAGAAGTGTGACCATAAACATGATCAAAAAGACACAGATAAAAAAATATATATATCTAAAAGAATTGTTTCAGCCTCTGACCAGCTTAAACCAAAGTGTCTTTGGAAACAGGAAGCAGGTGGCAGCCCAACCAGCCATAGTCTATGAGGAGGTAACTGGTGAATTGGAGATCCGTCCTGGAAGATATTTAACATAATGATTTTCATAATACCTGAAAAGTATCCAGGTATCGATTTCCCCTCTTTGCCAACATATTCATTTGACAAAAAGGAAAGGTAGAAAAGGGTGTAGATGATACAAATCAAAGGTAAGCAGTTTTGACAGGTGGAATTCATAGTGCTATATGCTCAGTAGGAATCCAGGTTTTCTTTTGTATAGGTTTCAGAACAGAAATAAGTTAATGTGCTGTTGTGGTTAGTGATAAGGAAGAACATCACTACATGGGGCACAGTTCATCCTCTTCAAGTCAAACAAGATGCATTCTGATTAGTCTGAAATACCAGACAAGTAAAATTAGCAAGAAACAATATACAAAAGCACAGTCAATTATATGCAGGATATTACCGCGTGCATATAAATGCAAAACTGCAGTGTGTCTCTTTACATTCTAATATCTGTTGATGTTACATCTATTTCTGTCTTCTGGTTTTGCCATATCTGTCTTGTCAGTTATGGAATTACCAGGGCTGGAGTTGTCTCGTTCCAAGAGCAAACTCTGTATGTGAACTATATGGTAACCTAGAATGACCCGCTTCTAACTCCTGCAAAAGAGATATCCAAGAACCAATGCTAGCTGGCCACTACAAGTCAGAAATGACGTTCTCTATCATGATTCTTTTTGGACTATTTCTTGTGGTTGTATATTGTGGTCTGTTAGTAAGGTACTTGCAGAAGAAAGCAAGCTGTTGCATGCCAGCTAAATTAATCAAATGATGACAAATGTGCAGGAAGGGAGTTTTGTGCTTAAGTAGTTTCTAAACAAACAAAAAAACACATTGTTTATCTGAAAATGTTACTAAAAGTGTATCTCTAATCACAATTTGCTTGCTGAAAGCAGAAACTTCACTTCTACCCAGGTCCCAAATGATGATCTGAAAACCCTTCACAACTGTTATCTAATCCTAGAGGCACTTAAATCTACTGGCTGGGTCCCCACTCTATTTTAAAAAACACAAGGTCTTTCAAATGCTGTTCGTAGAAATGCCTGAAACCACTCCAATTCTGAGCAGCTCAGTGCTTACTTCTCATCTGAGCTTAGTCAGAATCCACAAAATAGGGATGAAAGACATTTTCTTTTAGTTTAGATGTCTTTAATGTACAGACACTTAGGTCTACTAACCAGTGGACAGAATGTTTTATTATAGAGTAGTTTTTCTAATCTCTTTAGAATGAACAGAAAGAAAAGACATTTCTGCTGCTAGATTCAACTGATCTGTTTTCATTGTCTGTGTTGGAACTCCAGACTTGCCCTAGTAGCTGTCTGTGTGGTAGACATGTAAAATACCTTAAGTGAATCTGCCAAATTTGTTTTTCCTGAAGTTTCCTGAGGATTTTGATCTGATAAACGACACTCAAATGTGTATAATGCACATCTAAAGAATCCAAGTCCCTAAAAATATTTCTAAAGTGGCTGCTTTTTACATCACAACTTAATCGTTAGACTATTAGATTTATTCAGAGAACTGGCAACCCGCCCAAAACCAGCTCCAGCCTTGTGTGGTTCAACCATGCATGGCTTCTCACGATAATGTTTACAGAATCACAGAATGGTTAAGGTTAACATTTAAATCTTCTTTAAACCATAAGTGATGGCTGACTGGTGGAAAGTTTCTCAATTCTCATTTTTAAGAAAAGTTTCAGTGCAAAAAAGAATTTGAACTTTCTTGGATAAAAATGAGCAGAAATTTATTATTTGTGATTGGGACTCTTTTCATGTTGGGTGCATCTCGTGTTGTGTAACATGCAGTTGAGCGACTTCTTCGGCTGGTCTTTGTTACCCAAAATGTTTTTGTATTTTATACTAGAGAATCACTGGATGAAACGTATAAAACAGACACATGAGTAGTGACCAAAGCCTAGTTACTAATATGGATCATTTTTTTGCTCTGTTTCTAGTTTCTAAAACCTTGTTCCTTTCCTGAGCTACGATATGTCTCTCAACATAAGGCATAAAGTTTGACTACAAGTCTCAGTGCAGATAGAGATGATTACAAAAGCCTCCTAGGGGACAAGGAATTACATTCTCCTGTGACACATATGCCTCCATCGTGTAGTGCTTATGTCTTGCACTGGTCCTGATCACAGGTAGTTACTCTTTTTAAACAAATATAGTGTACATATAACAGAGAAATATTCATTAAAACTCTGCACGATCAAGTGTAATTTTCTTTGCAGCTGCTGATGATTTCTACACACACTGCAGCATATTACTGCCACTAAAGAAAAGACCCTGTGTTCTGTCCCAGCTATGGTATGCCACATTGCAACAGATTTATGTTTCAGCCTCATTTTCAGTCTGCTCTCCTGCCTGGCCATATGAAGCATAGCATGGGGCTTAGTACAAGACAGGGAGGAAATGAGGCTTCCGCCTACTCAAGCATGTATCGCGAAACCCAAGTCAGAACAGATTTCATCACCCCTCATCTCAAGTGGCTCATCCCCTTTTAGGCAGGGCTAGCAAAATCAGACGTGATCATTGGGTCGAGATCAGATCCTTTAAACCTCGTGCCATTTACTCTTCCCTTGGTCCCTATAGATTTAGACCTCCCTTTTATTCTTCGTTACACAGTGAGATTGTATATACCTCTGTCTAAATGACAATATCTCTCATTATCTAATCCCATCCATTATTCTATTTTCCTCAAAATGGTCCCAAACTTTCTCTTTTCTAGGAAATTTAATGTTTCCAGATGTCATATAAGCCTTTCAGAGAAAGCAATGTTTACAAATTACAGAAAGCCTACTGTAAAAAAATTCTAATTCCAATAACAGGGCTAATATAGAAGTGAATTACAGCTACTCCTCAATCTGTCCTGATAGCTTTTTGTGCCTTCATAAACATAAAGGTGAAAATAAATTGTTCCCATCTAAAAGCTGTCTTCTATTTTACCATGAGAAATTAGGTGGAATTGAAAGGTAACAATAATATCAGCCATTCTGTGAATAACTGTACACGGTGATCTTCAGTAATTTAAATTTATTCATTCAATTCAATATTTAAATTCAAATCATTTGGATAAGTATGATAGGCCAGATTCAGTATTTTTCCATTTTGTTGTTTTGCTTAGACTTCCTGGAATAATTGGATATATACAAATTGTAGGATAGAGACACAAGTTTATGTGATTAAAAAATGTAACTTTTATTTTTTTACCGGATCTGTTTTTACCTTTTGCTGAAAAAATAGAATTTTTCATGAATATGAAAATATACACTAGTTAGAATAAAAAAGAACCAACAGCAGAAAATGACAATAAATACTTTTTCTCCTGTAACAAATGCTTTTAAAAATTACTATGGATCTTTAAGTCCAATTAAAAGATTTTTTTTAAGTTTCATTTTTAAATTCCAGAAAAAATCTGAAATATTTCTTGGCTTTTTGGGTGCTTTTGAGACAGGAAAGGAGAACTAAAAATTATGAATAAGTACTCTTTGGATTTTTTATTTTCCCCTATCGAATTTTGGAGATTCGTGAATCTCCAAAAAGTGATTTTTTTAAACTTTAAAACAGAAAATTTCAAGTTTGTTAAATGAAATTTTATATTTAATTTCTCCTTTTGTTGCTTGTTTTCTTGTTTTCCTTCTTTCTCTTCCTTCTTTTCTTCATTACTTGTTTTCCTTCTCTATCAATTTTTCCATTTTAGTGCGTTATCTTTATTTTAAATCTAAAGATAGAAAGAAGACAGAAAAAAAGAAAAATCACAAATGTTCACTAGAATAAAAATTATTGTAGGGAAATTTTTAATTTGTCTCTACTGAAAATCATTGACTATGACTTTCCACTAGTGCCTTACAATCCATATTTAAATTTTAAACTGAGAGAAAATATGCATTATTTAAATGTGCAATTTATTTTCTCTCTTCGTTGCACTGTAAAGTTCATATAACCTATTGCCAAGTATGTTTCTTTAAGAATATGCTTGGTATTGTTACAGTAACCTCATTTTTTATTGAATACTGGAGTGAATAACTGTGTAAAATCTACATGATTTGTTGGCATTAAAGCTAAGGCTGCCTCCAGGCATTGTTAACTTGTGCATCATCCTTTACTTAATTTCTCTGTTTTGTTTTAATTTATAAACTGTCTCTGAGATGGAATGCACATTTTTCATTTGTGTTGGCTTTCCTGGTATTAAGAGCCTATCTTACTCTCCTGAGTATAGGGCTTACATTATAATAGGTGCAGAGGAACCGAGTTTATTAAATTGCAGCAATACACTTTGCATTTTTCATAAGGACACAAGAATTCCATTTAAATGAGGTTTTTAATTTTGTGCATCCCATGCCTAAAATTACTTTTGTGCTGTGACTTACAGATATAAAATGATCAGTCGGCTGGTCACTGTTGTTTTAAATTTGTGCTTTTACTTCCATTCAAGATGTTGCCATCTTAAAAAAAATACAGGATGAGGGAATCATTTAAGTCTATGAACTCTACTTAAATAGTTGATACCACTGAAACTTTTTTAGTTAAACAAGTATGTGAGCAATGCTGCGGATGACTTTTATTTTTTCTCTGCCTGATTATAGGTGCTGCCCCAGATTTTTTGTTTGTGCTCCAGTTCTAATCTGTGAGTGAAGAACAAGCCAGGTGGCGAGTCACAACATCAGGATCCTAAAAGCTAGTCTAGACTTGGCCCAGATGAAGATTTAGACTGCTTTAAAGGTTACTCATATCCATCTCCTCTATATGGGCTTATTTTTTTTTCCTTTTGCTGAGGGAGACAACTGATCTGAGTCAAGCCTGAGAACAACCAATGTGGATCACAGTGAGGGGGAAATTTCAAGCTAAACTCACATGGTTACTACAGCATCGTTCATTGAGTTTCAAGGCTGCTATAAGCTGCATCAGTGACACAAGGTTTTACTGCAAGCATAATCTCAGTGAGCTGAAACCTCTTTCCCCTCCTTTTATGCCCACTGGTGACTGACAGCAACACAGTTGTCAATATGGAGGATTTTCCTACCAATTATTTAGGAGGAAAAATCAATCCTTAAGAAAGGTCTGACCTCTTCAACAGGGACAGGTTTCCCTTGAATTAAAAAAAAAAAAGAAAAAGAAAAAAAAGGAAAAAAGAAAAACAGTCTCTGTGTCATTAATTCTGTGTTTGATTCTCATTCAGTGAGATAATTTGCACAAAGTCATTTGGTATGTTTGTATCTTACAGAATATTGCATATACATATTTCTGGTAGAAGCTAAATAATGTCTTCTCTGATGTCTGAATAAGTGAATGGTGAGGTGCAAGGTATCTTCTCCTACCACACATTTTTCCAGGTCAGTTGGCTCAAAATCGCTGCATTTGTTCAGCTAAGGAGAGAAGGATAAAGAGGTGGGAAGGAGAAGGACATGTTTTAATTATTAGAAGTCTAATAACATCTTTTTAAACACAGAAATGATTTTGAAGTCTCTTTGTAAAAGATTGCTGCTGATCTGCAGATATAAAATGATCAGTTTGCTGGTTACAACTTTTTAATTCTGTGCTTTTATTACCACCCAAGATCTCATTGTGTTAAAAATCTTGTGCAGAATCATCTAATTCCATGAAAACTACTGAAATATTGAGCTAGCTGTCTATTTTTTGAGATATTTTGTCAAAACTGTAGCATTTTACCACAAATGATGTACAAAGAAAGATAATAATTTTGGCTTACAGAGCAGAGTAATAAATTCAAGCTTACAAAAATGCACTAGCATATGTTTAGGCAATTTTATTTTTACTGACTATGTAGCCGGCTGTCCATCTAGATTAAAAAGAATAGTTTCAAAATTGAAGGAACTTACAGATTAAATTGATTGAGGGAAAATGAGAAGAAAAGAACAAAAAGAATAATCTTAGGAGAGCTCACGGAGATCTCTTCCTTCCTAGTTTTTCCAATTTATAAAAAAATTTAGGCCGTCAAAAAAATTCTGAGACATTTTTCGGTCAGAGTTCATAAGGTGAGTGTAACGATTCATGTAACAGGGCTATTCAGCATGACATAAATCTAAGATATGGAAAACCTGACAGGAGTTAATAAAGAGTTAAAGCATAAAAAAGTGCTGCCAGACTGTATTACTATTTAACTGAAAAGAGACTTTAGGGTATATTTCATAAGGACACAAGTTTGTTTGGTAAATCCATAGCCCTAATAGAGTTTGTATGGGCTGTCAAAGATCTTGATTAATTACTGCTATATAATATTAATAAAGCATGTACTAACATTGATTTACACGTGGAGGACTGTCAGATCTCAAAAAGTAGTTCTTAATGAGGGATTTTGTTAGAAATAATATTTCTGGTGAGATTCCACAGAGATCAGCACTATATCTGAGGCTTTTCATAATTTTCTCCTGATATGTCCGTAAATATATATATCACTGCTGAAGGAAGACCTTTTGTAGATCTCATGGGCTTTAAATTAGGCCTCTCTATTCATAGCTCTGAACAACCACATTCTCTACTTCTACCCCCGTGTGGCACTTCTCATCTACTCTTCTGTGTTGATTTCTCATTCCTGCCAAAGGTATCTTCATCAACTGCCTTGACCATCTGAAAGTCCAATAATTATTTATTTTGCATGCTAACTGAATTCTAGCTTTTTATGTTCTCTAAACTTCATCAGATCTTCAGAGTTATATGCCAACAGTCCAAAAGATATTCCATAAATAAATATAATCATGGATATACTATATTTTTCCTTTACAAATCCACTCTTGAATGCACTGATCTTGGATTTTAATAGCTTGTAAATTACATGTTTTTACCTTTTGACACTATACCATTGAGATCTAAATTTAGCATCAACAAATTTTTGCTTATTTTTTAAGTCCAGTATAAACTCTAGAGACATATAAGCATATCATTTGCACCTAAGCAGTTCATATTTTTATAATATTTTTAAACAAACAAACAAAAACAGTTAATTTCCTGTATTATTTGAAGGGTGGTACTTCTTCTTCCAGTCCATCAGATCAGTGACCAATATAGCTGCATTACTATCTTTAAAGAGGGAACAACTTCTCACTGAAAAATCATAGAATCATTTTCATCAGAAAAGACCTTTAAGATCATTGAGTCCAACTGTAAATAGGAACTTCAGTGATGCTTCATGTGCATAATTACCCTTAAGAGGGGTTATGTGAACACAAAAGCAAGGAAAGTGACCTGTTTGGGTTATTCAAATCCGTTTTTAGTTATTCTCCAGTATTTATTCCTCCAGTTTTTCTCCTGTCTTTGTGGTCTATAAATGAGCTCTCTCCAGGTGTGTTTTTGTATATTATATTTGCTGAGGTAGGCATGTGTAATATTGTATTGACTGTTACTTGCTTTGAGGTGTCAGGAGTGAATTAAACACTCAGTAAAAATTCAAGGAAAATCTGGTATATTTCCGTATATGCACAATTATCACAAATAAATGGTTTTCACCATACTCTGCAGTAACAGTTCAAAATTCAATATATCTTCTTATTTTAGAAAGTTCTGTGTTTTCTTTACATGCTACTCACTTTAATGCTATTGAACCAGAAAATCTTTGTTATAAACTCTGTTTAAGCATGACCCTAATTGCTTTAAAGCTTCATGGTTCTGCCTCTTACAGGACATTTATAACCTGCAGTAGAATTGTGACAATATTTTTTTTCTTTTTAGAGCAAAGCTGAAAACCTGAAAACCTCATAATTTGTATGCCTGTGCGGATTTTACCAATTAAAATTCAAAATTGAAACAGAAACTGTTTTATAATACATCCATAAATGGTAAAACAAAATAATATTCAATCAAGGATAGATGTGCAGGGGTGTAAGGAACAGAGGAAGCTGCTGTTTATCAGTACCTGTTTGGTGTGAAATGTGTCCCAGCTCGCATGATGGGGAAATAGTATCTACACTGCACACTCATGCCCATCCCAGCTCTCGATAGCATTTCTGAGTAGCAACATGGTCATGAAAGTAATCTTTGTTTAAGGAATAGTAATATTTCTGAGCCATTTGCTTAAAGACTGAAAGTGTCTAATTAATTCTGATTTACTAAAATGTTAAACTGCGTAAAAGTGTAGCACATAAGGCATATTGCCGATAGATTTACAGTACCTTCTGCTAACAAGCAGCAGGCAAGACAAAGATATGTTTTCCCTGTATAGCTCTTGTTTTGCTCTATATTTTCTTGTTTTAGCAGTCTAAATCTTGTAGTTATAATCTTCAGGGAAATTTGTGGCAACATAATCAATGCTATAATTAATAGAAGAGGACTTTACAAATATGGTAGAAATTCAAGCTGGTGATAACCACCCACCTTCAAATAAGTTTAAGTTGCTGATTAATTTAAAATATTGGAATGACAAATGGGTTGAGAGTCATTCTAGGCTGCTAATCATTACTCTAATTAAAGCTTACAAAAGGAGGGACATTTTGACTGCTGGAGAGGCTCACTATGCAAGGAAAGTGTTGCTTGACCGAAAAGTGAATGCTGATCTCATGCCTTTATGAAAAGCACTCTTAAATTAATTTTGACGGCATTAGATAAGCTCAAAACATTAGGTAGGAATATTAGGAACATTAGGTAGGGTGTGTATACAGCTGTTGTAAAAACATGAAACTTAAATTTACTGAAAAGTGTTTTTGACATAGTCAAAAGAAAAAACAGATTAGTTGATAAGCATTTTGTCTATTCTATTAAAATCTATGTCTGGAGGGAATAATCCTGCTTGTTGTGCTTTAGTGAGTTTAAACCCACTGGAAAGAGAATACATAATGTGTCCTGGAATCAAATTAGTAGAGTCCATTTGGAGCAGACTCCAGAAGGTGAGGTGAGTTTTCTCATCCTTCTTCCCTATATATTGGTTTCTTGTGTAGATCAAACTTCTGAAGGCTCTCCTTCTGTGTCTCTATCTGTCATTTCAGTGGGCTCTTATATGTGAACATGTTCAGCATGTTCACTCTGAGTCAAATTACCAATTTGGGAATAAAATTATTTTGCTACACGATAGATAAATATACTTCATTACATTATTAAAAACTGTGAACAATCCAATTAAATATCTAATCATATATATGTGAATATTATATATTAACTATCTACCTATTTATCTGTATAGTCTACTGTGTAGAAGACCAGAAGATTAATTAAATGGAAGTCTGCTAGAAGGAATCTTATTTCCTTCTAGAAGGAACCTTCCAAGGTTCCTTCCTTGATCCTGATTCACTAGCTTCTAGACAATAGACTACTTAGTACAAGGAAGAGAGCAGGAGATCCTAATCACTTTATGACATACTTTTTTTTGTTGTTGTTGTTCTCACTGTCTGACCCTACGCTTCTCATTTTCTTGGCTTCACAACTGCACAACTGCAAAGCGAATGCTTGGGTGGGGGAGTCCTAAGTTCTGGTCCCTGTTATGTTGTTCCCTCACATTAAAATCAAGTGTTCCAGCCCTTGGAACTCATGGTCAGGCTTTCTGACCTTGGAGCATTTAGTTAAACAAAACTCAACGAAAATATTGGAGAGATGAGATAAAGGGATCCGGTTCCTGTCTCTATCCAGCACTATTACTAGCATGGTAGCTATAGCTTTAGATTGGAAAAAGGGAAGTAACTACAAGCAAAGAATACTTGCCTCTACCATATAGAAGGGAGTTCACGAATTGTACTTCTGGGTTGAATTTCTCTGTTCCTTTATTAGAAAGCAGCTTTGTAATGTTTTGTTTTCATTGGAATGTGGAATTGCAAGAAACACTTCAATTGAAAAGATTTTGTGATACGGGTAACTGTTCCCCAATGAGTTCTACCTACGCTATTTCACCTCTCCAAATGCCTTAGTCTATCTGGCTACTATGCTCAATACAAGGATACCTACCTGAATTTCAATAGCCTTTAAATTAGAAAATGTGGTAGAGATTAAACCAGATGAGCTCACAGACCCTTAGGCTCATAACCCTCAGCAAAATATTCTAAAACTCCTCTTTCTCTGCTATCTTAAATAGTATTGTGTCATGGAAAAACAGCACAACATTCAGGATTATGCTTTCACGGAACATTAATTAGCCTCTGTCAAGCTGCTATGCTACTTCTTCCTCTCCATTCTCTCTCTTCTCTCTGCCCAGACACATATTACATTTTGTCTTCTGTCAGTGCCTCTCTGGCATGGGAGACTTTTTCATCTCTATTACCTTTTTACTTCTCATATTCACCTCTCATATTCACCTCCATATTCAACTCCAATCTCCTGATTACTCCTAGTCACGCATCCATTTTAATTCAAACCAACCTTCATTTGTATTCTTTTTCTCTTTTTGTCATTTAATATGTCACTGTGTGTTTTGGGTCCGTCTGTGACGGCCCTTGTCCTTCTGGCTACTGCTGCTTCTTCCTGTCTGTCACGTTCCCTTAATAGGCCACATCTCTCCAGTGCTTATCTTCCCACTGCTTTACCTTCTCTTCAGAACCTTCCAAACAGCTCTCTGCCATTTCCACCTTACTGAAATGTCCCTTATCAAGGTCATCTATGACTTGTTCTTTCCCTAGACCTTCTTTCTACTCTCATCCGTCTCAGTCGATTGTCTGTATTCAGAAAAAAAAAAATATAAAAACTATTATTTTCCCCACTTAATCATGTATGGCACTTTAAAATGCATTTGAAGGGCATTTTGAGAGGAAATCAAAGTTGTCTTCTCTTCCTCTCTCTTCCACTAAGCAGTCGGGCTCCATTTCTGCATTTCTTTTATTCCTCTTTACCTTCTATATGTTATTCTTGATCTTGGATGGTGTAATTCAACAATCAATCTCTTTATTCTCATCTTTCTTACACTTGAACTCATGTCAATAAATACAAATATTTATCTTTATAACAACAGTCCTACTGTTATATAAGTCTTACTTCTGTACTGAAAAATATGTTCTCCCTCTCTTCTTCTGCCTTTATTCTTCTTTTTCCATTATAATTACCATTCTCACACTGAGCTTCCAAAATTCAGAATTGATTTTCTATTCCTCCTTTTCTCCTCTTTCTATTTTTCCAATAGGATTCAAATGATATGATTTCTCTCTCCTTTTTTTTTTTAATTCTCTTTACCAAAAACATTGGGTTATCTAGGCATAGTAAGCACTCGCTTAAATTACCATAGTATTCTTTCACCTCGGTCCCTAATTTATCTGCAGGATGCTACTGTAAAATTTCTCTCCTACTATTCATTTCATGTTCTCTTTAAGCTTGCTAAGCACAGTGTCATTGCTCTTGCTTATTCCAGTTCACTGTTTCTTAAGTTATATATAATGATATCTTTTGTTCTCTTCCATATGCCCTTTTTATGATTCTTGAACTCACTTTCTGAAATAGTTAGCTATGCCTGTACATCCATATCTCTCAGCTGCACTACTGGTGCTCTCAAGACAGACTTTGGGAGAAGTCAGTTCTTATGTAAACCTTTATGGCTTATTTCTCTTTGCCAATAGTGAGTTCTGTAAAAAAGTGGTTTATATATTCCGAGTATTAACACAGATTTGATTTCTCAAGGACAGTAGAATTTTCTCCTCTGTCTTGTAAAATACCAAGCATATTGCCAGCTATTGGCAAATGAAAGTAAGTCAATAAAATGCAAAATGGAATACAGTCAGAATCCCTAGGTGTTTTCAGAGTATTCAGTGACAAAGGAAGGGTCTATTGCTTTTTTTTTCTATCCATGAGAATACCAGGCAGCTTGATTATTTCTTCATTAGTAGAAGAAAAGGAAGGATGTATTTTACTCTTGATAAAAAATAGAAGTCAGAGACACTGGGTCTCAAGAGAGTCATGTTGAAGTGAATAGTAAGGTGCTACACTACTACTGAAGAAAATAACATCAAGAACGTGCTATAATACCAGTGACTGTGAATAAAACTGAATATGCAAATCAGTAAAAGTCTCTTTGCTCTGCATATGCAGACGTATGAGATTTCTTCCTATTATTTTTCCGTTTTCTCAGTTTTATTATCAAACACAGCACGGTGGTAGCCATGGGAACACTATTAAAATTGTACCTAGTTTGCCAGGCAAGGAAAAGACTTTTCAATTCCACAGGATGCTTTTTAAAGTATTTTATAGATTTTTTGTCTACATTCAATGTTGCCAACATATTTATTATAGCATAATTTACAGGTTTTTTTTTGTGATACCTTAATTTATTTCACTAAACTTTTTGCATTATGCTTTTAATCCAGTTTTTAAAGGAAAGCTATAATATATCCAGAATAAAACTTATCCATTTTATTCTTCTGGTGATTTGTTCCATTTCATTTTTCATTTTCATTTATGCTTCATTTCCCTGATCACTTCTTGCAAGAGTATATGCCTGTAAAATTGCAGGAGGTCAATGGTGAGACAGAGATTGAAAGGATTTTGTTCGTATAGTTGAAACCTATAATCCAAAGCAAAACCGGATTCACATTTTCCTCCAAAAGTGTATGTCATCGCATGAACTGGCAAGCTCAGGTTGCTCAGGTAATCCCTGCACATTTATATTGCTTCATGCCAAGGCAGCAAGATGTTGAAAAGGGAGAAGGTGTGTGTGGGAAAACTGAGAAAGAAAGAAATACATGGAGACGAAACCAAATTACATCCTCACAGAATCCTATCTCAGAAAGTTTGTGTATCAAATTGTTATATGAGATGTCATTTTGGTGGGATCTCAGCAGCTAGAATCTCTTCATATTAGTCTCATTCCATACATCGTAAGATGGCCTAAAGATAGGATTACCTCTCTAATTTTGGCACCTCTTTAAGCATGCAATGTCTTTCAGGTAAATTTGGTTTCAGATATCTCACAGGTCTGCCTATGTCATGAATACAATGAAGATATTCTTTTTTTTTTCTAAAAAATTGAATGTATCCATCTTGTTATCATCATCTATCAAAACAGGAACACAAACAAAGCAGTCCTTGTATCATTTGGCAGCGATATTGCTAGTACCAAAAAATGAGGCCTCCATATTTTTTTGGTTAGACTTTTAATTTTCTGACTCAGGCAAAAAAAAAATGACTTTCATTTTAGCAGGTGGCAAATTGAGGCCCCTTTTTTTAGAATATATAACAGCAATTAGAAATTGTTTCTGTACTTTGTATGATTATTGTACCAGATGTTGTTGCCTGACAATGTTATAAAATCAGGTGTTTCACTGCCAGGATTGCTACAACAATGGAAATGTGCTTTGATGCTTTTTCTAGCATAGAGCGACTATGCCTCTATATAAACACTAGCATGAAAATTACTGTGTGCTCCATGCAATCCCTGCCAAACCACAGCAATATTTGTGCAAGGTGGTAACTCCAAATCGAAGAAAAAATTTGGCTCCTTTTTGTCCTCAGTAAAGAGACTTTGTTCTCTCCTGAAGAGAAAGGAACACCTTTGAAATCCAGTCATATTCCCTCTCTTTTCCTTTGATAGTCTAAGGACTTAGGAAGAACATGGATACTTTTTTTATAGTTCAGGAAAGAATCTGCTAGACCAAGTTTTGTGTATTTGATCTTACAATGTTCCAACAAAACATCATCTATTCAAAATCTTCCATCAATTTCTGCATCATCCAGAGTTCTCAAGAATGGATCATGGAGGTCATGCAAGCATCACAAGGTCATACTGATCACCTCCCTGGTCTTTACAAGTTGGGAAGTAGTATCCAGAGTTAGTTGCTCCTTGACCTTCCCAGGGCTCGAGGTTTGGTTGATTGTCCTGTAATTCTCTGAATCCTCCTTCTTGCCCTTCTTGAAGGTAGAAGTGACATTTGCTTTCTGGTGGCCATGACCTTTCAAAGATAATTGAATATGGCCTTGTAATGACATTGACCAGCTCCCTCAGTGCTTCCAGGTGCATCCCATCAGGGTTCATGGCTTTCATCCCATCAGAGATGTGGATGTGGATTGTGTGTCTGTAGAGTTTTTTAAGTGGTAGAAAGAGGATAGTAGCTAGTAGCGAAAATGAATGAAAAGTTTCAGTGAAATTTACAATCACATTTGTAACTTTTACTATCCCAGTGTTTTAATTCTTTAAGCAAGAAACAGACTACATAACATGAGTTGGTTATACTTTGTGTAAGAAATAACCAGTTCAGAGGAAGATCGATGGATTAATTTGATATTGCTAATTCTTATTTTCTGGTATCTATTGCATCTATATGCATCTATATGTATTTTTCTAATATGGATCTATATGCATTTTTCATTTGTTAGATAACTGAAACATAACATAATGTCTTCGTGCTCTGTCACTCAATGGCAGTTGGACTACAGCATAGCTATGAGCCAGCTGGCGTGTTTTGTTGTGTTTCTAAGGTGTCCCTAGATCTGGTGGAGATGGAGTCCTCATTAGGCGAATCAACAGCAGGTTATTTATTTCTGATCAATCTAAGTGAAGGAAGAGCAACTGTAGAAATCATAATTTCTTCCTTCAAATAGTTCTGAAGACAGGTCAAAAAAGACAAAGCTGATTTGTGACTGTTTCTCTCCTGGCATTTAGAAATCTGGTAGTTTTCCCTCAGAAGTGATGGCTGACTCCAAATACATACAGCAGTCTACATGAAAATAATGCCTTCTTGGCCCCACTCCTCAAGCGTGTACCTTACTGTGCATGCTATTCACTATTCCCATCTCTTACCTAAGGGCTAAGACTGAGGCAGAAAATCAACCAGTTCTTTCTGCTTCCACCTCCCACTGAGAAATGATGCAAGGGCCAAAACTCCAGGGAAGCTAGAATGTTTTTCCTCTTATCCAAGTTAAGAATATAATTTTGTCTTTACAGCTGTACTTCTAACAAAGTAGCTGCATAAACAACTGTTTTCTCCTATCTGGCATAAGACAAAAATATCAAATTATATATTTTTTCCTTGTTTATGAAGAAATCGGTAGTATATTAATTATTGTGACTGTGTATATCTTAATCATTTGTAAGTGATAAATTAAGGTAGTTATCATATAAATAGCAACAATGTAAAATATAAAAGTATATTACTTCATCTTTTATTTCCATGGCTTAGTGTCATGCTGGTTTTGTTAGGTGTTAATTTAAGATAAGAAATTCTTTCTCCTTCTTTGCTATGACATTGACAGTTTCAGAGCACTCAGTTGTTGGAGATTGTTTTAAAATACAAGAAATCCCTTGATTTTCTGAATTTATCAGTGAAATTGATTAATAAATTTATTAGAGAAAATTGTTATTTTTAAAAAAATTTGCACAACATTTCTTCTAGAGGGGCAATCATTAGAGCTATTTAAGCTTGCATTACCTAAATAACAAGAATATATGCAGGCAAGGATTATCGACACCAGTAATCAAGCACTTGATTGCAATGAGATGAGATGATACAATTTGGGCCTGTTGGTCAAAGTCCTCTAATATCTACCACATTGATCTAGCATTCGTTTGCTGACCATCTAATAAGAAAGAGCGCTCCCCACAGAGCAGAGAGAAGTAAAAATGCAGCTTGTGTTGCTTGTGCCAGGGAGGAGTAAGGGACAGGACATTTACAGGCTGGTCAGGTCTCAGGGCCTCGACACTTTATCTATATTATTTAGTAAGCCAAAAAGTATTTGTTTCAAGACATTCTGGTGTTTATTCTCAATACAGCACGTTGAGTTAAAATTCACCCTGCTATCTGCAGTTCGCTGTGGAGGCAGAGCAGTGGCATGAATTTCGCATTTAAATGCACTTAGTGAAGTTGATCTTCCGTAAACTGTTCCTTACTTACACAAATCTCTTGTTACCTCTGTGAAAGTTTTCCTTGGGACCCTATAGCAATAGTACATGCTTTATGCTGAAGCAGTTTTACTCACTATTACTATTGTAATTCCTTCTACTTAGTAAAACAGTTACATCTCCTGTATTGATTTTTGTTACTCATCTACTTGCTGGATTTTTTGTCTCTAATGATAGTCTGATTCAGAGCTGATTTCTCTTCTGTAACAACCATGTTTAGTGTACTACAGATCTAACTATGATATTTTACCCTTAGAGCAGAGCTGGCATTACATTCTAATGCAACTGGATCTTTCTATTCTGCAGCAAAAGTTCAAGACAGCTTTTAAGCTCACTTTCCAATAACTTCCAAAGACTGCAAATCTCATTCATTTCTTGTGCTACAGTAAATTCATTAGTCATTTTATTTACTATCACATATTGCAGGTAAATAGAAATATAAAAAGCTTACAATTAATTTTACCGACTATTTTAATTTTGGCATATACTGGAAATACATTTTTCTTTCTTACTTTATTCTTGAAGAAGGTAATGGCCTGAGGTAAGTGTGGTATCCATATGAATCTGTGTTTTTAGAGTTTGGTTGATATTTTCGAAAAGATAGATTAAGACTAGTGGTTTGTATATAGATATAGATATTGTATTTGAATTTGAAATACCCTTTCGCTGTCGATCCTGATAGCTGGCTGTGGCGACCACAAGATGCTATTACTCAGGATATATTTGTCATATACCTTTAGAGAATCTATATTTCATTACAGATCACTAAAGATCAGTAGAGATTATCCTGGTATATGTCAAATGGTTAATATATTTATATAAACAAAAAGGAAGATAAAATTTTGGAAAGATGTCTGGCATAGACCAGCAGTTACAATACTTAATAAGTGGTATAACTTTCTTAGAAAGTTATTTCCAGGAAGCAATTTATTTTAGAAGTTATTTCCTTTGCCCAGCAAAAAGTAAACACAGTCAATACAGTCATGTCACTATTAGCATGAAGAAGAACTTTTTCTAAGGTACCTCTTTATTTACCATTTCTGACTTTTGTTTCTTCAAGTTAATTATTGTTCAATAGTAGATTTTACTGAATATTCGCTTTTTCTTTTATTCATAGGAATTTTTATTGTAACTAGATTAACAAACAGTAAGATGTGTAGCATTTACAATGTTTCTCTTTCTTTGCTTACAGGGATCTATATTGCAGCATAATCCTAAAAAAATACTGAAAATGATAAAAACAGAAAATAAGACAATAAACTTTTTCTTTTCTTTTTGTCTCATATTCTATCATTTTAGGTGAACTCTAATCTTACTAAGGGCATGTGATAGGTGAATTAGTGAAGTTCAGCAAGAGATAAATCTTTATAAAGGGACAAGGAAACATTTTTGCTATAAATACTAGTCAATGCAAAATGTATGTTGTAACCATTTGAAAATCCTGATATAGTGCTTGATATTCAATAGTACTCAATAGTCAACAGTGTTGAATATCTACTTTTTCATGTGTTTCACTTATTTTGCCTGAGAGCAAAATATTAGGTGTGAGGTTCAAGCTCAAGATACCCGGCTGTAGAGCCACTTGAGGAGCAGTCATGTATTCCTGGCACCATGCAGGGTAGCAGGGCTGTGCAGTGCTGTGCCATCCTGGAAAAACAGGTTGAAGCTGGTGGGGGCATATCCCAGCGTTTCTCGGATGACACCAGAATAAACAGAGCTCCATGTCTCCATAGCCCATAGTAGGAGCTCAACTTCTGAGCTCAGGCACGGATGCCTACATCAAGGATCTTTTAATCCAGAGCAAAAATTCATCCAAAAAGTCAGAGAAAAGTTGCATACATAAGTTCCCTCAACAGAATTGCTTGTATTTTTCCTCCTGCTAAAGACTATGGGACATGACACATATAGGCATCACATCTGTGCACAGTCAAGAATTTAAACCATGCAGTATCAGCTGAAGTTAATTCTGTACCATATAATGGAGGATTGTTTTCAATTCTGTATAACTGAACTTTGACAATGCCAGAAAAAATTGAAAAACTGTGACTACTGCAAAGCAGCCTAATTTGTGCCTGATGTGCTCCATGACGCATGCTTGCACAATCAAATTCCATCATAATCATGTAAAGTAATTTTTCAAGCCCTTTTGCATGAGTAAAATTTTTAACATCTGTATCAGATCACATCTAGTAATAGTGGCCTCAGCAATTATATGCATGCCAACTGCTGAGCATCTCATTTTCTCAAGCCCTTAAAGCCTTCATGCTGTTCCCTCATTGAACAGATACTAGACTCTGTGGTAGAATTTACCAGACTATTAGAGTACTGATGTAAGAACACCTTTGACAACACCTTTGGGAAGAATCCATCTTCCTTTCAGGAATAGACGTAAATCCTAAAAAAAAGGTCACAGGGAAAACAAATGACACATTTCACAAGTCTGCATAAAGTTCTGTGAAACATTCAGTATTTCTTAAGATTCAGCAGTATGGGAATACTGATATAACAATCAACATATACTGATTTCTGAGAGTCTTATCTCCAAGATTTGCCAAGTCCCTGCATCTTTCCCTAAAATCTAAACAAATGACATTTGGCTAAAACCTATATATTTTATGAGGAATATCCACATATAGTATAAAGTGTAGGAGGGTTTGGTAGGTCTAGAATCACTTAATGCTCTTTAGGCCTGCTCATACATATATATTTAAAATATTTTTGCAATCAATGAGTTGTCACATTTAAATATAATTATATAGCATAATAAATACATAAAATACATATTGTGTTTAATTAAAAAGGTACATATGCATTTCTATATTAACAAAATAATCAACTGTGCAGATTGCTCTAATGGCTTTGTGGGAAAGGTAAGCTGTGTGAGATCTTCATAGTCTGCTGCAGATTTTGATATGTAATTGCAGCATTGCAGTATAGGTATCTATCTACATGCTCTGCATTTGGACTTCTTCGACCATGCAAGGGTTACATAAAGATTGCTTAGTTACTGCTTTCTTCTCAGTCCTGCAGAAAGGCTTAGTGTGCTGACAAATTTGTCCATCTTGTTCTATCACACTTCTCCTAAGTTCTCTACATATCTCCTCCTCTGTTCTCCTCTGCAAGTCATATAAAAATTTTTACTCTTTGCTATGAATACCAAGTGTCTGAGAATCTTAATTCACAGGGGCCAACACAGCATCCTACCCAAGGCAGAATGAAAGAGACCTCATTTTTAATTTTTTTTTACATTTATATTTATTTAATCAAATAAAAAATATTCTGATGCTTTGCTACTGCATTTATCTACAGTATCAAATTATTCTACGATATGCAACAAAATCAGTTCTGACTGTCAAACTGACACCAACTTTTTGCTCTCTCACACGTGCTTTGCAATTTAATTTAATTCAGCTGAACTTTCTCATTTTGATTTACCATATAATTTGGATAATGAGGGAAAAGGAAGGGCAGAGACTGAAGTATTTAACAAGGTAAAAGATCAGCAAATTGTGCTTTACAGTTTTTGATTTATTCTAGGTCATCTCCCTTTTAACTGCTTTGGTAAAAATAAGACTGACTTGTATTCTGTAGTTTGTGAGATATCTGACAGGGAATATTTTGCCAGTAATTAGCAGTTCAGACAATCTACAAGGTGAGAAAATGTTTTTCTTTTTTACACCTAAAATGGAAAGACAGTGACTTTCTGCAGTTCAGCGTGTCAGTAGCTCCTTGTCACTGATTTCTGTGCTCCATAGCTGTGATGGTAAATCTGCCAAGGGGAGCTTTGTAAAACAGCTCTCAGTGCTGTCCCAGGGATGACGGTCAAGCTCAATGCCATGGAGACTGACCCCAAAAACTCTGCCATCTGACACAAAAGAATAAATCTGTGGCAAAACGTAGGGTGTCCTGTCTGGAGTGACGATCTTCTGAAACGTTACCATGAGGGTGCTGAGCTGCTGTGCTGGCTCTCTGAGCATGCTTTCCTTTGCTGCAAAAAAGTCCTGGCATCCAAGCAAGCGTGACTCAACAGTACTAGCTCTAAGTGGCCTTTGTGCATCGACTTGAGGATTTGTGCCCTTACTAAATTCACAACACATTTCTTTGTTTCCTTTCCAGGAACCCTAGAGTGATTCATTCCCCTGAAACAAAAGAGAGATTACTGGCCCTGTTTGTACGACTTAAGATCTTCTTTTCTCCATGTGGTTCCCACAGTTCTTCCACAAATGCAAGATGCATTTCAAAACCTTGTTTTTCCTCCCTACTGCAACTTCCTTCTTTCTTGGAAAATTGGAATGGAATAATACGGAATTAAAATTTAGTTTCACTCAGATCTAACTGAGCTGGCATTCAAAGACCATCCACGTCCTATGGAGGATGCCCTTTTAAAAGTAAAAGTCATTCAGGGCTTGAAGAATGAGAATGGAGATACCGCTGGCATGTAAAAGTTGCTCTCTGTGGTTCAAAACCTGGGGGAAAACTGACTATTGTAAAACTCTTGACATTGATGTGCATTGCTTTCCCCTGGGAAAAATTACACCCTCCAGTAAGGAAATAGAGAGTTCTACTTGCTACCTCTCTATTTAATCATCTTGACCTCAACTTTAAGGCTGCACACAAATAAACAAAAAACCTACCTAGTTATCAGATCTGCATTCAATTTTCTCATCCTAGGTTATAAGACTGAGTCTGGGGAAGAAAGGGAGTTTCTACTTGTTCTTGGACTGCTCAAGGCGCTCATTGTCTGAAGTGTGCATTATCTGCCTTGCTTTTCACGATGCGATTCCATCTTCACCTTCCATTCAATATGGCTCTGAATCGTATTGATTCGACTACAAAGTCACCTTAAAAGTGTTACTACTGCACCGACCACCTCAGTGAGTCTGAAGTAATCTAGACTGCCAACAAAAGGTCCAATTTCGTTACACTGAATACCTTCGTGTGGCTGTTGCAGTGTAATTTCTGTCCCTGAGTTTTATCATTTGTACAGTCCCTGAAAATCATTATCCTCCCAGAGAATTAATCCAGTTAACTAGCCAAGGTAAGTGGTTTTTAAATTAGTGGGATTTATGAAGACAGCTGATATTCCCTTATCCAATTATTTATTCTGAATAGCTCACAGGGATCCATTTTACTATGAACTATATCATTTTCAAAAATATTTGAGAGGTGGAAGCAGCAGAGTAATGCAACAAGAGAGTTCACTTCAGGTCTTCATAATGAACTTCCAGATAGCTAATAGGAAAAAAAAAAACCTTTCATCTTCCCCTAGCATATACACCCTATTCTTTCTTTTTATTTGTTATATACTGGAATAAATAAGTTAATTAATCTATTTGGACTTGTTCTTCTTCTTTCTCATCATACGCTAAATTGTTTCTCTGCTTCCTAACTAGTTTTAGTAACAGTGAAGTGAAAATTTTTATTCAAGGAACAGGTAGTTTTTTAAACTGAGTAAAATCTTTGCATTTAGGAACTTGATGGAAATTATGTATAAAGCCATCTTCTTGTCATCACTTGTAGCTGAAAGCAAGAAAAAAAAAAGATAAAAATAGTCAGAATTTAATATAATTTTTAAAAAGTTTAAAAGTTTAATAGTTTCACTCTTCCTTTATTTTTTACTTTAGTAAAACCTATGTACATACATAGGTCTATATGTATACATGAATGTATATAGAATGCTCTTTTTCCTTTAAAAACAACAAAAAATCATTTTGAAGCCTCTGAAACAAAATGCCTTCCTTTTCAGTGTTTTAAGTGCTGCTAAGAATGGAATTGTTCTGTTCAGATAAATGCAAAGACCTTAGCTTATATGATCTGCATTAAATAAAAACATATGTTCCAGAAAAAAAAAAATCTTCTTCAGGAATAAGGAATACAGAACTGAGATAGTTTTACATGCTTACGAAGGTTAGAAACCAGAGAAAAAAAGAAATATATCGTATATGATTTAATATCTTACTTATTCAGCCATTAGTCTTTCTATTTCCCTTTTGCATTTTCAGGCAAAATATATTTTTACTTTTACTACATAACTAGAACCCTCTTGGGCTCTAGTCTCTATCATTGTTTTTCTATTTCAAACTATGTGAATACCCTACAAGAAAATACTTTTCTGTAAGTGTGGCTGAGCATTGGCATGAGTTGTCCAGAGAGGTTCTGGAGTCCCCATTCTTGGAGATGTTCAGATCCAACTGGACATGGTCCTGGGCAGCCTGCTCTGCATGACCTTGCTAAGGTCTGCTGATCTGCAGAGGTACTTTGGACACCTCAGCAATTCTGAGGCTCTCTCTCTTATGCACTCTCTTATAGTGCACAAATGTCTAGTGAATGGCTGGACATTTGGCAGAAATATAGTTTAAGCACAAGCATCTATATGGATGCATGAAAACCTCCCCACCTGAAAAGTACCTAGCAGGCATCTGGGAGGTCACCAGGCCTTTGAAATATGCCGGCTTTTACAGGATGAAAAACTGCTTTGCAAAACAAGCTTCCAAAGTAGCTCAAGGCTGTCTGCCACAATGTGATAAATCTGAAATGCTGCTTTATTTCTAGAATATAAGCTTGAAAATCTTCTGAAAAGAGCAATTGCCTAGCTGTTGTATCTATAGCTCTTGAATATGTTTTTAGTTAAGCATCTTAATTTCTTTGTGTTTCTTTGTGCTTCAGACATTTATTCAACACTTTCTGAACATTATAATTATCTCTGATAATCTATTTATTGCACATACTGATCTGATTTTTGTCCTCAGCTCATAGATAGACTTGAAAATGAAATGAACCTGTTCCCTGAACCTAAGGGAAAGTGACATGGCATGGGCTGTGTCCATTTGTTCAAACTCTCTCTCATCTTGCTCGTGATAGCATAACCTTGGGCAAGCTCCAGATTATCCCTTTCTCTTAGGGCTGTGGTTCAGGAGCTCATATTGAAGCTAAGCAGTAAAAGAGATATAGTCTAAAATCAGAGGAGATGCTGCTCAGACTTATATAGATTGTGAGTGATGTAGAATATTTGGAACTAAATACAGCTGCCATCTTTTTGGTTTTCTTTTTCATACATATTTGGAGACTATTCTATTTCACCTAAATGTGATATCAGAATTCAGTAAAATAGATATAAAATTTCAAAATCCCTATTTTGAACAAACCACTATTTAGATACAGTATGCAAGTTTATGGATCATTCTCTGCAAGGTTCTATTTCAGCTGTAAAATAATTTATTTCAACCTATATAGCAGCATTAGGAGATAATACTAGCAGAATGAATTTGTGTAAGCCCCATAATTCATCAAATCCGCCACCTGGCATTCTTCCTGGAAAAGGAAAATTTTCCTTACAAACAACCTCTACTTAATGATCTGTGTTTGCTTAGATTAACAGCTGCCTTAGGAAATACAAGCACCACTCTTACTAGCAGAATGACCTTATTCTTTCCATTACCATCTCTAGCTGAATCTATACAAATAGGTTAAACCAGGCCAAGGCATTGAGGATTGAGTACTGGGCTAAGACGGATCTTTGCTTGCACATTCTCTGGTGACATTTTTGTCCTGGGAGAGCAAGCACTGCCAGCACGATGCCCAGGTGCAGGTCAGGAGATGGCTTGGGCTAGGCTTGTTCCCAAGCACTGCATGGGTGAGACTGTTATGGGGGCAGGAGTGAGGTTAGCCAAATGGACAGGAGCTGTGTCACATGCCATCGGGGCCAGAGAACACCCTGTTGCCAGTTTTAGGTATCAGTATGCATATATTACTGGCATGCAATGCAAGTTGGCTTCCCTGCAAACCCGCAACTGCATGAAACTTCATGGGCTTTTCATCCCCAAGATGATTTGCATTAAGCGATTCTCATTTCCATTCATAGAATATTAATGGATGATCATTCTTCATCCTATTCACAAGCGCTGATGGAAATCTCAAGTTCACTGATTTACTCAATATCTTGCCAAGTACTAGGAGGAATATAGCAGCTGTATATTTCTCAGTTTAAAAGTTTCTTTCATGTGAATTGCTCTAGCATATCTTGTTAACGTACAGAATGAAACATTTCACTGCAACAGAAGCAGTAAAAATATACCTCAAAGAGAGTTTTTTTGAAGCTACTGTCAAACAGTGAAGCTGCACATTCATACAAAAAATGCTGTTAACCTGGAAAAGGATGTCCCACTGGAGCTACTTGATTGTGTAATGAAGTTAGAAGGATTTTACTACAGTATTTCAATGTACAGACTGAATCCAAAAGAAATGAGACTTACCCACACATCTGTGTCAAAAAAACATGGGTGACAATTAACATGCAGAAATACTGAGACAGATGTTTGCATAAGAAGGCATAACTTCATGAGAATCTAGTTCACTTTACCTATAAAACTATTTTCATTCTTATTTATGAACAAAGAGAAGAAGGAACTCAAATTTATATATACATAGTGAAAAGTTTGCACAAACTGGAAGCATTAATTTTTTTTTATCCTGGATCCGGACAGTTTTTTAAAATATTTTCTTCCTGTCAATTTTTACTTTTGTTTTTTATACTTAAAGAAAATCACAACATTTCTGGCTCACACCAAAATGCTGTCTTGTGAGGAAGAATGACATCTTTCTGAGAGCTGATGCAAAGACCTGTGGTCAGTGGAAATATTCTTGGACTTCAGTGAACTTTATATCAAACTTTATATCAAATTTATATTAATTACATCAGGACAGCATTCTTGTTATAGATGTTTGCTAAACAATGTCTTTCTGTTTTTTTTTTCTGTTTTATTTTCCCCCAAGCATGTTAATCTGTGCTCAGACCTGAGATTCACATAAGTAGGAGTGCTATAAATAAGTTTTCCTCCTTCAGTCAAGATTTTGCCCTTTTTCTCTATCTCTAATCACAAGTCCTATCCTATCCAATATATCCTGATCTTCAGCTTCCTTTCTTCCTTCTCTTGATGTTTGAGCACCTCCCACCCTCCATGCGTGACACAACTGCGCCTTTGCTGGCAAAGGTGCACTGAAGTCCGCCTCTGCATGAAGTTGGAAGTGATGTCTCCAACAGCCTGTCATGTCATCATGGTCCTCTTTATAGCTTCAGTGAGCCCCAAGGCTCATTTTCTGATGAGTTTATACTCTCTCAGGCTCTTGTATGATAAATACCTGGTAAGATGGGTAACCCTCTAAAGAAAGAATCATCATAGTAGCTTGTCACTCACTTCTTTTTTTTTTCCTGATGCTCTTAGATGAGTCACATTTTCATCTGTACTATTTATGCATGTTTAGTGACTCCTGGAAACCCTGACTAAGATTGGAATGCCTCCATGCAAGATACTGTACAAATTAGATTAAAATATGTGTTCTTGTCCAAACTGCTTCATACCATATGCCAAGGGCTGTGATAAAAGAGGTTGGAGTGTCTCCATTACACAGAATAGGGAATTAAGATATAAAGAAATGGAGATAGAGCATAACTTGATCTTTCCAGTGTGGGAGAGGATGTTCAAGATCTAGAAATATACCTGGAAAAAAACAAATGGGCATAGGAGAAGCTAGTATCTCCAAATGTGTGGCACATAAAAGGCTACCCTAATAACAAATTGCCCTCTTCTCTGAAGCCACAAGACCATATACAGCTGTACATGCAGAAACCCCAAAGTGTAGATATGGTCTACATATAATAGCTCACCTGTTTGTGTCTAAGAAANAAAGAAATGGAGATAGAGCATAACTTGATCTTTCCAGTGTGGGAGAGGATGTTCAAGATCTAGAAATATACCTGAAAAAAACAAATGGGCATAGGATAAGCTAGTATCTCCAAATGTGTGGCATATAAAAGGCTACCCTAATAACAAATTGCCCTCTTCTCTGAAGCCACAAGACCATATACAGCTGTACATGCAGAAACCCCAAAATGTAGATATGGTCACCTGTTTGTATCTAAGAAAACTCAGGAAATCTGTGGCAGCTGCGTCGTGAATCCGGAACTGTGATCCTGGTCCATGGATTTTGCAAGATGATATTCATCCTTCTGCAGACTGCCACAGCCAGAAGTATATGTAGCTTACACAGATATGGCACAGAGCGATATATGTCTGGGGCACTGGGAGGAAAGAGAGAATGACAAGTGGACAAGTGCATATTTCAGTGCAAAATAATAAAACACAGAAATGCTCAGTCACAGCAGAAGTGATTGCAAGGTGAGACTTTTTTTGTAAGCAGGTGACAGGCAGACTTAAGGCAGCAAATCCGTCAGCTGATCCAAAAGTAAATGACTCATATGTTACATTCTGCAGTTTCTTCCTTATCTTGCCTTTCAGAGCTACTCCCTCACATCCCTCCATTCTCAAGATATTCAAGGTATTTTCATCAGATGTATTGATCTGGAGACTTGTTCAAAGAAACAAACTTGTTTTCATAGCTCTGTAAGCAGCACAAATTACCATTCTAGAGTTTAGGGCTACTGAATAATTGAGAGCGTAGATTTCCAATCAGTTAAGGCTGAAAATGAACACAGTGTTACCTTCCAGTCTTTCTATGTTTGAATTAAAAAATAGAGATTCTTAGAATAAATTCATTTTTTTCTGTCTTAAAACAATAGCTTGATTTCTATTAATAAACAGGGATCTTGGTCAATGTCAGGAGGAATTCTTGGCTTTTATATGACCAACGTTTTTGCACCCTTTATTTTGCCTAGGAAGATGTAAAGTGAAAAGTTGCTTCTCCCTAAGTCTCACTGAAAGCTGCATGTGGCCACTGTGGACTAGTGCTATGTCACCCTCCCATTAAAAGGACCTTGGTAAGAGACCAGCAGCAAGAGTTCAGCTCAAGTATCATGTAAAAACATGATTCAGATGGAAGAGTGGTGGAGGAGCAGAGCTTCTTCCTCAGAACCATCCTGCCACATGGTCTCCAGACCCAAAGCCAGGCCAGCAGGCTAGTTAAGCTCGCAGATGGGGAACGGAACGGGGAGAGGTCAGCAAGAATATTGGAGTGGTGTTTGCCACCAGAACAGCTATGTGCTTACAAATAGCTTTGTGGTGTAATGAAGGCTGAAGGTGCAATAGGGCTGTTTTATTGGTAAGGGTAAGGGAGAGGGAAAAATATCCATCGTTCTGCTTGGTGTGGGTGTGTCTGGAGCCGGCAAAGTAGTGGACAGGATAAGGCCATCCTGCATCCTGCAGACTGGGCAAGCAGAAGGAGATAAAAACCAGTGTACTGAGTTCCCTTCCAGTTACACAGGATATCCTTACAGCTCTGGATTCAAGTTGACCAAATTTGTTATCCAGCTGCACCCTGAAAAGGTATGACTTACAGTAATGTAAGAAGTAAAATGGTTAGTGTATTAGATGTTACGAAGGGGCTACACAGGTTTAGTGGATTATATTGAACTGTACCAGTTGTCAATCTAGACATAAATGACCAAACAAAAAATTGTCTTGAAATAACTCCTGCTTATGTTTCTAGTCCTTCAGTAGCAAAATCCTCAAGAAAGAAAATTCTCTCCTGAATGACTGATCCTTAATCTCTCTGTTGGGAAATGGCACATTTTGCCTCCCTTTAGCTGCAAGACCTGTTGCAGTTCTGCATATCCTTCAAAAGCTGCATGATCCTGGGTGTTTCAGTATAGCAGTCAGAAAATTCTGCACACAAAAAACATCCTATTCCTATTCTTTGCATAACAGACCACACTATAAGGATTTTTTCACGTCCCAGGCAAAATGTCTCCCTCCAAAGGGCAAGATTTCATCCCTTAGCCTAGATATGAAGGTCTTCATTGAGTTGCCCTGTGTAAATTCACTCTGCATGCAAAAGCCCTATAATCAAGGGAGCATTATATTGATCATTTTCTTCTTCCAAACACACTTTGTCCATAGTTTGACTAGATCCTAGAGTCAAAAACATTTATGGTCATGCCATCTCATCTAAAAAAGATGTCACAGTAAATCTGAAAGTCAAGTAGTAGAACAAGTCAGACAAGGTTCCTGGCAACAAATTGATTTTATGACCCTTGGGGAGAAAGAGATTGAGACATGTCAGCAGGATACAAGGGGCCTCAAGGGAAAAGCCATTGGAATCTATAGGAGGTATCTGCCACTCTGACTTATCTAGTAACTCATCATCATGTGTAACTGCCATGGATAATGATAAAGAAAGTGAACTCATTTATGAAATGTTTACCTTGATCACAACTTGCACAGAATATAGAACTTCATGTGAGTGATAATATTTGGAAGCAAAAGAAAAAGCCACTTGTATTACTATAGTGAGGGATTGGAATACCCACCCAGCAAACCAGGGAAAGAATAGGGAGAAAAAAAAATCTTAAAGATGTGACTTAACCTCTAATTTTGCTTGAAGAAAGCTTCTTTATTCTGATAGATAATTAATATTATTTTGCTTTCCACCTCCAGTCCAATTCCATTCCAAACTCCAACAGGAACACAGTGTCACCCTTACCCCAGGGGGAAGCAGGCAGGTCATTTGAACACAATGAGGAAATAAAACAGCTCTCTTGCCCACAATCTGCAGTTGCATTTCAAAGCAGAATCACCACTGCCGTTTTACTGCCTGCATGCAGTTTCATCACAGGCCTATTTCAGAGATGCTCTGTTCTCAACAAATCCTATCAAGCTTTGTCTTTGCCTTGCTAGACAAAGAATATCTTATTTATGTGCCTTACAAGACAAACCATTTTCTCCTTCTATTTTTTTTTTCCCAGATCACTTCCAAAAGTTAATGAAAATATCTAGATTCATTTTTGCCTTCTTCTGTTGTCACCCTCTGCTTGTGCTCCCACTCTCCCCCGCATTGTGACACATTGTTCAGAAGTAATTACAGCCCCAGGGTCTATAAAGCGGCGAAGATGAGCCTAGGGGATTAACAAGGTCACTCACAGCCTGTGCTGTAAACCTAAAGCATGTACCTCTGTTAAGCACTACCTCAGCTTCCTCTTTATAATAGTCGCATATTCATATCTCCTGCTTGATGCAGAAGTTCAAACTGGATCCTCTTAGATTTTTCCCTGATATAACATACTTATTTTCCTTTCTTTTCCCCTGGTGGTTAACATAAACAGAAAATATCAGAAAACACCAACTTGAACTCCAAAAGTATTATACATTGGGAGCAAAGATATTGAAAGAAGAGATTCAGCATACAGCGGAGGTTAGGAATTTCTGACGTGCTCAAGGTCTAAATCCCATAAGGGATATGGGAGTTTGAAGAAAGATTTAGTTGGAACTAAGATGCTTAAATCAAAACTGATACCAATACACTAGCACAAACTTGACTTAAATGATGACTCCCTGTCAGACACAGCACTTTCTCTAGATGCTTGCAAAACCTTTTCTCTACCAAATTTATTCAGCCTGAGCAATGAAATATGCAACTCCTTATACCTATCAGGAATCTTTGAGAAGGAGTTTGACCTTACCAGTAAGCTTAACATAGATGAATAGGATCGCTCCCCTTGCAAAATATGTCTTTTTTTTCTTTTAGTAAGTGAATGCTGGAGTAATAATCATATGGTAACAGGATTGCTGCCAGTAGTGGTGAGATGCTTGTTCGGAAAGTGAAAGACTTTGGTTCGCTGACCTGCACTTTCTGTGGTAGTTCAGATCACAGAGTTCAGAGAACAACATGTTACCAACTGCCAACGAAAGCTGTGACTTCTTGCAGAAAATGAAAAAGATTTCTGAACTGGAGAGAGACAGTGAGACGAGGAAGTAGTGCCTGTCTCTAAATCCATTTGAAGAGGCAGTTGGAAAGCATGGAAAGCACGAAGCTCAGTTCTGGTTCATCCTTTCAGGACAGTGCTGTGATTCCAAAACTCTCTATGGCCTAGTGTGAGCTTTTAAAGTTGTCTTTTCCAAAGACCATTAAACTAATTTCCATTTAATCCACTAACAACAGATATCTAGGGGAGTATTTCCAACAAAGACAAAAAAGTGAGAAACCTGTGAAGGAAAGAACCACTCTTACAACTGTCTTATATAGACTTGTTTCTCAACAAGGGCAGCAGTTCCTAAACTAAATTCTGTAGGATGTTTCTGTAGTAAATTCATGTTTCTGTCTAGGAGTAAATTGTTGACTTGATAGATTTACTATGCAGTAGTCTACTTCTGCCAGCACCTGGGGAAAAAAACATATAATAATAATGAAAATAAGCAGATTAATACTGACAAAGAGTGCCAATATTTGGAAGTACTTCTAGTCTTAGGAAACAATGCTTTAAACCAAGAGTTTGGAAAACATAAACATCCCCAGATAAAGGAATGTAGACTATTTTATCAGTAGAAAGTCTGACAGCATCACTAAATGATTCCAATGGCCACCATTCAAAAATGAATGTAGAGTTGTCAGAGAAACTCTTTTTAGTTTATGAACATTCAAGCCACACACTTCTACCCACATGCACTTCTATATTTCAGCTGGTAATCTCACCTCTAGATGAAAGAAAAGGAATGACTCAAAGAAATAAGAGTATCATTTTTTCCCCCTCAGAACTGAAAAACAGAACTTATTTTAATAAAAACCAAGATAGAACTAGAGCTTCAGATTAGAATATGGAAACATGAATTTCTTTGCCTGAAATATAACTGGAAAGGCAAGTGAAAACATTTTAGTACTATGATATTATCTGACTAATAGATTGCAACTGCTTAATTTCTTTCATAATAAAATATTCTAACATGTTTCAGGTGATATGCAAACTATCCCAGATGTACACATCTTCTCTGTTGACAAACAATGAAGCATTACTGATATTTCACAACTGAATCTGAGCTGAAGCAAGTATGAGATCAAAATTAGAAAGAAAGGGACATAAGGTGCATACAAAGAAAATGCAACTACCCAGATGGAAAAGTCAAGCTGTTTCAAAAATAATGTTCTACATTTCTGAGACCGCCACTGAACCGGGAACCAGGGCAGCTTAGATGGAGTACATCCAGCACAAGGTCTAATACCAGCAGATTGCCAGAGAGACTGCAAATTCTTCTCCCATTTCCTTTTTGACCAGAACCTCAGAGAATTAGTAAAGTCACTTTTATATCCTTATTAGCAGCACCAGAGTTCTTCCACAGATGAGGAAAGAGTTCAGTGTTTTTGGTCATGGCATGGCCAAGTAAGATTTATGAAGTTCTTAATTTTATGCTTCCTGTGATAAATATGCACATGACTGCCACTTACTCACATCAGTTGTGTTTTTAAATTACCTTTCTTACATTTTATTTTTCAGAAATAACCCTTAGAAAATAAATTCACCAAATTCTAAAAAAAAAAATAAAAAAAAAGTAAAAGAAAGTACTGCAAGAAATAAAAACAAAATAACTGAAAGTTTTAAAAAAGAATTTCCTACAGGGCAGAAAGATGAATAATATAGGCATGATTCATGCATGCTTGAAGCTGATTTAATTGAAGAAAAAACATGGTGTGTTCTGTAATTGTGTTGTAGGACAATCTTGAGTAAGAAAAAGAGATCTGGACCTCTGAATCTGGGAAATTTTGGAATCCGACTTGAAAACAATGAGATAAAGAAGCTTATATCATCAATCAAAATAGATGCTTTTAAATACTCTTCAGAAAAGAAACAACAGGCACTGTGTTATATTTCCAGCTGTTGAGAAAATACGTCAGATGGTCAGTGATCCAGAGAGTAAGAGGTTCTTGATTCTTTATTGCAGTTGAAGATCATCCTCTCAGTTCATCCAAGCATGGGCACAAAGTACATAATAGGTGGTAATCTATTCCTGAGCAAAATGCTTGGCCACCACCAAGCCTCTGCAGGTGTGAGTGACTCCTGCTATGGCTCTGTAGGTAATGGAGGGACAAACCAAGAGCAAGATTGACAAGACCTCTGATCCGATGCATTAGTACTGCTGGTCCTCAGAAACCGATAGCCTGAGTCCAAGGAAAGTACTCTGTCTTCATGCGAGTGCAAGTTTGGGTAATCCCTCTGCATGTAAACCCATGCTACCATGAGCCCAAACCTGCTGTAAACAAGTTTGTTCTAGTGTACAGCCAAGGGGGTAGTGTAAGCTCCATCTACCTCATATCTGAAGCCTTATTCAAAATTTCTCCCTGTGTATGTATCTGAATTCAGTCTATTCCGACAAGATCAAAGTAGACTTAGCTGTGGATGAAGACTCATTCTCTGACTGAAGCACATTAGAGCCCTTTTAGGATAAGAGTATATACTGGTGATCACCAGAAGCCTTGCTTTATTCTCCACATCCTGAAAGCACAAGAGTACACGCTGTGTGCTCAACTGTGTGCCAGCCTCAGATGCACCCTGGAGAGTTGGTGGCACACTTGGTGGCCGCATGATATGGCTATGCTGCACATTGTGTCTTTGGAGTTGCATTAGTTCCTTACCATTTGAGAGAAAAGCTTGTTATAATAAGTAGGTTTTTATTTATTTTTTTTTTTTACTATAGAGTTACTTTAACTTTTGGAATTAACTATAGACTGAGTAAAATGGACAAATATCTTCTAACATTTTTACTGTTGAACTCCTCCTATATTTAAGGCTTAATACTTTAATAGCTTCAACAGTATTTGACTCAAAAGAAGGCAACTGATCTTTTTTTTTCAGTATCCCAGGTAAACATTTAATTCCACAGAGACGCAAATTTCAGAACACCCTTTGGTGAAAAGCAAAAGAGACAGTAGAGCTCAGCTGATTCTTGAAGGTATCATAATGACCAATTGTAGCCTTTGAGCCTCAGGATCTTTGAAGTCAAAATTAACATTTCTCCATAACTTTTATTCTGATGTTTCCCAGCTTTTGAGACCATTATTTATTACTATTTTATATTAAATCATTGTTTTAACTGGGTGAGAAGGACATGTGATCCTTATTTCCAAGGTAGACATACCAAATTAACCCCAAATTAATTTAGGCTATGTCTAGATTGCAGTAGTACCAAGGAGCATGAAGCCTTTCTTCCATGCTTCTTGGAGCTATTCTTCTCTGGTTAGATAGCATGTAGCTGGTCCCACAGGTTGGATATCTCAGACACACAAAGACCCTTAACAATTTGTTTTCCTTTATGTGCTTTTTTTCCCCCTGGCAGTTCAAAGACTTGGGATTCAAGGAAATAAGTGGGGGCTGTGTTGCAGCTATTCAGAATATTTTTACTTCATGGTAGTAATGATATATGTTGTACATAGGCATGGCATGAAGGCCTGTTGGACATTTGAGGACACATGGTCTGCTGGATTGTAGGACTGCCATGGGGTGTCCACTGTGGCCACTAGATTATAGATCCTCTGATCTGGATTCTGAATCCTGTAACCTTAACAGGTTTGTTCAGATAAAAATGCTGTTATCTGAACTCATGCTTTCTCACAGAGTTGAATTATCAAGTTTTTTTTTTTTTTTTTTTTTTTCAGAGGGAGCAAACATGGGGTGTGAATGATCAAACGACTACTGGCCATGAGCAAATAGAAGATCCAAGAAGTATGGCAACGTAAAAGTAGCTTTAATCTTTAGTGCTGTTAAGCAGGATCTTTAAATACCCAACATATGGATCTGTTACTGAGGAGGGATGAAATTATAGTCCATTTAAAACACTCTGAGAGAAACACCAATTTCCAATACAGACTCTGTTAAATGATTATTACCTTTTAAATTCTCTCCCAAACGATAATACTGTGTCAACAGCTCCCATACACTGGCTGCTGTCATTGCTACATCTTCCCTGGCCTCTCTTTTACCTCCAGTCCCTCCCAGAATCCCAGTCCTCTGTCCTTCTTTCCTTCTTCTTCCAATTTCTGTCAAATCCTTGGAATAATCCTTGTCTTTCTCACTCATTGTTCCTGCTCTGGCTTCTTCTTGGCCTTACTGGTGGGAGAGCAGCACGGCAGTGTTCCCAGCCCCGTTTTCCAGTCTGTATGCGTGAAGGAGAACTTGCAGAAGCAGTCTTACTTGACCCCTCAGGCCCCATAATGGCACATGTTTCCTGGGAATAGTAGCTTTATTAGATTAAAGGAAAAAATATATATCAGTTTAACCATTAAATTGGGGGTGATTCTCACAACAAATTTTTTAAAAATGTATCCCTATGCTCATATTCAGCCTCAGTACTGTTCTTACTTTAAAACTGACCAAATCCAAATTGTCATTGAGACAGCACATAGTGGATCTGGATTTCCATTCTCATAATGTCCCGTCATATATGTATATATGTGTGTCTATGTATGTACATACATATATCTGATCCTGTTTACGTCTTGAAACTTTTTCAAGCACTGACGTTTGACATAGTTATTATCTATGGAAAAAAATGCTTCTATAAATATAAGGCAACACTAGCACCTATTCTTCTCCAGGAGTAACAAACGCATTAGTCTCCTGGGTAACGATTTGAACACTGACACTCTATACGGTGTCACAGGGGAAGGACGGTCTAGTAACTAATCACTGCAGCACAATGAGATGCACGGGAAACGTCACATGGTCGCTTCTAGCCAGACATATTACGGAAAGAATCTGAGCATGCCCAACTGGCTGGGGATATCATTCTGCTTTATTAATTACCAATAGTCTGTTTACTATTCTTGAGAACTATTGAATTCTATCAACAGTCATCTTTTGTCAAAAAGAAGAATTCTTTAATCTTATACAGATTTTAACAGTGCAAGCTTCCTCTTATATTTTATTTATAGAAGTGTTCTTTAGTTTCTCCTCTAAAGATTCTTTTTCTTTACATACAAGAACATAGAGCTTCTTTAGTCTTTGCTGTTTTAAGCATAGTTTTTGTGCCTTGAGTCCCCTGCATTTGAAAAGCTAAAACAACAAAAATAAAACTTGTTTTAATGAAGCACTTTGGCATATAAGAAACATTTTTGTAAAAGATTAGTGATACCTGTGCTTTGGTNGAAACATTTTTGTAAAAGATTAGTGATATATGTGCTTTGGTAACCTGCTTTTTTGGGTTTTTTTTGCTTTGTTTTTCATCATCGTTTCTAAACATTTTTGTAAAAGATTAGTGATATATGTGCTTTGGTAACCTGCTTTTTTGGGTTTTTTTTGCTTTGTTTTTCATCATCGTTTCTTATTACAGTNTTTTTTTTTTTTTTTTTGCTTTGGTTTTCATCATCGTTTCCTATTACAGTAAAATGTTTTTTAGCACTTCCGTGAAAAGCTTTAAATAACTATTTTAACATTCTTCTGCCGTGTATTTTGTTCTTCATATTCTGAATCATTTATAGTCAATGCATGATCAACTAATATTTTGACTACTTCACAAGGAGCTGCAGGATGATAATTTGATTCTTAATTTAAATAGGCATCTGTGTAAGTATCTTTCCTCTGAACTGTGAAAGACAATTCACCATAATCTTTCTTAATAGTATTTTACATCAAGAAATAGAAATATGCCATTATTTTCTCTTTCTAGATCAGTTCCATTTTACCAAATGTAATTGTTAATGTGTGGAAGTTCTCCAACTTATTTTATCTCATTTTGTAATGAGGAAGATGGTATTTGCATGTCATTACTGATTTTTTCCACACTGAGCCGTTCCTTTAAAACATTGCATTAGTAACTGTTTAAAGTTGATCATTGCTAAAAGGATCAATTTCTTACATATATTAAAAAAATGGAAAATCATTTGATGGCTGTCTAAGAGTAAAAAGCCATTATCACAATGTAGAAGCTAGGACAAAAAGCTCCAAGATACCTACCTCTCTGCCTGTTTTATTTCTTCAACTGGATTTGGGCACTGTGAAAAGTATGCAGCTTCTGAGGGTGATACCCATTTCCTTGTAATCCAAAACCTTGAGTTTCATGTTCAAACTATGTGGTTTGAAAATATCCTTAGGCTTAGCTGGAACCTTAGTAAGAACTGAAAATCATCCTTGTTATAAAGCATATATATTTCCTAATATTGCAGTGTGATAGATGGTTGCAATCATTAGTGGGGAAAACTTCTTAGTTAACAGTACATGGGGCATTGGTTTCCAGATGAAATGCAGCCCAAGTGAGTGAGTGATGGACCATGTAGACACTACTGCACAGGTTCCACTGACAGACTGCAATGACAGGGTCCCCAGATACAGCAAACATTTGTGTGTGTAAAAAAAGAAATTAAGAAAAGGAAATCTGATTTTAGTTTTGTTTTTATAGAAACTCTAAGTCATTTATATTTAAGTTACTCACCAGTGGTTCAAAAGCAATGGTTCTAGTGACTGATTCAAGAAGTTTAATTGACATCCACAAACATCCAAGGAGAATAACACAGTCACGATGATATCAAGTCAGTTTCTCTCCAGCTCAGCAAGTATTCATTTACAGAGTGCAAAATGGTTCCAGTAAGAGATATGGAAAAAAAAATCTTAATAGCTTGGGACACGGAAAGCTACACTTCAGCCCCCTGGTATGGCTTAGGCACAGTAGGGATCTTGAATTATAGCTGCCTAGATCCTTAGGATATGTCAAAAACCACTTGGCTATTGAGTAGCTGCCTGAATGATTTTATAATCTTGGCTTTCCATCTTGGTCTTGATATGGGACCACCCTGCCTGGGTGTTCAAATAGCTGTAGCAATCTCCTGCCTGCGGTCATAAATGTCAGTAAACCATATCCAGCCCATCATGTGCAGCTGAATGATTTCTTGTTCTTATTATATTCATGGTTGGGTAGCTAAGGAACTTAGATATGTAGATGTTACATTTTAAATAAACATACTATATATAAATTAAAAAAAAAAACCCTCAGATACACTTCTTAAGCCCTCCTAATAACACAAATATAAGAAGTTTACCACCTGTCTCTAACACTCAGGGTCAACCGAAAAGAATCTGAAAAATTCAGTGAACAGCAGGCGAGGCAAACTTCTCTGACCATCCCAATGTCTTGGATAAGAATAGCATTTGGCAAGAGGACATGTAAATAGGGGGAATAAACTAGTGATATGGACATACTCTTAGAGGACTAAGTCATAGAAAACAATTTACCATGAAAACTCTATACTATAAGAAGATACGAAGAACAATTTATTTTTACTAAAGAATAAAATATTTGTCACACAGTCTACTAAACTGATGAAATAAAACCTCCCAGCAACATAAATACAAAGATCGTTCTCATTATTGCCTGCTAAATGTGGAAAAGAAGCAGAATAGAGGTAACTGAAAACGTCTTGTGGGGTACACCTAAAAAGCCACCTCTTACTAATTCTTTTAGCTTCAGATTCCAAAGTAAACACAGATGCAGTTAAACTAATCACTAGAGGAAAAGAAATGCTCAAGCGGAATGTGGAAAAATATTCTTATCCATTACACTTTCCTTATGCCACACATCCTGAGAGATAATTGTTTTGAACGGAACAATTAATGAGGTCTTTATATATAGGGGAAATTACTTCCTAATGAGGTTTGATGTGTGAGAATTGAGGTGAAATTTATTAAAAAGTAAATAAATACCAAATCCAAGGTGAAAGGTGGTAAAATGGATGTTTGGGGATGCTGTATTTTAAGGGTTTTTTGCACTACTGATTGTTAGCACACAGGCAAAGCAAATCAAAGTTATTTAGGGAAAATTGCACAACAGATGACAAAAACAGTGAAAAGATGGGGACATTAGACTTTAAAAACACTGTTTAATAAACCCTAATATACTAATATACTTTATTAGTATGTATATACTAATATACTTTAAAACTCTAATTATGTGATATATCTGACTTTTATTTGCCAGTTTCCTGGAGAGATCAGAGAGCCTTACCTCTGTACATCACTCATTTGATCTGTAACACATTTCAGAAACTTTTTCACTCCGTTACTAAAATTTTAACTAAGCAAAATGTGGACACTATACTGTGACTTTTCACAACAGCAACCAGGATTGTTAACACTGTGAGAACTGTAAACATGCACTGTCTCCTTTTCCTATGGAACATTAAGTACCATCTCACTCCAGCCTACTAAGGGAAGTTCTGCCAGATCTTCCATCACCTCTTCAGAGCAACCCTGAAGAGCTGCTTTGCACCACAGGAGTCTCAACATGTGGATCCAGTCTCTCTGAAGGGTAAAGTTAAGTCAGAATCAAAGAACAAAGTGCAAAAATGATCAGTGACAAGGCAAGGTTAACTAAGACCAACCCAAATCCAGACAAATGGTATCTGCATACAGAGCAGAATAAGAGAAGCTCATAATCATGCACTCCGGGAAATGAAAGAGCTACAGAGTCAATGAAATAGTGTTGAAATAATAAAGGTCTGAACACACTGCGGATGAAATCCACTTTCGTGCCAAGTAACAGAGAATAGCCTATGTGCCAACCAACTCTGTAGGCAAAGCACAAGTAGGGCTTATCTGGTGCTACAGAGGGGTGAATTTTATTCCAAAGGATTTAGACCTTGGGAATACAGCCAAGACCACCAGTGCATATCTTGATAGAGTAGTTATATTACTTCTCTACTGCTGTTCAGCCTCAGCTACCCAGGACGTGAAGAATGTACAGTCTATTCATCATGTCTTTAAAATATATATTTGAACAGCTTGAAAAAGTCACACAGGTAATTCCATCATGAGCAGATCAGAAAGCAGTCATGGACAGTGAACACCTAAGCCTTAATTGCTCTTGATGCATACATAAAAATCAAGGATTTATCTTAGAGGATAGTTTGAGTAATTAGCATACAATAATATTTAAGCCTAGATAAAGATAATTCTTTGCACTCGTACAAGTCCTAACCACCCTCACAAATCAGCTGAGAAATGTAAAGAGAGCTTGTATGTAGAGGGAGCACTTGAAACGCAGCTGCTGTTACGATGCACTCCAATCACAGCCTGCAGCACTGATGTTTAAGTAGGCTGGGATGAGGGGCAGAGGGCAGGAGGAGGAGAAGGGGAATTAGTGGAATGAAAATCACAAGGGAAATCAGAGTAGCCAAAATCTCTAATTAGGATGTATCCACTGATACTAGTGCTCATACTTGCACTTCATTAATGAGGGGCCTGAGATATTCAGTAAACACGAGTGTTCAGTATCTTAGCTATGTACTAAGATACTGACACAGGAATCTGAAAATGGGAAATTACTGGCAGGTAAACAGGTTGTAAAGGATGCCCACAGTCCTTTAACCATTTCCCTGGAGTTTGGTGGTAAGAATAGATGAAAGGTGGATACAGCCTGAAAGCAGAAAGTCTTGCAATTAACTAGTGTGGTAGCTCTGATCTTAAGCCATAAATTGTTCATTTTTCATCAATTCACAAAGAGCTGAAGCTCTTTATTATTACAAGTGGGAACCGAAGGCAAGTTAGAAAGTATTGCACTTGAGAGGAAAAGGAACGAAAGCAGATATCAGACAAATTTTTCTTGAAGGAAAATCAGTCAGAACTGACTTGTTCCATGGACAGTATAGCAAAATAAAAGCTCATATACCTTTTTCCTGGACAGGTTTTTATTTTGAAGTCTCTCATGTCTTGCTTTTAGAAGCATTTAGCCATTGATAATCAGGAAGAGGAAATTCTGGTGGTAGGTAAAATCCCTCTGACAATGAAAATTTTAAAACTAAAACATTTAGGCAGTTTACTAAATTCAAAAAAGGGATAACACTTTTTTCATCTTAATTTCAGCTCCTAGCAATACACAGAAAACTATATAGGTCAAATAAATAATTTTTCAGGCTATATGACAGGAGCAGAAGGGACTTATATCTTTTTCTTCACAGACTGATAGACTTTCTACTGAACTTTCCATAAAGGTAAAAATTTAGAAAGGCAAGTGATTCATATAGTATCTCAGCTCTGCTAAAGTTCATCTTAGTTATGGATAAAAAAAAAGGAAAACACTGGAACTTCTCTGAAACATGAAACATTTAAAGTTAACAGTGCACATCTAGGGAACAAATATTCTCAAGGTGAAAGACTTCCACTGTTGTATCACATGTTGAGTTGTTTTAAAATGTTTAATGAATTTTATCTGCTAAATTTCCATATCAGAATTTCTTCTAAATATCAGATTCTCATTTGTTGGATGTCTTCAGATAATTATGATCTTTGTAGAAAATCAGAATAACTAAGCAGTTAACTTTAATGTCTGCCTACAACAAGGAAATACTCCTTGTCATGGTCCAATTTGTATTCCTCCTCTGAATTGCATTATTTTTATTAAAATTGTGCTGAGAGCTTATTNTTGTATTCCTCCTCTGAATTGCATTATTAATTTTATTAAAATTGTGCTGAGAGCTTATTTTTGGGTAATACTAAACAGTATACAAATAAATGTTGAAACCCTAAACAGACCAGGAGATAGAAAATCAGATAGGAAATCAGTTTTGTTTTGCAAAGAACAGACTAAAATCAGGTTTTTGACCATGTATCAAAAACACTGAGTCAGAACTGGATTCTGAACTCATATTTTTAGAGGAAAGTCGGTCAGATGTTCTGTCCTTTTTATTTTGCCTTCCCCCCACTTTGGAAAACAGATTCACTTATTTGCAGATTTAGAAGCTTAGAAGTCACAGAAATGCAATTAAATGAAAAAAAAAATCAGCTTTAGAGAAACAGACTGTAAGAGCTAAATATCAGCAACATCAAAAAAAGAGAAATTAAGAAATTGCAACAGGTGCAGATCTAAGGCAGAGAACTACATCAGTCTGCAGAATCTGAGATCAAATACTCCCGATTTTTCTTTCACCCTTTGGGGTCATTACTCTGATAAATAATTCACAGACTGCAGTGCAAAGTAGTTTGCATACTGACAAGATTAAAAAGAATGCTTTGTCTAGGTTAAATTTACAGTCTGAACCCTTCCTTTAAAATGTCAAGCAGGTAATTAATTTAAGATAGTTTGCCAAGCAGAATCTCTGACCCTGTCAGAATAATTTCAGTTCTTGAGGTTGAAGGGGATATTACATTTATCTTTGTGGAGTCTCTGGTTTGTTTTCTTTGTCTCTTCTCCTTTCTCCTTCTCCCTTACTACTTATTTCGTAACATCACACTGGAGCAAAAATTAGCGCCACAATCTTTTCCTCATTAATTGGTGATGATAAAGCAAACATTGGCTGCAAATTGCCAATGAATAGGGAATATATAGTACAAGTCAGACCTCTTGACTTGAGCAAAGATGAACATTTTCTGCAGAGAGAGTTCTCCCCTGCCTGAACATTCAGACAAGCATTTTGAGTAGCAGTGGGAAATGCATAAATTCCACAGCATGAAGATTCCCTTTGGCATAGCAAAACATCCTGTCCCAAATATGCACAGTAGTGTGCTTTCTTAAGAATGAATGCCTAAACGCGTGACAATCAGCGGGGTTTTTACATCTGCTCTTCAAACCAAGTTTACTGATGTAAAATTTTATTAGATATTGTGTCACCTCAGCTAATCCCTACTGGCACTGTGAAAGAGATTAAACTATGCATGAACACTAGTTGGAGGCTTAATTCTAAGTTTATATGCTTAAGGGAGGGGAAAAAAGGGGAATGGAAAACAGAAAGATGCCAGAAAAGGAAATATAATTGACTTTCCTGAATGTATACTTAACTTTCTTCTAGAAGCAGACTGTGACATTGACATTGTATAGCAATTCGTTTAAACAAATGCCACTCCAACTAACTCCAAGAGTCAAGAAGCAAAGAGGTGATTTTGATATTCTCTAAGAGAAATAGATCACACCCAGCTTGGCTTCATTGGAAACCCAAGGAAAAAGCAAATCAAGTGTTTAATAAATTGCAAATACAAATTCCAAGAGGTATGGCTAATTATTTATGCAAAATTAAGTTAGAGATATGCTGAAGTATTGAAATGGTTTGGATAGTTAGCCTCCATGCTCACTGAGCTTTTGAACTTAATTATTATTCATCTCTCCTATAGCTACCAGACTTCCAGATATTTCACATGTCCAATGAAGTCACGAAACAGGCTGTTTATAAATACCTGTCCTTCAGGAGCCAGTTCAAAAAAGAAAATAAAATATAGGCATCTTCTGCATTCTGTGCAGAAACCTTGAATTAGACAGCCTGGGTATGAAATTTTCCATATTAGAAGCCCAGTATTTTCAGTGATGCTTGAGCAAGCAGCCTTGGGATGACTGCTGTTGTTCTCTCCTTGTTTCAGCTGAGGACTCTTGCACATCCTACCAAGTTTACTTTAGCTTGGCGGGACTACGTAGGCTCTTAATCAATAAAGACTATGATGTCAAATGAGTGATGATAAATTCTTGTTTGACTTTTCAAATGTCACTAACTCTCAGTCTTCCCATTGCAGTGCTGCATAAGAAGTGTTTTTGAAAGTCAGTGTTGGGGATGTTTTAGGATGTTAGGTCTTTCACTGGCCAGTATTTCTGCTGATCTTAATGTCCTCCTGGAAAGCTCTGTTTAGTCATTATATTTTCAGGAAGTAACTAAAGTGAATTTCCATTAGGCCAGATTTCATTCCAGTATTTGAAAATGTAGTCATTTCCTTCCTGGCCAGACATTATCCATGTGGGAAAAGAAAGGATGGAGCTGGACTCACGGCCCGAACATGATATGCTGATGAAAGTTCATTTGATTTCAGATGAGTGAAGGTAAAATTATCCAGATCACTTTTTTTTTTAGTGTGATTCATGTGATTCATCTGAGCCTCCCTCATGACTATCAACTGTACCTGTAAAATGGATCCTGAAAAGGATAAACACCATAGAGCTGGCTCTCCAGCAGTAAAAATATCGTTCCATTGAAATGAGAAGAGCTCTACCTAGCATTTGTTTTTTTTTCTCCCTGTTCAGTATAACGCGATCTCTTCTTGTTCAGTTCAGTTACGCACAGCTAGGTTTGCATAAACTCACCCTCTGAGTATTTTTCTCTTCAGCATAACAAATATTTGAGTGTAACAAAACTGTATATTCTCAACCTATTTTCAAAATAAATATTTAACCCCTCCACAGAATAAAATATTATTTCCTTTAACATTCCTAGTTTAACCCCAAATCTGAATTATCTGTGAATGTTCTATATGCTTTTGCTAAATATTCTACATTCAGCCTGTGCCTCAGTGAAATAAAAAACATGGTCTAAATTCAGATCATGAGCTCTTATTTCCAGCATCACTGGGAGCCTCTGTTAAGCTTTTAAATAACCTGCTTACTGGAATAACCTCTGCACGGAGATATTCAGAGTGAACCTGAGATTCCAGCATGAAAAAGTGATCATTCTCCAGTCATCAAAGAGAATTCCAAAAACAGATGAACAGATATTCTCCTTATTCAGTAGCAAACATGAAAGCACTCCTGTTTTGAAGACCATGAGATTATGTGCCTAGTCCATAAATAGCTACACTCCAGGGTGCACATGCAAAGCTTTGAAGATAACCAAGGCTTTTCAAATCCTTATCCTAGTAACAAAATTATCCTGCCTTGAGAAGACACACTAGAAAATTACAGTTTGTAGGTTTAGATCTAGGGTGTAGATAGGAAGAGCTTGATTCCACACAGTTTATAATGGGTCTTTACAGAAATTATAAGTACTAAATCAGAAATCTTTTTCATTGTGTGAATGATTGTATTGACAGTTTAAACTCATTCATGAGCAATTGATAACAACTAGTCCAGAAGACAAATGCAGTTAATCAAAAATCAGCTGCATATATTGGTCTATTAGTATGTCTGGTGAACAGGACGAACATACATAGCTTACCCTATAATTACTGCTCACAAAACATTTAGCATCCACAGGTAAGAGCAGCTGAATTAAGAGCAGCTGAATTATTTGTTATGTCAGAACATCAGAATAAAATAAAACAGTTTTCCTCATGACTGAAAGGTAGATAGCCTATGAATTTTAATGTGTTGTCAGATATTCTGACAATAAATTATGAGCAGGACTTCTATGATGTTAATAAGAACAGCCCCCAAGGGACTGAAAACTAAGAAATTATATTCAATGTATGAAAGACAGTAAATGCATTTATATTGTGAGAAATATATTCTCCAATTATTCAATCTCTTTACTATAGTATGACTTTTTTTGTTCTTTCAGACTTTCAGATTGCTTTTGGAAACTAATTTCCAATAACTGTATTATTATTCATAGCCTTTTTTGAGCAATTTTATTTGCAATGCATTCTTTCCATAAGAATACCTAATAAGGGCCTTTTCCATAACAGCAAGGACTTATATCGCTACAAATTACAACATGCCTTCACTATAATCTTATCGGCAACATGAGAGTAAATTGAAAACAGTCCTTTTTGTATGGAGCATTGATCTAAGTAAATGTGCTTTAAAATATGAAAGCGTGAGGTCCCTTAAAATGAAAGTTTCTGTTTTGTTTAGGTAGCTTTCTTAGAGCTGTCAAAGCAACAGTAGTAAAGATGTGAAGGAGAGAAAGATGATGACCCCTATTTATCTTTCTCTCCCTTGAATTATGGAGATGAGACTCCTCTAATCAGAATAACTTTAGCACCACTTAAAGATGTGAGGGCATATTTGCAGGAGCTGGTGAGTAGAAGGTCCTATACAGGTCTGGTGACAGGAGGTAAATGGATGCTTAAGGACTGATCCATTCAACTACTTCCATGTTATTCTTTTATGCTCTGCCATCAATCTGGAATAAAGTACTATATTATCATGGGAAAGTTAGCTACATCAAAAAGGTGTTATATTCTTCTTTCATTCACTTGCATTCCAAAGGACAAGAGCAGGAAAAAGGGAGCAAAAGACAAACTCATGTTTTCTTTTTCATACTGACACCACAGAAACGTACTCTTCCTTCCTTAGTGGCGTCCCCTCTTCAAGTGTCTGAGGGTTGATGTTGAAACTTTGCAAATTTAAACCTCTGCTTAATGTTTGACAGATCAAATTAAATAGTAGAATTATCAAACTTTACAATTTAATTTTAAGTGAAGAAGAGTTTCCAAAGAGAAGAAGCAGGAAGAATATACTATAATACATTAATAGACTGCAGAAGCTACTGTACATGGACATTTAAAAACATACTAGAGGATTAAATAGTTCATTTTCATCTTTGTCTTCTCTGGAGATCATAATGATCCATACTTTGCTTGTAGGTTTTGTAATCAGTATCATCTTGAACAAGTGTTATTTCATGTACAGAGTTTATAAAATCTGGAAAAAGAAGAAATCTCTAAGTTGTATATAGTGGATAGTCCTCTGTTTTTATATATAGTGCATTCTTATAAAATTATTGTTTTTATCTTCCTCTATATGCACAGAGGACATGTTAGTCTCACTATAGTTTGGGCTACAATTAATGTTGGTATAAACACTGACAAAATATATTCATAATAAATAGAAAATTTGACATTTTAGGCAAGTCAATGTTGAGATTTGATTTTCAAAAAAAATAGCACCCTCAGGATGAGACAATGTCACTCACTCATATGTAACAAAATGACTCAAATATTTTCCTCTATCAGGACATCAGATAAAATTTAGTTGTGAAGAATTGTTTGAATTTTAAAAGAAAATTATAGGTAGTTAAAAAGTGGGTTGCATGTATTTACATATTTTTCTTCCTATGTTCCTCACTGCTGTTTGCCTCACATTCTACAGATTTCCACTTACTAATTACCACTTTGAGGCCAAACTTATTATCCACATTCTGTACAAACTAGCGCTTATTAAGTAAAAGATCCTAATTAGTTTTGGATTAGTTAGAGACATGCTTTTGTCAAACAATACACAGAGAAGACTTCTGATCTTTCTACCTTTGAAAATCTGCAGATTTTCAAAGGTAGAATTTAAAATCAGACTCTTTTCCAAATTCTTTAATCTCTCCGAGAAATTTTTCATTTTATCAAACAATAAGCAAATGGAAAATAAACAAACAAAAAATAGACAGAAATATAGAAAATTAAATTTATTATTAGAACCATGAGACCTCAACTATAAGGTCACCATCTTCCTTTCATGAGTCAGATTACTGTAAAGTCGACAGGTTGTTTTGAAAAGAAAGACCCGTCTAAACATGCTGTTTATCTCCGCATGGAGCGGAGAACCCCACCTTTCAGAAAGAGGGTATTCATGAAGACATTGTTCCAGTATAGAGCTTTATCTATTGTCTTTTATCAACTGGGAAACAGAGAAGGCTCCAAAAGAAGAGTTTATTAGGATAAACACCTATAAATGGAAATCTCTTTCTTAATTTGTAAATGGGATGATCCTAGTAAGTTTGCAGGAGCTAGACTACTCCCAAGAATGCCGTTAAGTCAGTTCTGTTGTAACAGTCTTGTAACAGAAATTCATTTCTTATGCAAGACAACATGGTGATCCATGTAACATGGCATTCCTATGCTTACACAGAAGGGGAGGTAGCAGCTACTCTGGATTTCCTGACACTTTGTAGTTATCCCAGAGGAATGAATAGGCCAGTTACTTCTTTTTGTTTATCCTTTAGGCAGCCAGACTCATACGGCTTTCACTGGTCTTTAGAGCGCTATTCCTTCTATGCTGATTGAAGGCAAGTTTCCCTGTAAAAAATATTGCAAATTTTATCTTAAAGACTGATGTAGATCCCTATTCAAGGAATTCTTTCTTCTCCATGTTTATGTTGTTCAGTATAACATATTCCTCATTTATTAGCAAGCCTTAGTAAGGCTTCCACTGATAACAGTAAGAGTTGGAGCAAGCCTGATAAACCTCACAACTGTTAGTCAGATGAAATTTCCCATTTATTAAGGGAATACAGAACACTTTCAGAGTTGAGATTAGAGACAAGAAATTTAACTGTTCTCCTAGTGTCCTTGCAGAGGCACGATGAGGGTTTACTGGTTTTCATTACAGTGTTTTAAGTGATGCAGTTGCCTTCCCACAATAAACTAGGCTGAAATAATTAAATTCTGTCATTGAGAACAATGAGCAAGAATAAATTAGCAACAGTGACTTTCTACTGCATCTTAAATAGGTTACAAATTTTGAAGCAAAAAAAAAAGAGAATATTATTGAAAATAGAGCTTTCTAACTCTTTTTATCCTTCAAACATAAAACAAATAAAAAAATGCAGTTCTTTTGGTCACTGAATTTTGAAGGAAACTTATAATCCCTGAAAAACGTATTCTATATCTTAATAACCATAACATGATATTTGAGATGAAATGGATAGAGGCACTAACTGCAAATCAGCTCTTGGATTTGGAAAGCACAAACTTATTTCATTTACTACGGTGTTTTGTGAAACACTTATAATGCATAGAACAGACCTTTAGAAGACATTTTGTCTGTATTGTCACAAAATTTGATCAGCTCCTGCAGTGATGAAAATATCCAGTGTTGGGAATATGATTAAGTGCAGAGAAATCTAAGGAAACCATCAGCCGCCACTCAGCTTTCTTCATGCTCTTGCAATGCTGCAACTAGAGAGAAGGTAAATTCTTGACAGCTGATTTCACAGATTTTTACCCCAAGCTAGATCTATTATCATTACTAGGTATATCAAATCCTTGACCTTTGCTTCTTTTCACTCCTTTGCTTTGATTTAAAAGATTAGAAACACTATAAAAATACAATCTTCTTAAATGTCTTGGTAAAATACATTGGAAAAATCATATAGAAAGAATAAAAACATTCTATTTGACACATAAATAGACAATCCACTATGAAGAAGATTATTTGAAAATCTCCAGCCACTCACAACCTGATTTCTGTATAGAAATACAGGTTCTGTTTCCAGATTAATACCTTTTATTGTGTTTATATTATTATTATTATTATCCTTGCTATGCTACATATGCTCTTAAAGTATTCTATCAATAAGAACTTTAGCATTTAGACACCAGATGGTGATACCTGACTGTACCCAAGACTGCAGGATAAATATAACAACCCTTCAGTTATGTCCCTAGAATTTGCACTTGTCTTCAGAATCGTGAAATAATGCTGAATCTAAGAATCATTAGAGTTCTTTGCTTTGGAACTGGAACTACAATATATTCACTTTAAAAGACTTAAACTGCACATTATTCAGGGTGCACAGTGTATTTGATTTCTCTGTATTTTTCTGTCAACTCATGTCATCACTAGAAATTTGCAATTTAAAAAGCTTGGAGGTTTGATCTGGAGGATTATAGCTTAAATTCCAACATTTTCTACCATATTTATTACTCTGAGTCATTTACGTTTATATTGGTGGGAATATACCACAACTGGCAATAGTTTCTAGGAGTTGAAAAATTAGGACTGAAGAAAAACCTTCTTGTTTTTTATACTAATAGAACTTATTTATCCCAAATGTCCCCTTTGAAATGATAGAGTGTAACTCTGGGAAAGGAGCCAGGCAAATCAGGACCATTTGTGATAGCTAGTACAGCATTAGGAGATGAGAATGAGGAGGAAAAATTACAGTGGAATCCTTAGGCCTTTAAAGTCCATCCTGCATTCTCTGTCACATCAGAAATATGTTGAGACTGCTCAGTAGATTGGCCTAAAGTAACATCTAATGAATGAATGAATGAAGTAGCAAAACTACTTTGAAAAGAGAACTAATTTCCTAGAAAGAAATATTCAGAATGAAAACCAGTGCAGACACTGGTGTCTTGTGCTCTTCAGGAGGCACTATTATAAAAGAGAACTTCAGGATATCACTGAAAAGACTGAGTGCATTCTACTCTTAGTCTTGGAAAGTATTGAAAACTAAATATAATACTGTAAAAAGAAGTCTTAATATAAAAATGAGTTTTTGACGAATAGTTTCACATCAAAACCAATTACTTGTATTCTTAAACAAATATGTGTGAAGTGCTATACTTCACACTATCAAATCATTAGTGCTATCTTTTCTTGCATTTGTGAGATGCAACCTAAGAAATGTATTAGATTATACTTGTTAATGCCTAATTCCAACTGATTTTGTTAAGTTTATCAGCATATCATCCCCCTCTGTTCCTCAAAATGAATTTTGTCTGTATTGAACTTTGACAAGTTCAGCTTGCAGTGTCATGGTCTTACGCTTTTCCTCCATTTTTGTCAATGTGGTAGGCAACTCTGATGATATATGAATTTTCAAGAGAAGGTTGAAGTCAGGAAGCAACATCAGAAAGAAAAATTACATTAAAATGATAACTGGGCTAATTTCTCTCTTATTCGGCAGCTGGCGAAGATTCAAGTGCTGATGAAGCTGTCCGATGTCACTGAGAGGCCAGTTATATTTGAAAGGCTACAGAGATCAGGAGAGATTCATAAGGACTCCCAAGGAAGAAGGCAAAAGTCACTGTCATATTCAGTTTAGGAATTTCAGGCCAGTCAGTCTCAGTTTCATTCCTGGGGAGGTAATAAAGCAAATCATACTGGGAACCATCTCCAAACAGATGGATGAAGAAAAGATGACTGGTCGTAATTGCATGGATTTATATTAAATTGTATTTAGCCAACTTGATAGCCTTTGGCAAAAAAAAAAAAAAAAAAAGTAGCTCAGTGGAGGAGGGGAGAGCATCTTGTCAAAAGTCAAAATCTTGACTTTAGTAAAATTTTTGACACTGTCTCCTGTAACATCCTCATAGACAAGCTGATAAAGTATGAGCCAGATAGATAAGTGATCAGAAACGTGGACTGAAAGCTGTCTAAAATTCTGAGCTGGAAAGTTGCAATCAGTGACACAGAATCCAACTGGAGGCCAGTCACTAATGGTATCCCCTGGGTGGGCTGATACTTGTTAATATCCACGTTAATGACCTGGACAATTGGACAGAGAGAGTGCACCCTTAAGAGGTTTGCATATAACACAAGATGTGGAAGAGTGGTTGATACTCTGGATGGGTAGGACTAGATGAGCTCCACATGTGCCTGTCAGCTTCAGGAATAATTTCATTCTTTGGGAAAACAAAATGGAAGGGATGATATTCTTACATCTCACCTAAAAGAAATTCATGTTTTAAAATGAAGCAATAACTACTTCTTATCATGCTTGTGGACACTGGCACAAACTCTGGAAATTCAGCAGTCTAGACTCATTAAGTAGTGATGACAATATGGAAAGACTGTTACCAATTCACAGACGTTTCTGACATCGAGCAAGACTGTCTCTCGCCATTTTCTCATTGTAAGAACTTCTCCAGGCAAGGATGTTCTTGTTATGCATTCTGTTCTTGAACCTGCTGCTTTAGCACAAACAAAACATAACAAACTTCATTTCTCAGAGACCTAAAGAAGTCAGGCCTCCGGGCACTTGTATCACTCTTTAGACCCTTCCCAGGAGATTATTGTTCCTAAGATCACTCTTCAGTTATAGGTGATATCTACCCTTCAGTCATGGAAATTACAACAGGTTTTATCTACACAAGCAAGTCAGTTTCAGACAGGTTAGTATGGACACTGATAATGGTGTAGATGTGAAAGTATAGGAGACAGGTCAAGCCAAAAACTTATGGGAGTCACAGAAAACTCCTAGTTTTTGCTGAACTCCATGTGGTACTGGTTACTGTTGCGGTCTTGGCAGCATCGGCAGCTTTTGGAGTAGCTGCCTGTTTCAGAGGCAGAAGGAAGGTGTGACGAATGCGGTGCCCCAGGTGCAGAGAGGCAATGTGTATTTTCCCCACTAGAACTGGGGTTTATAGCTCTCTGAATCCAGACTTTAAAAGTCTGGATTTCACTCTATCCCAGACACCCAATAAGTGCCTGGAAGGCTGCCCTGTTAACCTCAGGTATACAATCTGATCTTCTAGTCCTTCTGTTCCCACCTTACTGGAGGCCTTGTACCAACACAGAAAATTAAAATACCATTTATTCAGGTAAGGTTTCTAGGGAATATGAATTTTATATATGTACATTTTTAGCAAAAATGAGTTCTACTGATACTTGAAGAATTTTTCTGTAACCCAGAGATGGAGTTATCGTAGCTGATATGCGCATTTTCTCCTAGATTTCCTGCCTTCCTAATTCAAAAATAGTAGCTTCAACAGTTCAGAGAACATAGGCTTTAATGATGTAACATGCCAGTGCCTTGAGAGAGACTTATTACTCAGAAAAAGAGATATAAAACTAACATACTGTTTGTGGTTTGCAAAAGGGAGTTGCTGCTGTAGGGGCAGAAACAATGACATCCAAATCAGCATGTAAGTTATAGTTTCATTTGTTACCCAGCTTTTTCCTTTGCTTTTATAGGTCATCATCATATTGGCTGTATTTTAAATATTACTGTTTTTCATTTTTGAGCAGTAACATAGCATTAAATAAATACTGGCAAGATCTACATACACATGGCACAGCTATTTCCCAGCATGATTTTGTGCAGCTCAGCAAGTAATTTCACCTGCTGAGGGAACTCAGCAAAGCAATCAGGCAATCTCATAAGGCTACTAAATCAGTGTAAACAAAGTTGTATTTAGACTGGACCAGGGAATGTTCTCAAGTTCATAAGCATAGGAATCTGCAGCTTATACTTCCTAATAGCAAATTTAATACTTGCTGAGTTTGGCACAATTCACAAAATTCTTGTCAAGCAATTCTGGCTTTTTGTTTGTTTGCTCATTTTAGGTTAGATGCTGAGAGGCTGCAGAAATATTCATTTCCTGGCAAATGGTATATGGAGAACATAAAAAATAATATCTTTCATAGGAACATTTTATGAATGTTGATTCTTTCAGATGGTGTTAGCTTGCTCTTAACCACAGTTTGGAAAGGGATAACCACTCCCCTTCCAATTTTAAATAGTAAAAAGAGAAAGAAGGAAAGAAAGAATTGAAGGAAGAGAGTAATAAAGAAAAAAAACGCAGACTTCTAAATACTTCAGTTTTGCCAGTGTGTCCCAGATGTGTCTGAGTTGCTCATATTGCTTCTGCTCTCCAACGGATTTTCATTTTGCTTCTGTTTTCCGGTGGGTTTTGATGCACATTCAGTTATTTCACTCCACTCGCAGATCCACCACCTCCCAAAAAGCAAAGATGGTGCCAGGAGCTGCTCCATCCCTGCTGGAGTGCAGCAGGTGGCACTGCCGCCCTGCCACGTGCCAGCCTGGAGCTCCACAACGAGGGGAATGAAGCAGCATCAACCACGGACGCCTGCTCTCCAGCTACCCATTCCACTAAATTAGTGGCTATTTTATTTCATATTCGTGCACTAAAATGGATCTCTCTTGGAAAGTACTCCAAAAGTTAGATTTTCTTTGTTATGCATATGTTTTCAGAACAGGTATATTTTTGGCTTTGCATAGGCTGGAGTATGAACAGTGAGCTTTAAATGGCCTATCCACATGAAATAAAATTCCAACAGATGCCTACACTCATTTTTGATGAAATTAAAAACACTTTCAAGTAAAAGTTTTTTAAAGGCTTTCCTGACTGCAGACAGTCAGGAAGAAGGCAGTTCTTCCTGCCTTCTTGTTCAGGAAGAAATATTTCTTCAATAAACTATTTGTACATTTTGTTAATAATGCCTGTTTGGAGTTTCTTCATTTGAAGTGAATCGGACACTTAATCGGAGTTAAAAAGAGGAAGGTGAAATGATCCAAGATAGATGAAGAAAGTAGCTGAAGGATGGTTGATCAGAATTTACCATATAAAAAAATCCTGTTTGTATGTCAGATGCATATTTGTATATATGCATATATTTGTATATATGTATATTTTAGTTTTCTCTATAAATGCAGAGTAATATTTATCTTTACATTGATATGGTCTTTGATCTTCCACTATGTCTGAGTTTTATTTCCTTCCTATGCTAAAGACCAGTGGCCATTTGCAATTCCATGGTCCATGATCCCTGACACAGCACACCTTGAAATGGGGATGGGTCTGCTCTAACTTATCCCACTGGGGTGAGGCCTCTATCACTCCTGTCACTCTTCAAAATCACTTCTAACAAATCTCCATATGATACTTCTCTTTTTTTTTGTGCTAGGGGATAAGAGATTGAATAAAATACAGTTTTGGCACCTACACCAGTGTTACTCCAAGCCTCCTATGCAAGGAAATATCCTTCAACAGGGACCCTTGGATAATGTGATCTTATGTGACACAGTGTGAAATGGGGTTAGCAGAGCATTTATTTTGTACATGATCGTGAATATATAGACCTATAGTCATATACGGAATTTCTTATTCAGCAGTAAGTTCTGCATGGCCAAAACTGGGTCTAAAAAATTTAACTAGAGGTTCAGTTCAAATAAAATAACATTAAAAAAGAAATATAAATAACTTTTGCTTGTGCTATATTTTTGTGCACTTAAATCATCAGAGCAGGACAGCATAATATTAATGATATTGTGCTAAGTAAAAACAAAACTGTGTCAAAATGAATCTACCCCAACAAAACAATATTTTTCAAACATCTTAATGTAGGGTTTCAAGTCAAAGTGACAACTGACAAACGTTCAATAAGAGGTCAAAATAAGAACCATGCAGATAGATTTGCTGAGGGCTTATGTTATCTATTTTTGATAAGTGAAACAATTGGCCTAAGTCATGTCACCTGAGGCTCTTCACGTCTGAGGGAAGAGCAGTTCTAGGGTTGAAAAAGATTATAATGATTTTTTTTCCTTTGTGCCCTTCCAGAAGAACTTGCTGCATAGTTTCAAAGGCAAGTAGAAAATCAAAAGACAGTTGGGCTGAAATAAAGGTAAAAGCTCTGTTTGTTTTACTTTTATTCAAATAAATTAACCTGAGAGCGAATATGATTGTGTAGCATATGTAATTAGGTTAGCCTGTTAATTAGCACTAAGGGGACTAGAAGCCAACTTCTTAAACGCTGCTTAAAATGACAGACGAATAGGTTCCCCACAGGCCACTTACCAAGAAAAATATAAATTTGAATTCCTACATCAGGGAGAGAATGGAAGATATTAACTATGAGTATCTCACCCTTGTCTTAAATTCATGGTGACAGAGCTTTTATCCCTTCCTTTGTTGAATGAATGCAGCAGACAAGGTAGGATATCTGGGAGTATCTCTTCTTCTCTCACTGGCTTCAAGGAACGAGAGGCTTTTGAGCTAAATGTGCTTCATCCCATTTTTCCTTCTTAAATGAACATCTATTTTCCTCAATTACCTTAGAAAGAAAAGCAAAAGGATATTTTTTTTTCTCCATGTCTCATGACAATATAGTAGAGGTGTAAATGATGAAACTCTTGTCCCCCAAAGTATTAATGTGAATTTGATTATAAAAGTTATAACAATTCCAAAGGTATCATAGGTAGCAAAGTTAAGGTTAGCTAGCAGTGGTCTATGTAAACATAAACCTGCATATGAATTATTTTTATTAAAATATGTATACTAACTCGTATTTTGTATATTGTCCATGTGAGTTGGACATGATATGCCACTTCTTGCCTATCGTTATGTCCTCACTCTGAGAATCAGTATTTTCAAATATATTTAGCGTACTGTTGGCTCAAAGTCCTCAGCTATTTTTTCTATGGTACTTTGTACTAAAAATACAATTCATATATTGTTTTTTTCAGACTGAAAATAATCAGTAATTTTACTTTAAGAAACAAATTCTGTAACTGGAGTCATAACATTACAGGCATAGTAGATTTAAAGAAGAAGAAGAAGAAAAAAGAATGCCTTTTAAAAAGGGTTTCTGCTATCTTTTCCTCTGGGGACAATAACACAGCTCAACACTAAGTGCTTGAGGATGGATGGAAAGTGCAAAGCGAAGTGATGGAAGGACTGCAGCGATGCAAACCAAGCAGCATCTAACTGAATTCCTAACAGATGGGAAATAATTAAATCATTTATTATCATTTCACAATTAGTTAACTCACAGTTATACCTCAGACAATAGAAAGGTTTTATCTAGCCTTCTGCTAGGGATTTAAAGTTTTTATCATCTCATCTTCTCTGGATCTGTTAGTTTAATCAACAGCAAGCTAGTCAACATGAAATGGTCCCTCTGATTAGTTAAAAAACAAAAATGCAAATACAAACAAATTGCGTGTCCTAGTATATCTACATAGTACCTATTTTGAAGTATTATTCATACTATATTATTTATTCATATATAGGCTTTTTCATCCATCTGGCATTTTAAAATATCTAGGTGGTATGATTTAAATATTAAGGGATCCTACATAAAGTGTTATGCAGGAAAAAAAAAAAAAGCTTATTTTTTCAGATGAGGAAATGGATTGCATTTTGGCGATCAGGTTCAGCTAAGTACATCTATCACTATGTTTGTTGCCCTCCCTACAGTGCCCATCACAAAAGAATTTGGGCACTGGACTGATGAGCACAGCAGTTTGTCCCCCTTAGGCAATTAAATGTCTGGGGGAATCCACAGTTATGGGTTATATAGTCAGGCTCTCTGCGCAATACTCAGGAAGTGTTTGGCACATCATAAACGGATGGAAAGACAGGACAATAACCCTTCAAATGTATGGAAATGCCAAGCACAGGCTGTCAATGCAGTTTAAGCTTGGTGTGTTTTGAAGACACAAGTGAAGACTTTTGAAGAAAACTCCTTGATGCAGCAAGGCACCCTGTGCTGCACAGAATTCACAGGTGTAAATGAGTCTCTGAGGACGTGCTTGTGATGGACTCCTGGCCACAGAGCACCCAGATTCAACTGCCACCTGTTGGCAGGGATCTGATGGGATCTAAATCTTCAACATGCATACTGAATCTATGAAGTTAAAGTTTTCTAGACCAGGCTCTCTCAATGTAAGCTCCAGGGCTAACTAGTAGTAGTTACGTGGAGTTCAGGTGGATCTGTATGGCAAAAGTAAAATCTAGCTGCAAGTCTTTCTCATACCTCTCTGTGCTCTCAACAGAACAGTGGCTCCTGAAACAGCTGGCGCATCATAACTTGCTCCAAGTGTCTTCTACTGTCCTACCTTCCGTGAAATATCTAGCATACCCCATGAGCTCCGGACTTTTTAAATTATAAATGTCTCTGGGTTTTTAAGTTTTGTCTCATTTATAAGAGTCAGGATTTAAATCTCCTCTGCTTATTAAAAAAAAAAAAAAGTGCTCTAGCAAAAAAAAAAGGGTAATTTGATAAAGGCTTTGAAACATGTGGTATGTTTCTCCTGCAATATTTCAGTGTTCTACATGGGGCCATATGTTTGAAAATCTAATTGATATTATTTAACATCAATGAGAACAGGAGTTTAACTATGATGTCACTTACATAGCTAGAGAATTACATGTCTTTATAGAACCAGACAGCTGAAACTACTGCAGTTTCCTCCTTAACACAAACAACTGCATATTACTGATATGCCAGAAGGCTGTGCTGCCATTCAAAGAGGTCTAGCCAGGAATGGATGAATTAGCAGAGACGAATCTCGTGAAGTTTAGCATAGGCAAGTGCAGGTTCCTGCACATGGTGTGCAATAACCCCTGCACCAGGAGAGGATGGGGGTTGACCATCTGGAAAGCAACTCTGCAGAAAAGGAACTGAGAGTTAAACATGAGCCAGCAATGTGTCCTTTTGGCCCTAAGCCATAGGATTCCTTCAGGTAAGTCCCTGAAGAAACCGAGGTTTGGTCTCCTGAAGTGCAGGGTTGCAGTCCTACTTATTGCCCTGCTTTCACGTTGAAGGATCCAAATGATCCAGAGAAGCACTCAGCTTTGTTGCTAGTTTCTCCCGATAGAGATAAAATACAATGACATGAATTTTAAGTGACAATCAGTACTTGCCTGTTGTACTGTAAGACCTCAGTAAGAAGGAAAGATTGTTTCCTGGGTGGAACAACAGAGACATATGAAGCTGAACAGCTTTTAAGTTTAATTCTTTGTCTTCTGCAGTAGTGTCAGGTAGATGCGTACTAACATATCTCAGATCAGCTGTCTCAGACCTGACTTCAGAAGTTTCAAAGTAATCACTTAGAAAACACAGCCCTAAATGAATTTCAACTACAGAGCAGAATTCATTGTCCTCTGGGTGTTTGCTAATAATGAATAATAGAGGAATACAAACAGGCCTTCCTGAAACTGGCTTTCTAATTCAGCTGTTTACAAATGCGCGGTTCCTTTTGTTCACATCGCTCTAATCTCCTGCACTACCGAAAGCAGCGCATTAAAGTGCCTGGAAGCACAGGGAGGCTCATCAGTCATACTGCATTGCCCAAGCAGTCGGTGCCACATGATTCCCAAAAACTTAACCACAAGCTGCTTTCTGCTGGTGATAGCCAGAGTAGTCTTAGCTTGACCTTTTTACTGGTAAGAGCTAAGGAAGTGTCACTATGTACCACTATCAGTGTGTTTCTGATGATAAATAAAATACAAATCCAAATAATGGAGATAACAATGGGTCCAATTTCAAATATGATTGAAGTGTGAGTAGCTAAAACTAATAAAAAGATACTAGAGCCACATGAGATAAAAATCTTACTGACCCCAAAATGTTTAACTTTGTGAAAAGACACTGTAAAATATGAAAAAGGCTACTTGTCATTTGAAGTTGTGGTTTTAACACATTTTCAGAAAAAGTATCAAGCTCTGTAGTAGGCTATCACCTTATCCTTGTGCAGCAAAATAGTACCTCAAAGATAAATCACCTGCTTCACAGACAAGCAGGTTCTTATTAAATTCCCAGGCACAGGCTTCCCCATGATCCTCATTTCATATCTTTCCAGAGTGCAAGAGAGGGGACATGATTTGAACAGAGTAATTCAGATGAGCTGCATTTTCTCTTCCAGTTGCAAAGACTTTGCATAACTAAATACATTTAGGACCTTTACTTTGAGGAAAACAGTTCAGGAAACAGATCTTGCAATGACAATTTTCTTGCTGAGGGGCAACATTTACTATCTCTGTGTGTGTGTATATGTTAATCTATACCACAGTTACGTTTTAAAAAACAATGCGAGTTCCTCATCCATTTAAGCCTAAGATAATAAATGAATTCATAGATATTTTTGTTTGAAAATTGTGTTCATTCATTTTCTAAAAAAGAAAACAAATTCTCTATCATAAACAAATAAAAGATAAATCTTCATAGAAAGTTTGTTCTTTTGTTTTTTACTGCAATTTTAGCATTATTATTTTAAATGTAGGAATTATAAAAATTGCTGAAGATACAGTACCATCCTTCAGAATGCTCTGAAAACTGTGGCTCAAAACAATTTTCTCAGCTGGGTCTAGGACCAAAAGTTATTAGGAAGACAGATCCATCTACTGAATCTGAATACCAACACATTTGAATTAAACTTCTCCAAATGACAAAAGTACAATATTTTGAAAGGTATCAATGAAGATAGGGGTATTTGTATAATTTCTTTGTGTTATTAACTGCAGCTGTCATCAGTATGGCACCAAGCAATCCATATTCTATCATTTTTGAGAATAATAATCGTTCAGATGGCAAAACTCCAAATAAGACTATACTAAGTAGCTTAAACAAGGAAAACACAGCAAAAACACACTTCCTTTCTCCATGATAACAGAACGACAAAGAAGAAACAGAACTAGTAAATTAGGCAGTAGCTCTGCACTCACTTTCACATTTTTGGATGGAATTGGATAGAAGTTGGATAGAATCATTCTATACTTTTTCGTCTTATGAGCTGTTTTAGATGTTACAACAAATAAAATCCCTAAACAATCAAAATCATTAGTGAGTCATCTGAAAGTTTTTCAAATGTGGTGTTAAACCCCCAGTTCTATTTAAATTGCATAATTGGAGTCTATGATGCCCATAAAGAATAAATATCCATAACGGATGTAAAGAAAATCCACAGAGGATAACATTTTTCCACCCATTTAGTACAGCTTGTGTATGATTTCAGTGACATTCTGTTAATGAATGATCTCTTCTTTAAATGGCTTAATCTTCTTATCTTTTCTCAAATATTAAAAGAAATATCTTTTAGTCTGTTAGTGCAGATCACAAAGCAATCAGTAATTTTTAAATTTAAATTTTGATTTTCAATTTGCTTTTAATCTTACAGTTTTGTATGATTGTAGAGTTGACCATATTGAGGATTGTACTGACACACTGATGAGCAGCCTTCATTCTGTTCCCCCAATGTGTTCAATCACAGTCTGTCCTGTTGCCAGTTGCACAGAGAGTCTGAAGTACTGAACCTGTTCCATGAAAGGATAGGAGACCAAAAGTGTGTAATTATACTCATGTTGGAAGGCTTTTCTCAGGGATGAAATACAGTTCCTACACATGGAAAATGTTCTGATCTTGGCAGAGTTGTTTGCTAACAACAAGTGACAGTTCACCCAGCTTGTCCACGGTAGGACAGCAATTTGTTTATCCAAGGCAGCAAAAGAAACTTGCCTGTGAGTAGATGAAGGGGAGAAATACATATATGATGAAATATGAAGTGGCAGGTGTGACAGCGAGATAATATTAGCTTCATTCTTGTGAATATCTGACATAGCTGCTAATTGCACAAGAGTTAAGTCATTTTCTGAGATCCTCAAGAAAACTTTCACAGAGTTAAGGGAGGAAAAAAAGAAAGCCAGATACTTCACTAACTTACTGGAGTGTGGATGAAAAGACCATCCTATTTGGAAGAAATAATTTATTTTATTAGCTACCTGGTGTAGCCAGAAGAAAATAGGCAGGCTTGCATATTTGGAATTCCTGTATGAGGTTTATGATTGAAAGTCATTTTCTTTTTTTTTGGTTGATTTGATTCCAGCCCCAATTGCCTACAGATTTGACTGCTTATTTACATCCTTGTGAATGCAAAAGTAGTGAATGACTATAATGTGATGGCTTAACTCTATTTTTTTCATTTCTGGATGGAGGTTTTAGTGGTTTTGACTAGCCATAATTACTAGGCATGTCTTTAGATCCAGATGTCTCTTGCTTCAGCTCTCTAGTAATACTAAGTCTAGAAAAGACCAAAAGGGAGACCAATTTGTTGTTAAGCTTATAACTCAGCCTGTCAGATATTTCAGCTATTAATACAGTATTTAAAAGTGAAGCTATAGCCTGGTGTGATGTGATCTATTGGCTAAATAGGCACTGTGACATTTTGCAAAAGCCAAAAGAGGTAATTATGATGCTAAGAGCTTTTAGATTAGAAGCTGGAAGGCAATAATAAAACTGAAGAGAGAATGAATCATTACACTCTCTATTGTTTACCATCCAGGGAAAGACCAAAGATTTTACTTTTATTGGAAAAATTCTAGTTGTGGAACTTTTAAAAAGTAGGATCACTTCTCTACTAAACAAAATCTGTAAGAGAGGTAGAAAGGCATTTCTCAGATTTCTTTTAATTCTACAGTTATAAATATAAGAAATTCTATGGGTACAAAATAGAATCCTATTTTATTCCTCTTGCATGACAGAACAAGCAGAATACAGTTATCAGCAGAAGCACACACCAGTGCCGTTGCTCTGATATTTTCACCTTATGCTAGACCCCCCAAAAGGAAAAAAACATTCTTATTGTCCTTAATGAGGACAATGAGGAAACTACATCACTTTACATTCATATTTCTGGGAGGTTCCCCATCATTGGTTTGGAAAATAAATAAATATATATTCTTTGATTAATAAATACCCATATTACCAATGCTGGAAGGCAAGGCTTTCATTCTTGCAGCCAATACATCATGGCACCCCTGGGGTTTCAATTTAATAGGAGAATTTTATTTATGCAAGGAGGATTAACACATCGGCCTTTGCAAGCGTGAGAAGAATTCTTGATTCATCCATATTCTATGCTGTAGTGATTCTTTTCTAGACTATGTACTCCTATACATCATAATAATATATCTTAGGATCCAGATTTCTCTTCTTGTTTAGATATATGTATATATATTTTTTTCTCACAAAGTAGAAGAAAATGTCTAGAAATCACCAGGCTTCTTCCTTCCCCAGAGAAGAATGAAATTTTAATTTCTGTGCATGTGAGTTGCATCAATATATTGAACTGAGCTTGTGGTTCAGTTTAATGAAACATTTCAAACAGTTTGGTGAGCACTTGATTCATCATTTCACCATCAATTCTCCATTAAACTTGTAGTTTGAGAGGTAAATCCGTATGTATATGCATACACCCCCCAACACACACTCATGCTTATGTATATCTGCAATTTAAACTAACTCTCTAGAAGTCTAAACTTTTTCTGTTCTGAATTATATTTGCATAATTATATTTTTGCTAACAGCAGGATAGACTGAAATGTTCTATAAAAGCATCCAAAGATCCCTGTTTCATCTCCCATGTGGGTAAAATGGAGCAAACTGAAAAACTTTGAGAGTAAGGGGAAATCAGGTATAATCTTACTTCTGACATACAGCTGAACTGACTATTCTTTTCCTAATGCCATTTAATCATTATAAAGAGAAAATCTGTCAAGTTCTTTGGAAGGGCCTTAATTCAAGAAGGCTGCTAAATACATACCTAATTTTAAAAATGTTTGAAGCTATGCTTGGGCTAAGGTGTCTTTCTCATCTGAATCTGATGCAAAACAGAGATGGTTTAAAAACTTTTGATGCTTACTCTTACAATGCAAGGCGGGGATTTGAGGAATTCTACCAGCTTGGGGTCTTAATTTGGAAAAAGTCTGATTTTCATTAAGTCCACAATGAGCATTAGGGTTATTCAGGCCTTAACTGAGTACTTCAGGATAGGAAAAGCAAGATAAATGGATATTTCTGAGAAGGCAAATAATTCTTACCCTGAGCATGAGACTTGAGGATGTAACACCTTCCTAGCTACCAGATGTGGCACTGGCACCTCAAGCATTTTCAGCCAAGTCCGCACAGATGCAAGATGTGACAGATGGAGTACCAGATCTACAGTACTACAGCTGCTCTTATTATCCCAAAAAGGTCTAAGGATGAATATCCTTCCTTTACCCTGTCCTGGCCCTAGAGTGATTTTTGAAATGTGATGGCTGAGTAAAGAATCAACCAAAATTGCAGAACTGCACAAACTCTGACCATAGGGTAGAAAAGCAATGGAGAAACTTTTGACTTTGCTTTGAGTCTTGGGGAAGCAGGGTGGTCTCGCTTTGCTAAAATTTGTATACAATACCTAATTTGCTGAAGAACTGAAAGGCTTGCAAAACACTCAATAAGGGACTGAAACCCATCTCGTTGATGGTGCAAAAAGCAGATAATCTTATGAAACTCACCTGGAGATTCTGGAAGCATAAGGGTGACCATAGCAGTCACATATTCCTTCCTTAAGGGTATAAAAGACTGAGTCTACGATTGATGAGTGGAGAGGGGACTTGGAATGGCACCTGACCAATTCCTCTGTCCAGACCATGAGTATCCATCCTCTCTCCTTAACCTGGGACGCTGGCCTAAGGGAGCTCTCAACCTTGCAATGTTGAGAGGCCCCTGTACATTCAGGGTAAAGAGATACAGTAGCATTTGTCAACTCTGCGTAAGGTTGGGAGCCCCCTGTACACTCAGGGTGAAGAAATGCTACAGCATTTTATTGGGACAAGCAGTGTACTCCACTTAGTTGCACAAATTGCCAGCTGTTATTTACTAATTGCTAAGCCCATCCTTGTAACAATTGTGCCAGTCAATGGTGGATGATATTATCTCAAAGATCTTGCACTGACGAATAAAATTAACTCACCAAAGCTCAGTGGTTGTTGTGTTATTTTACTGTCTCCGTTATTGAACTAGTACAACAAAAGGCGGCAGGCTGAAGTGCTTCCTTCCCCATTTATATGATCTCGCTTACTCACAGTGAGAGCTATTACATGCTCTACAGAGATGGCTCTCAGACAACAAACCCTGGATGACATCACCTATCTGGGACAGAGTCACTCAAATTAATGAGGATGTCTGGTTAGAGTTATATGCAAAGGGTATTCATACAGACACTGCTGTGATGAAAATCATGCAAAATCAACTAGGTAAATTACAATTCTATTAATAATCAATTCAATCTACTTGTATCCTACCTTGGACTTCCACAGACCTGACACACATTAGAGGAAATGCTCCTGTGCTCAACTTAGATTCAGAAAGAAACCTACCCATCTGTCAGTTTATAACTGACTGAGCAGAGCACAGGAGAATTCATTACAAAACTGTGAAAACTGCTTCAGTGGTGAAAGAGACAACAGCACAAAGTAATAAGAAACTTTTGCTAGGGCTTAAACATAAAGCTTCTTAACTTGAGACTATCTATGTTCGATGACTACTTTCCCAGTAGTAAAGAACATGCTCAGATACAGTCAGCCACTTTTAACAAGCACTATTTTTGAAACTTTGCTCTGAAATTATTATTTTTATTTTTGCTCTGCCTCAACATTCCCATGTACGTTCCTTTCTAGCCTTCTGGTGCAGGCTGATTTTGGATTTCTTCAATACCTATAAATTAACCAAACAAATAAACAAGCAAACATCCACTCCACTTTAAATAACAAAATGCAAAACTAAAAGTTGTGTTTCCTCGAGGAAGACAAAACATATGAGGGTCTCCTCCTCCTTCTCCTCTTTCCAGTAAAATGAGTAAGAATCTAAACAAATATATGACCTAATTTAAAAAACAAATTTGTTAGCTTATCTCTAACCTATCACACCTTGTGCAGGCTCTAAGCCAGAAATACAATCTAGGTTGCACAAAAAGGCTGAGTCCTTAATCAGTACAACAGAATATTTCCATAGCCTCACAGTATGATAAAAATCAGGTAATCAATTATTTTGTCATAAGCTTGGCCTGCTGTAAGCATGATTAAAATAGTCCTGAAAAAATGCTGTGTGCTAATTAAAAACCGTAGAACAGTTTTGCAAACTGAATAACAAAAATGACTGTTAAGATAACAAAACTTGCCACACAGACCAACAAAAACAGCACGTCAGAGCTAAGGGGAATATGTTAATCAAAGAAAACCAAAATGAAAGGTGATCTTACTTTGCTTTTAACAAGTCCTTTTGTATGTGTATTGAAGTATCCACAGTTAGTTATAATCTTTCAGTTGCAAGGGAGAGACTGTCCTTGCAATTATATTTCTAAGTCAGAAAAGACCTAGGGTTCAAAATATGTTCTTGGAAATGGGTATATTGTTAAATGCTATATTCTGTGGAAATTACTCCATTAACTCCTTTGTTAGCAGGCTGCTTCTGATACTTCATTCAAGATCAACAGAATTTACACATGCAGCTAAAACTGTGGGTAGCAAACTAGAATTGCCATTGGAGATAATATGTCAGGTTGCCTTAAAGGATCATTTAAAAATATATATATATTTTTAAAAAGTTAATTTGAATATGAATCTGAGAAAGTTTCTGGTTCATATTAGGCTGGTCTTCAGCATTCTAGTCTAATTTTCAAGGAACAGGCATGAAAACAGGAAACCTAAATTGAAAAAGGACAGTACAACCTGGTATAGAAAGACCAGGTAGAGATATAGAGCAAGAATATATCAAAAGTGTCTACAATAAAGTTCTATCTAGATGTTTCACACTGGATCCAAGGCATGGTAATATCTCCACAGAAGATATTAACCAACCTCAAGCATACAAACCAAGCTTTTAAGAGGGTTTAAGTCAGCCTAATGCAACAAGCCCAGCTGTTGAGACCTCATGCTGCTATAGAAATAGATACAATGAGGACTTGGAGAACATTTTTCATATACAACGATAATTTTCCAATATATACAAACAATCTTAACCTCTCGGTGCATGGCTCCATTTCAAGGATAAATGTAATCTAGATCCTTCCTCAGGCAAGACTGGCACTGGCCTTAGTGACTTTATGCTTTTCACAAAAAGGATGTGACTCAGCAAACATATGCTTCCTGCCAGATCATTATCACAGATGGCAATGATGTTTTGAAATTTAAAAGATGACATGCGTGCAGTTTCTTTCTTCTTACTATATAGAAAGGTAGCTGCATTACATAGCCTGCTCATTTCCACCACTGTTACTCTAAGTTAGCAAAACATGGAACTAAAGGAAGGAGTAAGGTAGTGGGGCTGCCTCACTCACTTCCTAGTCTGCTTTTTGCTCTATACATCTAGTCAACTGTTCTCTTTTACTCCATGACACAAAGATTGGATAGCAACAGTCCTGGCATCAGAGGAGAGAGACGGAAATCACAGAGCAGTGATGTTCTGCTGTGTGTTTGCTGAGTATACCATAACTTTGAACAGCCCGGAGACCGCAGAGCACTCTCTACAGAGAGTTGGATACTCCCAAAGTTCTCAAAAGAGAAGGTAAAAGGGAGATTTTCCTATCTCCTTCCCAGTGTTCATAGCATTAGGTCCTCTTGGAAATCCTAAAGGATTTTAGTCTTCATTTAGCAGGTGTTGCTCTTTGCAGCCATCCTTGCTGTCTTCAGAATTAGTGGCTCAGAAGACACACTAACGCACGACCATCACTCAGTACTAAAATAAATTCAGTACCTACATACTGCAGTTAAAATATTCACCAAGCATGAATAATCCATGAGAATATATTCAAATATATGTCCAATAACACCTTATATCAGAGATAATGTCTGGATACAGATACTACAAAACACTGAAATTTAAAATCGATTGCTACCATTTGAGGCATTGGAGTCTGGGCTCAAACCGAACCATAAACAAAATTCCCAGGTAAATCCAAGACATCTGCATTCTGCTTGCACACAATTTAAGATTAAACTGCTCTCTGCAGTTTTTATTTGGACTCTACATCTTGCTGAATAGGATAAAATTCGCAAAATCTGATGCGGACATATGTCTCACAACATATGTCTGTTTAAAAGAGACACATATTTTACTTTGATTTTCTTTTGTATTTTTCTAAATAATTAATTATGCTTCTCATTACAGTTTCCTCACATGAACCATTTATTTCTTCTCAAAGTGTTTTCATACAAGAAATACATTCCACTGCATTTCTAATTTAATTCCCAAAGCACTGCATTCTTTCTAAGTCATTGCTTATGTTCATTCTTTTGCAGACTAAAAGACCTTGCCTGAGCATGTTTTTCATCATTGTTGATTTTTGTTTTCTTGGCTCAAAGTATTGGATTCTAGACAGAGCCAGCTTGAAACAGTTTTGGCTCAAGTTCAGAAGAGAATGATGGTCACAGAAAAGAAGAGCAGACAAACACTAAGGAAAATATTTTCTCATAAATTTATATCTTCTCTCTAATAGTATTAAAGGCACAGGCTTATTAATAGCTCAAAATCATCCTCATGAATAAACTAATGCCCTAAACAGTCAGTGAATGAAATTTGTCTCAAATCTATTGTAAACTGACATTGCCAGGACCTGCAGCAAGTTGCTTACCTTGAGAGAAATATTCAAGTGATGAACAAAAACAGTGTTAGATAATAATCCAGCTGCCCTGCTAAGAAATGTTATGTGAGTGTTTGCTAGCACAGACATAATGAGGGTTAAAAAGCAGAATCTGTTAAGGAAGGTCTTTTTACCTCTAGGGAAAATGCCCTCCAAACTTCTGCAGCCCACCCACAAAACTAACATCTGGAAAACAAAACAAATTTTCCCACTTCGTTCTGAGCTCATCAATCTCTCTTTTGTGTCTACATTGTCTAATTTCTGGATAAAAGACTGGGAGGAAATATGTTGCTTGTTCACAAACTTCCTCATCAGACCTGCATTCCTCCATCACTCGGCCCTGGCTTTCTTCCTCCTCTGCCCAGCAGATGAGAGCTAAAATGATGAGAACAAAGCTGAAGAAAAATCAAGCTTACACTTTGATAATTGTTTATTACTTGGAGTTGTTAAAGCCTTGAAGATTCCTTGAAGACCAGCTAATCATCAGAAGAATAAGCAAGCAGCCCAGACTGGGATGCAGCTCCATCCTCCTTTATGTGCCCTGACATCCTCAAAACATTGTTCAGATGCTGCCTAATGTCTTAGGTTTCCCATGCTGCTTCTGACAAATGTCTTGCAGCCGTGGCTAATAGGCTTTTCAGCAGAAGGACAAGGATCCAATCCAGATTTACTCTAGTACAAGGTTTTAAGCAGAGAAACCTTATTTAGGTTGAATTTCTGATATAGAGGATGAACCTAAGCTAAGATTCTGTTTTTCACCTCATGACTGAGACCTCTGAGTCTCTGATCAACTGACTATTTCAGAGTAAACAGAATACAAAACACATTGAATGCATGACTGCATGGCTGAGTGAAAAAGTTGCTTCTGTTCTGATGAAAATCACAAGGATTTAGACCAAAGGTGTTTGCCCCAGACAACTAGATTCAGGCAAGAGGTTGGGCTGGAAACTCTTCCTTCAAAGATGTCAAGAATATTGTCTCAGAGACACTTAGCTTCTGTGCTTAGTGGAGAGGAGGAGGTGCAAAGCTAGGCACGTAAGAAAAGAAAACAGCTGTCTATTATTTGGTCTGTGGAGATCTCTAGGGCCTTGGCTCCCTGAACTCTTTTGGAGGGTACTGTTTGCTGCCACATGAAACCAGTTTTTGCTACACCTAAGGCCCTCTTCACTTTTGGGGATATAAAATTCAACTTTTCTTACACTGCAGAGGTCCTTCTAGTAAGTGATCCCATTCCCAGTAACAACCTGTAACAGTGCATTTCTTGTTTCTGACAACCTTTCACTTGGCCAAAGGAAGTAATATCTGATTAGGAATTTGGCTCTAGTCCTCTAGACATTTAGCAGGGAATTCTGAGACATAGTCCTTGGTCCTCTGAACAGTATTTACTACATCAGGTATATCAGCCATTCTGTCATAAATGTTGCACTGCTATTCTTATCTCACTGACACTGATACTACCCTTATAATTGAAAAATATGATCTCAGTAGGAGATTAGACGAGCCTTTTATGGTATATATTGTAGCTGACAGAGCTTTTCTAACTAAGAAAATTTACAGACAAATAACCAATATTCACAGAACAATTCCAGATATTGATCTAAGTACAATACTCACTCTATGGCTACACCTTCAATGTGAACTTCCTTTTTCCTTTTCTTTCTGGTCAAGGGAAATTTTTTTCCTCCAACTCAGTGGGAACAAAAATGGGATTTTAAACAGCTCTGGCTAATTGCAGTACATGATCTTCCAAGTTTTCCTTTTTATCTTTATTTTTTCTGTCTACAGTCAGATGATCTCTGTTATGCTGTTGGCAGGAGAAACATTCTAAGAAATTAAACCCCACTTCTCTGAATTGCATTAAAGATGGGAATATATATCCTGTCATTAGGAAACTGATGGACCAAGTCTGTCATGTTTTTGTTTTTGTTTATATAGTATATTTTAATCTTTTAGCATTTCTTCTTTTTCTCTTCTATTTTTTTAATATAGCAGTTGTGACTTTGATGAGAAATAATTTGAAAAGAATGCCTATAAAATGTCAGTGTAAAAATAATAAGAAAAACTTTCCAAACACTACTAAGGAATTGTATTCTTTTGGATAACATTCACTGTCAAGTTATGCTGTGTCATTTTGTGCTGAATAACTGTGTGCATTGCTGTGCCAAAAGGATGCAAAATGTCTGTTGTTTCAAAGGAAATTGTTGTTTGCATGGTGATGTGCCAACTGCCTACATATTCAGCCAATACAAAAATCACACATGCTCAGTGATTAAAGGAAGTGATCCTCAGGAAAGTCAATTACATGCTATTATTAGAGTGAACAGTTGGTGATCTGAAAGCATAATATTAAAAAAGTTATTACTCTAATCTGCTCTGTAAAATGGACCACAGTACAGAGTCAAACAAATATGTTAAACCTATTCAGATGGATTTAATTGCAGTATTTAGTGCCTAGAGTTTCAAATTCAAGGAGAAACCTAGAAAATTGATCATAATTTAGGGTCATAATACAGCTTCACTCTGTTCACAACATCTACCTTATAGTTCATTAATTCTCTCTCCAAACAGGGGAAATCATTGCCACTTCCAAAAGCAACATACACTCATTCATAACACACTTACTGCCTTGCAATAGTCTTCAAATCTTACATTTTATAGGAACATTGGATAATGAAGGTCTAGTTCTTTCGTTTCAAGTTCATGGGAAGTTACTTAGACATGGACTGAATTAAAATATCAAAGCCACAATCCTCTCCTCTTGAAGAGTGCTGAATGGTGCAATACCTTGAGAGAAATCTGACAGATACAGAGCAATCTCCTTCGGTTAATTTAAGTCTTCCAGGCCATGTCCATCCTTCCAACAGCATAATATAATTTAACCACACGCCTTGTTAAAATTGGAGACAAAGCTCCCATTTACCTTAATGTTACAGAATTATGTCCCTAAAGAACTGAAACTAGCAGAAGACCAAAGCCAGAAATCTGTTTTACTCATTATTACCACAAGGTGTTCATCTGAAGCTGTACCTATGGGACATATAATATAAAAGGCTAGACGTTATGTAACAGCAGACAACAGCAAAAATATTTAATTCTTTAAATATAGCTCATCTCACATGATTACAAACCGGTGAAGTACTCTGCCAAATTGTTCTCATTTTGAGCAAGGTGACACTGTTATGGTAGATACGGTGCTATTAAATCCATCACATGCAGCATTAAGTAGAGAATTATCAGAATAACAAAAAGATAGCTTTGCTACTTTGCCACTACTAGGTTGAAATCAAACTCCTGAGGTGATCAAAGGACTCTTGATGTTGCTGAGGGCATGAGTGGCTGTTTGCTCTACAGCAGCCCTCAAGGATGCCAGAGGCCCTGGGAACCAGGGACAAACATGCAGGTACACTCACAGAAGACAGATCTGGTATCACACACTTACCATGCACCACATCTACAGGCAGGGCAGATTCAGCGGGAATGGGATGTGCAGCCTGGCCTTACAGCATGTGCAACACATGGTCTCTCCACATGTAAACACTGAGGCAAATCCAATGCCAGATGTAGACTGCACTGGATGTATGATGAGGAGTCAGGACTTGGTTCTAGCAGTATGAGTTTTGCCTAAAAAGCTTAGCAAGGGCTATAATTGGGACCTTATATTGGGCATCTGATATTAAGGCAGACTTAGCACAGTTTATACTGCTTAGAAAGCCCACCTAAACCTGTCTTACAAGCATGACTGCAGGTCGTGAGTGCATCCCAGCTAGTATCATAGAACTATTTGGGTCGGAAGGGACATTTGGAGGTCATGTAGTCCAGTCCTTTACTAAAAGTTCCCACTTCCACCAAACTTCAGAATTAGATCCAACTGCAAATATACTCTCCTAGCTTCCCATGCTAGTGATATGTGAGCAATAAAAGATGAGAATATACTGTAAAAGATTCCTTATTTAACTCAGTTGTCCGAACATAACAGCACTTGAGGCACCAGTGTGCCTGTGACTCAAGGACTGTTTTATGTTGCACGGTTGTGTGATCTTGGCTTGACTTTCCACAAACAAAATTTACTCTTTGTGAAAGTACTAAAGACATTGAAGATAAGAACAGAGAGTGGTGAAACTTTTGACTTAAACAGTAGTAGTTAGTAGTCTAAAGGCCTGAACAAACAAAAACAAACAAACAAACAGAGAAGTAGAAAATGGCAACTCAGCAAGACATAAGATCAGACTAACTAATGCAGAATGCCATCTGACTGATGAGTATTTGTTCATCAGGGATTTGCCCTGCAGGAGCTCAGAATATCAGTGGCTAGCCCAGAACCTTGTTAATCTAACTGTTCACTATGTGTATGAACCAGTAAATAAATGTTATAAATTCATAATTTGGGTATGAAACTGTAGGCAAGTCTCTGCACATGGAAAAATGTCCAGTGGAAGAAAGGGCTACGCAGCTGTTTCTAGAAAGGTCTACTGTAGGTGTGGTATTTGCTACCTCCATGAACAAATACCTCCTTAGCTACCTGGGAAGTCCAAAAGACACTAGATAGATGTAGGAATCTGATTCAAGGCCTAATTTTCTGTTGTCATACCAGATCGTATTAGTAGATTATTAGTTAGTCTGTGTAGCACATGAAATGCAAGAAAATAAAGGAATCAATATGCGGATCATCTCAAAGTCTTTAATCCGCAGGGATTAAATTTAAAGGTCTTTGGCATTTTTGCCAGTCAAAAATTGTTCTTTTACTTGGGATTTACTTGGTAAGTGGTTTTAAATGAATTAATTAGCAGGCTATGCAGGGTTTGGGGCATGGATGGTTCCAGTCACATGGTATATTGTTCTGCTAGTGTTTAAGATGACCAAAGGTGGGTCAGGTTTGGCCTACAAATCATAAAACCAGAGTGCCCTGGCTCTAGGAGAAACTAATAAGTCCCCTAGAGTGTGAGGAGGAACCTGCTTCTATTTGCATCTCCGCAGAGTTATCTTGGAATGACATCCATTGTACATTGCAAAGTATCGACAGTAAAGATTGTGGATTTTTCTTGTCTTTACATTCTCATAGCCTGACAAGCAGCCCTGGAACAAGGTAGAGGCCACCAGAGAGATCTGCAAATTCTTTGCCTCACTGTGTCAGCAAGGGTTAACTTTGGTTTTGTTTGTTGTGAGTTTCATACATACCTCTGCAGAATTGTTGTAACACAGTCACTCCATAATTATTTATTTAGAGGCACAGGGGTACCCTATGGAGAAATCTATTAAGTGTCACAATCAGATAAACAGCCCATGCAAGCCACTAGCTATATACTCATTAGAGTTGGATTTTGCCTTCAAGGGCATCCACCAGTACAATATAAAAGAAAAAATTTGCTCTGTTCTTTCCCATTGAAAGAAAATAAATAAATACAAATGAATAAATAAATGCCTTTGTTAGGATGTTATTTTAGCTTTTCATATCCCATTGCATGTGAAGATTATGAAGGAGAATTGCCACAGAAATAGAGAAAAATAATTACCTGAATTTTAAGAAATCCTACTATTAATCTTTTATTTTTTGAAAGATTTAGTATTTTAAAGTTCAGTAGAAAGCAATGATTTTCTCTGACAACAATAACACTCAAAAATCCACAGTATAAAATAATAATAAAAAAGTATCAACTCCTGTCAGGATAACAAACCCCAAAGGCCAGATGATGAACAGGTTATGAAAACATTTTGCACTAACACTCATGCCTTTATAAAACATGAGTTACAGATTGGCATCTGAAGTCATTTGCTTGGTATCATTTTCCTATAACCACTGTCTGTCACCGGTAAAACCTAGAAATATTAGGTGTTAGTGACAGTATAATTTCACCTACAAGCATTGTATTTTAAAATAGGAAAATAGACTGCTGAAGTACCTTTTTGTTGTTGCAATTTACTTTCCATGAAATGTATTGTCTGATTGATAAAGATGCAAGTAAAAAACAAGAAGCTACTCTTTTGGGAGGGACTAGACACAGTCTGTTGTTATTAAACATTTTAATAATTAAAAACGGACGCTGTATTAAAACAATAATTAGATCTTTGTCTTAAACGGAGGGAAAAAATACTCAGATTATAGAATCATAGAATCATAGAATGCCTAAGGTTGGAAGGGACCTCTAGAGGTCATCTAGTCCAACCCCCCTGCACACGCAGGGCCACCTACAGCACGTGGCACAGGACTGCATCCAAGCGGGTCTTGAAGATCTCCAGAGAAGGAGACTCCACAACCTCTCTGGGCAGCCTGTTCCAGTGCTCTGGCACCCTCACCGTCAAGAAGTTCTTCCTTAAGTTCCCGTGGAAAATTATGCTGGTAGCAGTACTACTTTGAGAAGCACACATGTCTTTTGTATGCAGAATTACCTTCTGATTCTCAAAATGGATTCTGCAGACTCCTGTTGGTACACAGAGCTCTAATATGAGGTCAAGGCCTGAGCCTGAGATCCACACTGAGCGCCAGCTCTATTGGTTGCCAAGGACCACTCACAAGGAATAAATGCTATGACTTCTGCTTGTCTCTTTTGGATAATATCTTCAGCAGGAGGCATCTGCAAAGGACAGTTTTATTTATCCCTGAGTGTTAATATTAGACATAAATATTTCATGCAAGGTCAGACTACTGATGTACAGACACTAGAAACCTTTGCTGACAACTAAGAAACAGACCTGTCCTTTACCCTGATGGCAATACAGTAACTTGTTGCCACCTGGTATTTCCAGTACAGAAAAAAATAAGTTACCATTTGGACCTTGACACTTTATGAGCGCTTCCCAGAGTTACAGCTCATCAGATGAGTTGATGTGTAATGACACATTGACACAAATGCCCAGCAAAATATATATTTTTTCAGAATTTAGACTCTAGTCACATAACTTTTTTTTTTTTTTCATTCCTCTTGAGCTGTCCCTGAAGAACTGATACATGTACTGAACACCTCATCTGGAAAGTAATCCAGGCACACATAGCACTCTATGGCATGGATGTCTAATCCAAGGCACTGACTACAGTTTCTATAAAATGCTCACAGCTTGCTGCAATTGTGTAATGTTTAGAGATTGCTGAGGTTAGCTTTTCGTTATTTACTAGGTACTCCTCAGACATGTAAGCTTGCAGACCTTTCCAAATAACCTTTCTAATGTTAACTTATCTTTCAAAGGCATTACTCCTGTGCTTTGTAAAAAAGACATTCAATTTTAAAAGCTATTTGGTTTATTATAACACCTTGCAACACTGCTGACAACCATTCAGCTGTGTGCTATGTCAGGTAAAGGTTATTAAAATGAGAAATCAAAGTGACACCTCATTAATAGCAAATGCCAGGATATTGCTTGCTGATAATACCTGACTTCATATTTACAGTTATTTTAGAACATTTAAACCTGACAGAAATTATAAGCACCTGCAGAGCAAGATGTTCTCACTAATCAGTAATATCAGTAGTGCTGATAAATTCATAATAAAAAAGGAAAAAAACTTAATAATAAAAAAACATATTGCTGAGACTATTCCATAACTATTTAATGCAACTCAGTACCATATAACACAGCTGATAAGTGAAACTATGATATTTCAATATACAACAGAAAACCAGAAATGGAGAAAACAGGAATTAAAATCTTCAAGCTGTTTTTAAATATCCCAAATGTACAGTTATCTTAAACATTTTTTAAAGAATTCTAGGCTTATCAGAACTTTTCTATGTAAATGAGAAAAAATATATAATTTTTTTTTGTGACTGCTTTATTAGATTATTAACTCTCCAGAGACTAGCGAGTTACCCATTCAGCATTTGGTTGAATTGCACAGGTCAGTTCAGTTTGTATATGAGCTCACTACTTGGGATGCAAGCACTGAACTTCACCTAAAATTGGGCCTGAAAATAGGTTGGAAAATATGTCAATAAAAGGTTTTTCCTGAGATTTCGAGGTCTTTATGCTTCCTTCTAAAGCAACATCTTCTCCCAATATATTTTAATTATGTTAAAGCTAAGCATGAAGGGAAATGGGAAGTGCAGAGATATGCAAAACTAGAAATAAGTGGGCAAGAAAAGTGCTCTCAGTATTCTCTAACCTTCTCAAAGCTTTGAGTAAAAAAATGAAAAAAAAAAAAGGATATTTCTCTATCTGATTGGTAAGTCTGTATATACATTGTTGGGAAATGCCTACAGTATGTTCCTGGTGTGATCGCAGAAGGACTGTACAGAAATAGCATCATTTCTCAGCTGTCTATTGCAGTAACTGTTTTTATACTGGTTGAAATGGATTTTGTTTTCATCATAATACATCGCATAGAGAGATCCAAACTGCTGTTCAAGTCTTTCTGGGCATTACAGCCCAGAAAGTAGCCCTGATGCTGAATGCTTCTCCTACTGGTATTATATCCCACTTTTATTGGAACACAATCTTGTTTTATTTCTAAGCTCTTCACGTGCCATGATATTAAACGAAACTGTCAAAAAGTTGGAAGGACTCAGAAAAAAAAGTTACTAAATATTAAAGCAATAGAGGAAATGATCTTTTTGCATAAAATAGAATCACATAGAATGGTTAAGATTGGAAGGGACCTCTAGAGATCATCTAGTCCAACCGCCTGCTCAAGCAATGTCACCTAGAGCACAGGATCACGTCCAGGCAGGTTTTGAAGATGTCCAGAGAAGGAGAACAGAGAAGGAACCTCTCTGGGCAGCCTGTTCCGGGGCTCTGTCACCCTCACAGGTGACATCCTCATATTCAGGCAGAACTTCCTGTGCTTCAGCTGTGCCTGTGGCTTCTTGTCCTATCACTGGGCACCTCCTATTAACATAAAACATAACTCTGAGCTGTTGTCATTACTCTTGGTTTCTGTAAACGTGTAAACATTAAGTTCAACCTTATATTTAGGCCCCAAAGATAATGACATTTTGAGAAACAGAAAGCTTGAGAACATAAGGAAGAAATTCCTAGCCACTGAGTTAGAAGTACAGTCTAGCAGATTTCCACAGAAAACTAGCAGTTTTCTGTATAGTCTACTAATATATGCATACATATATGCACCTACCCTTCTAGTGAGTCTGCAAAATTACTAGGAGACTGGGATATAGGTGTGCTGCAATATATAATTTAAAGCTGTTACTGATCTTGGCTTCCATTTCAGAGAGCAGACTTTCAACAATGTCAATCTTTGAACATGGATTTGATTTTCAGGGTATTAATGGTGAGATGTTGGCAAGTTGGCAAGATTAAGGAGTTGCAGTGTTGCTCTGTGGTGGTGTAGCAGGGTTGTTCCCCTGCCAGAATGGAAAGTAAATCTACCTTACATCCAACAGAGAAAAGGGATGCCCATTGTAAGGGGAAGAGGTAGGGAAAGGAAGATGACAGACAGGAAAACAACCCCAAGTATGTGTTTCTGTCTCCCAGCTAAGGCTTCCTGAACATGGGAGTACAAGTTTTCCTAGAAAGGGGAGATGTGCATGGTGCTTCGCAGTTTGTGAGAAGGAGGGGTAAAGAGGGTTCCAAGGATTTCAGCAGACACTATCTGGTTCTTCCTCAGCAGAACTTCATAGGTTAACTTAAAGGGTTAAAAAAATAAAAGAAGAAATTTAAAAGAAATTTAAGAACATGAGAAGTTTAAGAACATGACAAAAGCACAGACAGAGCAGGATTTATGTCAAGAAAACAAAGGGAGATAGAAGTCCCCTCAAATCTGTGTTGGAGGATATATATGAAGGAAGAAGAGAAAAGAGGGCAACGTGGAGGAATAAATCCAAATGCATTACGTTTCCTGACATGCAATATTTTGACTTTTTCCACAAAGAGCATTATGGATATAGATATAAACAGAAGTAAAACAGAAGTAGTAACAAAACCACATACTCAGATTTCACTCAGCATATGCCACATACTAAGAAAAAAAATCCATAGCTTTAAAAATAAGATAATTAAAAATAAAAAGAGTAAAAAGATATCATACTTACAGCTCTTGAAAGAAGATGGAGTACTTATTAAATAAGCCTGCAAACATACAATAGGTGATATAAAATGCATACAAAATTAAATCAAGCAGGTACATTCATCACTGACAATAGAATAAATGGACCCAAGCACCAAACATTTATTTTAATGACCTAAGGCAGCAGAAGGATAACGACATAAGATAAAGAACACCACAAAAAGTTTTTTTATTTTTTCTTTAGGCCATAGCAGAAGGGCAAATAGACGATGGAGTATAATAGCACTTAATTTGGCAATTTTGACTGTGATGGAGAAGTAGAGTAGAAGGGTTGTTATCCTCTTAACAGGTTAACTGCAAATCCATTTATCTTAGACAGCCAGTGTGGTTCGATTGCGTCAATACTGGCAGGACAACATCTTTTTTTTTTTAATTGTAACTTCTGAGTATCCTCTACTGACATAATTAGTGGAAAACAAACATTCCAAAACATTGAAATAAAATTAAAAAAAAATCCTTCCAAGTCATCAGGTATTTAACAATGTTAAAGCATGAATCTGTGGTGGGTGTTTTTTTAGTCTTCTTCTAAAATGAAAGTTTAGTGAAATCATCGTACTGTGTTTCCGGTGAAACTCTGATTTCTGATGTAAAGTTTTCTCTCTCTTAAAATGCTATCCTTAACTACTCCAGTGAGTTTAATATGAAACACGAGGTCCTAAGAACCCAGCTTCTACTCCTTATCTTCTTTCTGCTGCTCTGTTCTTTTCTCTCTCACTTCTGTTCAGAGAATACTAAAACAGTCATCTAGACTGTGTAGGAGCAGAAACACACTCAGGAAGAAGAAAGCAGTAGAAAAAACAATGGAGAAATTAAGACTGAACACAACTGAAGGACCTGTAAACAAGTATTAATATCCAGAAAGATCCAACTATCAAAATGAAACACATAATGAAGCATTCATTAAGATCTGAAAAGGTATATTGAAGTCATTCCCTCCTTTCTATTAATAAGATGCATTCTTGAACTTATGTGTGATAAATAATTCTGGATCACATAATGTTATTTATGTTCTAAAATACTGAATGAAGTATAAGAGTCCAACACGTCAATTGTATTGACTGCTTCTTAGATAACTGGTACTATTTCCAGTTCAGTTTCCTTAGGAAATGTTCATTTCTTTGCCTTTGTCTCATTGATTAATATCTTGCTTCAAAAGGTAATTGGCTTTCCTAAATCCCATATAGTGCACGTAAACAGTTCAGAGTGATCTTTAAGAAAAGCTAGAGTACAAGATAAAGTTTTCTTGATACATCTGTACATCGGTGCAAAAATAAAATTCTTACTACACTGCTGACCTGAATAATTATCTAAGTCAGAATTTCCTAAAATTTCAAGCAATTTATATAAATTCCCCTACATTAATTTGGCATGATCATTTAGAAAGTAGGGGCATATAGTCATGGTTCTGAACTATTCTGTAACAACTTCTTTGCTCCCTTGCTTGAATATTTTTGGAAGAGCTAACCCTGCAAGCCTTCCCTGGGAGCAAAATAGTTCAGGCTTTACAGGATTGGATTTAGAACTGTGGACAAGCTTAATTTTGGCCTTAAAAATGCATGCCAGAAATAGCTGCTGAGCCCAGAAGCTTAAGCAGAAAAACACACACAGACAAAATAGCACTCAGAGCAGCACACATAGCGCTTTTCACCAGCTTCTCTAGTTCTGCTGAAATTTGAAAACCACGTGGGAGGGATTTGAAACTTCTTAAGGAGAGTTTGATAGCTGGAGCTGTAAGCCCTAATTCCCAAGTCTTCCTTTGCTCCAGACTTTGCCTTAATGCCATTCTTTTGTGTGTGTGGGTGCTGTAAGAAGTCAAAGATACACTGTAGTATATATGGGATCTATAGGCTCTTTTTATAGTCTTAATGCACTAAAAGAAATGTCTACATGCATATTTTGAGCTGAAGAACTTCAGGAGCAAGTTTAAGCCTTGTGCACCTGTGTAGGGCGTAATTATGACCATTGACTTGTGTTTGTATGTTTATGTATCACACCTGCCTTTCTCTTTAAGAAGATGCTTATCCTGCAACCAGTTCTGGGTTCCATATAGCAAATAGAAATTTAGAATAATTTCATTGTTTCACTAAAGTTCTCAAAGTTGCAACAACATTTTTTTCTCCATGAACCATTTTTGAAACTGTTGCTTGGATAGCATTTCATCTGAGATTTTAATTCTATTTCTTGGAATCAAAGACTTGGAATCAAATACCTCTACCAAATAATACCTAACCTTATCAATCAAGAAGGTTGACAAGTCCTGACCAACCCATTGGCCTTTTGATGACTATAGTATGCTAGTTTTCCTAAACATCATGCAAAGGCATCTAGTACGTACAGCTTCCTTCAACACCCTGGCTAAGAGTGCTCGTTGGGTTTCCAGTTAGAACTGATTTGATAGAATATGATCTCCAGCAAGCAGACAGAAAGCGCCCAGTCACATCTGTAGCTCATCAGCAAGCCAGCTCAAGCCCACTACCACCACATCATTTATTTCATTCTCTGTCCTACTAAAATTAAGCCAGTCAAGCACTGAGCTCTTTATTCACTAGTAAACATTTATCCAACCTAATCTTCAGCACATGAGCCACAGAAGCTAGGAGTACAGTTAGCCAACAAATATTATATATTCAATGTTAAGAGGCACTTCTGGATGTGAATTCAACACACCTAACATCTGAATAGCAGTCTGCAACTGTATACATGGAAATAAAGCCAGTTATGCTTCTAACTAAATCATGATAACAAGGTTCCCCAAGTTATGTGGAATTATTCTGGGAAATGTGGGATTAATCATGATAAAACTGATCCCTAATATGAAAGCCATCAACCATTTAAACTAGAGAAATAGTTAAGAACCTCTCAGGCTGAATTCAGCAATAATGAGAGGAGTATTGCATGGTAATGGTAAAGCAGCTTAAAGGAAAAAGAGGCTTGTAGGAAAATTTAGTGGAAAATCATATGTAAGGGAAAGGAAATTTTATTTAACATCTTTAAGCAAGTTGATTTTACACTCACTCATATATTCACAAGTACCAAGACATATATGAGTCCAAGTAGATGGATCAGAATCACTATTGTGATCAACATGAGGACAAGACATAGCAGCTCGCAAGTCCTCATCTTAGATTGGTAAGAAGGAATCAGTCTTCGGGTTCTTGATTTATAAAGACTAAAAAAGATTTGTCGAAGAGGGACTATACTCTGCTGTATTGCTGGGAACAGCATATTTCTTGAGACATTGCTCCCAGTTCCCTATGATTTAGGAATCATAGGACTTTCTCCATGATCCTGAAGGAGTTAAATGAGCTTGTAGTTTCATGAGCTGAGTTGTACAGCGCTCTCAGGGTGCTCAAAGAAACCAGATTTTCTTCCTGTGGCAGTGCCCTTGGGGTCATCTGTGTCTTAATCCTGTATGTATCCTCATCAAGAAACCTTGGATACAGTCACTGGATACAGCACCCTTCTATTTCCAGCTATTCCAGTTGCCTTAGAGAATGGCAAACCTGACCAAGTTACCAGAGGTCCTTGTTTGCATAAATACGAATCTTGTGACTTCTCACTGTCAGGTGAATGGGCCTTGTTAGCTACTGAGCTTAGCCTCAGGGCAAACAACTCCTAAGGAAAGTATGGACAGACCCTGTTGCACCCTGACAGTGACCTGGGGGATTCTCAGCTCCTTTGCAAGTAGTTTTTTAGTGAAAATGGAGCAGTAGCTTTTCAATTTCATATCCTCGCTGTAAGAAGGGAATGGAACTATTCCACCTCAGAGAGATTGCATATAAAAACTGCAAATTGAGGAAACGTACCTCCATTGTAGGTTAGGTGTTTAAATGGTCAGATCAGTCATTGCCTAGCAGAGCCTATTTCTCTCCACCGAGCATAAAGGGATTCTAGCAGGACTTGCTCGGGCTCAGGCATCTATCTTTCTGACATTTAACTCAGGCAAGTGACTCCTGGGCCAAGGATGTTAAAAAACATGGTAATGAGTCATAGCAAACAACCGGGAAGAGAGATTTCATCTGAGTTCCACCAAAGGGCACATTTGACCCAAATAATTCTTGTAAATTTGAGTTGCTACTTCTATTCTGTTTGTTCAGAATACAGAAGCATCAGACTAAAGTAGAAGTGGTCATTGAACAAATGGATTGAATCAAGAAGAGGTTTAATGACAAATTCATTCATGCCTCTGAATGGTAAAAATAAATATTAATGTCCACTTGTTTTCCAGGTTTCTGTTTCTTGATTCTTTTTATTCCTGTTTTATTTATTTTACTATTAAAAAGTGACAAGACACACTATATTGTTCTCAGTAAAGTGAAGCCAAGATGCTTACAATAATTGTATTATTCGGATAAAAAGTAGTGATTTAACAAGTATGCAAAAAAAGCACAGGTAAAAGTTATTTGCAGATACAGTGTAGTCACCAACAAACCTGCATATTTTTCTAGCTGTCATACATCCAAATAGCACAAAATTAAAAATGTTTTGAAATAGATGAGTTGTGTAAATCACAAGTTATGTCTTCATGGAAAATGGTGTCAGTCATGATGAGCTACAAAAGGTGAGGTGAAAAATAAAGACTGATTGTGCTCAATTCATTCCTTATTAGATTGTTACTAGTCTTTAATTCTCTGTGAGAATGAGGAAACACCCCTGGGAACAGAATGGATCACTTAAACATTTCAAGCAGGGACAAAGGAAGGAACCTCATGTCTCACATGCAGTGATAACCTTCAAGTCATGGATGGTCAGAGAGAGTTTTTTATTGGGATTATTTTTTCTCTTCTGCGGGAGGGGGAAGCACATGAAATCTGAGGAACAACTGAAGAAACAGAGTGTTCAGTTTCGCAAGCGGAAAGAAAGATCTTTTCAGAAAACAAAGAACCTCTAGAGAAAAAAAAAAGGCCAGAATCCGGGGGAACTTCTTACATACTGCAAGGATTTATAGAAGGAAGTTTGTGTCAATTTTGGTTGATAATAGGCTTCAATATAACAATCCTCTGCTTGATTTAACCATAACACTGATTTTTAAGTAAAGCACTCCCTATTTTTATCACATATCCAACATGATCTGAGAGGTATATTGAGGTTGAAAGAGACAGTATTAAAGTTAGAGGACAATGTTGTCACAAGCACAAGATGATGTAAACTAGACAGAAATCAATGTAAGTGAAAAATGAGAAGATGGCTTCTATCCATCAAAGCAGTTACAATCTAAGCCAGTTTTCTGGGAAAACAGCAGTAAAAATCCTAGCCAGTTTAAAGGTATCACTCTTCTAAAAGGATTATATGATGCCATTGTGCATGTTAGAGATTAGACTAAATGACACAGGAGGTCTATACCCATTATCTGACATTCAGAAATAGTACAGTGCGCATTCAATCCCAAATGACCTTCCTCCTTTGCAACTACAGATATAATGAAACATCTATATTTTACATTTTTTCTACATCAGAGGAAAAAGTTAAAGGATCTACATCGGCAAGCCAAGTGAAATAGCAAGGTAAACATTTGGTTTGTTGATATGATGACATATGCATGCGATTTCACACAATAATGTGTAGTTCCAGGTGGTGGAAGGCTGTAAATTGTCAAGTTAAATGGAATGACATTGATTAAAGGTAAGAGATAACAAGTGGAAAAACCTACTTGAGCTTTCATGTGTTCAGGATGCTATTTTCCTGCCACTACAAAGCAAATGGAGTATTTGGCTAGTTTACTATAGATCTGAAATAATACAGAGGTGTATCTCCCCAGTGCTAATTGATGGATTCCACCTGAGGACACCAATCCCTCTCATTAAACCATCTATCACTATGTGCCATGGATGTGAACTCCTACAGCACTCTAAATGCCAACCTTGTAATCATTTTCCCTGTTACCCTGAAGTACCTGATTAGCAAGCTGCAGCTTTGCCTTTCACTCTCAGCTAATGTCGCAAACGCTGTTCAGGGGAGCATGGTTAGGTGCCGTGAAGCGCTGGCAGGCAAAGGCTCCCACAGCAACACTTAATAATTACTCTGATGGCAAAGCCGAGCGAAGGCATCCTAAGCGAGGTGTGATTGCCATGCAAAATTCAGCTGGGCAGAGGTGGGAACGTTTATCAAAATAACTAGGCTTTGGAAGGAATATGGCTCCTCCCACCTCTGACATCCTCTTGACAGATGCTGTAAATTAGCAGTGGTTTCTGAATTATGAAATAACTCACGGATGGCCCCAGATGGCTTTATCTGTGCTTGCACTGCTGCACTTTGTGCTATTACAGTGTGTCGGCTCAGAGTTAAATTCTGCACATAGGACATAGTTATAAGGAAGAATATGAAGTGCCCTGACAGAAAAGTGTAACAGCTTCTCCCTGAACACTGCCTGAAGTGGTTTATTAGTGTAGGAGTTAAAGTAAATAAAAATTGGCCCTCTAAGAAATGCTAAAGCTACTGGCAGATGATATATTTTTCTTGAATATTTCTTAATAACAGTGCATACACTACAACCTTTTATTACTGTTAAAAACCACTGAGTTGTGGCATGTACCTACATTTGAAGCATAAGTGTTACTGCTTATTATTTTCCTGCTGTTTTTTGTAATTGAAATTTTTTCGATGAAGAAATATCAATTACAAAAAATAGCAGGAAAAATCAGGAGCTGATGCCTTTTGTAATCTCACCAGCTACCAGAGTGAAAAAAACAGTAAAATTATTAACTTTATATTTTCTTCTATAGTTTATCATTTTTTTAAAAAATTAACAGACAAAAAAGTTAATTAGAGAATAACTTTTTTTAAAAAAATAAAACCCATGAATGCATACAGGTGTACTAAATACTGCAATTATGTACACACAAATAATCTACGCTAATGTAGATTTAGACTTTATGAAAATATTACACTGCATACACAGTTTCCTCACCTAAACAGGATGCTAAAATACGAGTATCATTTAGTACTCTAGTGGAAGCACGCAGTCACAAAGGAGACAAAAGCAATATAGAAATTGATGTACAGCTGATTAATTTTCTGCCAGCTTCCGTTATAATTTTACCCTCTTGCAACTTTAATTGGGAAATTCAGATTAGCATCACTAATTTAAATTGAAATCTTAATAAATCTATCCCATTCCATTTATTTAGAAAATTTCTTTAATTTGAATGGAAAAAAATGCTATTAAACTCTCATAATTTTTATTTATCATGAAAATGAAGACAAAGTTTTGTCAGAGAAATAATATAATCCCTAGATCACAATTAGATTTCTAACAGACTTATAGCCAAATTTTGACAGCATAAATTTATCCTGTGCAAAAAGATGCTACTATTCTTAGCTGCAGATCTACAGATCTTGGCAAATGTCTGCCATTTCAAAAACAAAAACAAGAAACAAAAACATATAAATGTTTCAAAATTTTATTGTTCCAAGTTTTCTCTACTTCTTAGCAGTAAAAGAACAATCATTTTAAGGTACAATTATTAGACTTAATAAAAACACAGTGAGAAAGTAGAGGGTGATATACATTTTAGCCAATTGTATTTCCTGCAGAATATCAAACACAACATTATTTATCCAATAAATAAATAAATAAATAAAGGTTGGGTAAATCCCAAAGACACACTTATATGTTAAATAATTTATTTTTGCATTATTGCTTGAAAATGTTCTTGGATTCTCTTCTATAAATTCTTACCATAAGCAGCAGTTTCAAAGAAGTTACGAGATATATTTTACCTTGTGAGGGCCTGGTAGACTGACATCTAACATTAGGGGAAAAGGAATTACTCTTGCAGTTTACTGGAAAACTCACCAGACCATCTCTGGATTAGTTAGGAGGCACATCAATAGCAAAGGCTTTTTAATTCTTTTTGTTTCTTTTTTCTTTCTTTTATTAATGAAACATAGTTTAAAATTGGTTTAGTTTAATTCATTCTTACATCATTATTGGGATTAAGCATTCTGATGATGAAGAAGCATGAGATGGTTGAACCTCTCTAAAAGCTTGTCCCTCCCTTGCCATACTTCTGTCCATGTGGCTCTGATCGTTTCCCAGCCATTTACTGAAAAAAAAAATCAATATACAGGAAATGCAGGAAACTCTTTTTGTTTGTTTAGTTTTCTAGAGGATTTTTCTGCTTGACTAGAAAGCTCAATACTCTTATTGTCTTATTGAGAACTAGGTAGCCACACTGAACATTCAAACAAGAGGCTCTAGACCACTTGCTCTCTGTCACAGGCCTTAGGAAGTGCCCTGGCAACAAAACCATAAATAAGAGCTGCCCCGTTAACGTGGAGTAACCTTCAGACAATGGCCTAAGTGGCCTAAGTGAACCTTGGAAGTTTTGGGTGACAGGATAAACCAGGATAACTAAAAGAAAGGCCTGTCCCAGCTCCACCATCAGGTGTTGCTCTTTGAATTGGTTTAAGCACCAGATTCTGACTTGTTCCAGCTCACAGGTATTTAGTTCGAGCACTCAGTGAAGTGTGTGAACTTCAAGCTGCAGTGGCTCAAAGGCCTTTTCTGTATTAGGTCCTTGCTCCAAAACAGTTTTAAGAACGATGGCTGGGTAATACCCAACTAATGTAGTTTAATTCACCAGAACACATTAACTGATTTTTTTTGCTCCCTCTAAGCATAATCCAAGACTCTTTTGTAGGTAATAAAATAGCAGTACCTTTTTTTTCAGCTCATTAATAAACTAGTAGAAAATAGAAAGCAATTCGATGGTTAGACAATATCTAATTTGGCACTGTTCAGCACAATTAGTAGAGTTTGCTTAAAAGAGACTTAAAAATAGAAAAGCAAAATCTCTGTAGTAAATACTGCTAGCAGCTTGCATTTTATTATTATTTTCATTTTACAGCACCACAAAGTACTGCAGCTATGTGCAGTACAAAGGGAATACAGCCATTGCTTAAAGGTTCTTTGCAATCTCAAGGTAGCAACAAAAACATTGAACAAAATTTAATTAAGTTTGACTGTATGTTGCAGCGTGTAGATGGATGTCCTGGGGAGCAGGCATGTGTGCAGGCTTTCTCTTGTGACTGCCACATGCACACCTCTGCAGTTTGCATGATGGGCTGTATGAAGCCAAGATGCATCACTGTAACTGTGGCTGCTGTGAACAACTCCTTCCCCATCCACACTGTCCCTGCCAAAAGTTACATTACTTGGAAACAGAGCTGCTTCCTATCTACGTGGCAGACATCATTTTGTGCTGAAGAAATAAATGCGGGGATGCCCCTTTCAAGAACATGAAGCACATTTTAAATTGTAAAAGATGAGATGTTATTTTGTTCAGGATAGAAAAAAATCAATACTGTTTGTAACACAATGACCATAAAAGGATCCCGCTAGAGAGCAGAACTGCTATATGTCTGGGGGACTGTGCATACAGAGACAAGGCCGACTCTCAGATATACATGAACATATAAGACAGGTAAAACTGTCATTTTAAATGAAGCACAGAAGGGCAAAGGTGGGATTCAGCTCTAAGTATCTAAGAGTTAGGTGTTTTCTCTGTGATAGTTATATGAATTCTCTTCATTGTCAAGAGTGAAGGGAAGAGTTAGCCTAAGGGTGAGTTATTCCACTGTAAAATGCATCTCCAGAGCAGGCTGGGTATTATGCTCTTAGTCCCCTGCTTTCTTCATTGCTTACAAAGCACGTCTAGTAGACTAGCTCTGGGTAGACAATTTTCAGAGAAATATAGCGAAGTGAGCTGTGTACAGGCCTAAAAGTCCTAGGCAAGGTCACAAAACAAGCTCATATAAGAATAGAATCACATGCTGTTCATTCCTAGCTGCCAGTTATGTGCATAAGAGTTTTTCAAAGTAATAAAGTGTATATGTATTCACACACAATTTATGTATAGGTGTAGATATATGTACGGACTTAAATATATATGTATGCATATATATATGTAAAAAATAAAGCATCGTACTGTGCTCTTTCAGTTAACATAGTGAGAGAGATTAAATAAAGATGGATTTTGCAATGCAAAGCCATATAAAAGGGCTGCAGTCTATGAGTACTTCTGTAGCTGTCTTGCTGAGGCATACGAGTTCACTGTAATTCACGCATGAGGAACATCAGCTGGAAATGCACTTAGCTTCCTCTGTCCCAAACTATTAAACAGAGTCACTGCTGAGCAAATGTCTAACTGGAGATTTCTTTAACACCAACAAATGCTCTGGTGGTGGTTTTGGTCTACGTCTTCCCTTCTGGGTATGCTGCAGTGCCGATTCACAGCAGGATCTTTTGATGCTTTTGATGATTTAGAGCTGCCTCAAAACTGCCTCAAATCAGACAGAATATGCAACATGGATCTGGCCCTGGGAATCATGAAATCAGTGTAGATGGTGCGCTGAACACTAGCTACTTCCTCAGCTGCCACTCTATGATTAATTGACCTTCTAATTTGCCAAAAGCTTGGAAACATCTAAAAATCCCACCATGCTTGATTAAGGGGGTCATAATGTAAACTAAAAAAAAAAAGAAAAAAAAATAACAAAAGCTCAGTGAATTTAAGACTAAAGAAAGAAAAAAGACTGTTTCAAGAATAGGTGCTTTAATGGTACTGCACTCCAGATTCCAACTTTGAATGTGTCCCTCTTGACAAAGCATGGCAGAATAAGGGGAAAGCCATGGAAAAAGCCATGGAAAAAGGTGAACCTGCGCTGTTCTCCTCCTGCAAAAGTACTTCCAGGGAGCAGCCGGGTTCAAGTCTTCCTGCCAACCCATGTGAGTTGTGGGGGTGCAGCACTTAAAGCAGCACACCCTTTATGTTACTGTGTGCATAATGAAGTTAGAAATCATTCGTGATACCCAAACTAAGTTCATCCTCACTGAAACCAAAGAACCGTTACCCTTCTTTTCAAGAATCTAGGCAGGTTCTCTATGGAGCCAGGTCTGGAGCCCCCAGTCAAAGGCCAAGGTCAAGCAAAAAGGCATCTATGCAAAAAGGCATCTGTGAAGCTGTTTGAGAATTTCAGCTGCACATACTGTTTGGGGAAACGAATGAAAAAGCATTCTGTCCCTGTCACAGGCAAAACAAGTCTCGGGAAATTCCACTTAAATCACTGCCAATTACCATTAACTTTCAATTAGTGATTTGTGTATTGAGAAACAGAGCCAGAAAGGCTAAATGAGCACTTGGAGAAAGTATCTTTCCTCCCATTTCCCCAGGCTCAGCATCAGTCACACACCTCTCTGACATCCCTCTTCATCTCAATTGCCACTGTTTTTGCTTGGGACTACTGCCAACAGGTAGGGAACCAGCTGGAACCACCTGGAACTGACTGGAATCATCTGGAACCAGCCGTAAGTGGTATAGGGCTCCTTCTCTGGAGATGTTCAAAACCCGCTTGGATATAGTCCTGTGCCACATGCTCTACATGACCCTGCGTGTGCACAGGAGTGGGACTAGACGACCTCTAGAGGTCCCTTCCAACCTTAGGCATTCTATTCTATGATTCTATTCTAGGGTAGATCCCTGCCTCCTCTTTCATCAGGCTGGAACCCTGCCATTATCCCAGATCTGGCGCCATGAAGTCACAGAATGGTTGAGGTTGGAAGGCACCTCTAGATACCATCTAGTCCAATCCCCCTGCTCCAGCAGGGACACCCAGAGCACTTGGCACAGGGGGGCACCCAGGGGAGTTTTGAAGATCCCCAAAGACGGGGACTCAACAGCCTCTCTGGAGGCCTGGAGGTCTCTCTCAGCCCGTTCCAGGGCTCTGTCACCCTCACAGTAAACAAGTTCTTCCTCTTATGGAAGTGGAACTTCCTGTGTTTCAACTGGTAGGAATTGCCCCTGGTCCTGTCACTGGCCACCGCTGAGAAGAGTTTGGCCCTATACTATTTGCGTTCTCTCCTCAGGTATTTATACATATTGATCAGATTCTCTCTCACTCTTCCCTCCTCTAGGCTAAACAGACCCAGTTTGCTTTGTCTTTCCTCATACGATAGATGCTCCAGTCCCTTAATCATCTTCATGGCTCTCCACTGGAGCCTCTCTAGAAGCTCAATGTCCTTTGTGTGCTGGGGAGCCCAGAACTGCCCCCAATACTCCAGGTGCGGCGTCACCAGAGCTGAGCAGAGGTGCAGGATCCGCTCCCTCGACCTGCTGGCAACGCTCCTCCTGATGCAGCCAGGAGGAGCTGGCTGCATCAGGCCCAGGCTGGCGTGGCCCTTCTTGGCCACGAGGGCACATTGCTGCCTCGTGGTTAACCTGTTGTCAACCAGGACTCCCAAATCCCTCTCTGCGGAGCTGCTTTCCATCAGGTCGACCCCTAATCTGTGCTGATGCCTGGGGTTATTCCTCCCCAGGTGCAGGACCCTGCACTTGTTGAACCTTGTTCCTCTCTGCCCAGCTCTCCAACGTGTCTAGGTCCCTCTGAATGGCATCACAGTCTCCTGGGGTGTNTGCTTTCCATCAGGTCGACCCCTAATCTGTGCTGATGCCTGGGGTTATTCCTCCCCAGGTGCAGGACCCTGCACTTGTTGAACCTTACAAGGTTCCTCTCTACCCAGCTCTCCAACGTGTCTCGGTCCCTCTGAATGGTAGCACAGTCTTCTGGGGTGTTGTCCACTCCACCCAGTTTGGTATCATGTGCACACTGGCTGAGGGTGAACTCTGTCTGCCATCCAAGTCCCAGAAAACAGACAAAAAAAAAGTGGCAAAAAAAGCCTCAGATTGTGTAAAGAACAGAGAAAAACTTAAGATTTTGAGGGCCAAAAGAAAGAGATGAGAAACTGTGAAGAAATACATGATCCCTGACTGTAGTTTTCTCCTGGGTTCTAGAAAATGCAGCTTGCACACCCTTGGTAAGCAAAGAAAGATTATGTCCCCCCCAAAATAACTACCAGTTTATCCTCTGGAGGAAATAGCCCACAGATTCCCAAATCCTGGCTTATCATATGGGTTCTACAAAACAAACAGAAAGACCTCTGAAGGGCTCAAATAAACAACAGCAGAATTTTTATGTAAAAAGAGCAGTAGTGGTATAGAGACATACCTGTGGCTGTCTAGGCTAAAAGACAAGCTGTCAATGAACTGAAGTGTAAGATATAAAATGAAATAAATTCAGAATAGAAAATGGTCAGCTTTATGCTGATGCTGTACTGCAGAGTAGATACCTGGAGTCCTAAGGACAAGATCCTCTTCCAACTGAAAATGAGGATTTCAGCAGGGACATCATGTGATCATAAACACATTAAGGGATTCATTGCTAGAAAATGTGTTTGAAAAAACACCAAAAACCCGAAGAACAAAACCACGAGCTCACCAAAATGCTAAATAGAAATTGTTGAGAATCCAGGAATCCAGTGCTGCATTTAAAAAAAAAAAAAAACAAAATAAAAAAACCAAGTCATTTTAGCTAACATAAACGAGTCCCCTCCACCCTCGCAAANAAAAAAAAAAAAAAAAAAAAAAAAAGTAATGGTGACAAGATTATTTCTGAGAGCCCTAAAAGTAAAAGGAGCATAACCAATTGAACCTTCGTTATCTGGGGAAAATGCGCATCTGGTCTATCAAACCACCAAACATGCTTCAATGACGTTATCATCAAAATTAATCTCCCTATGATCAGCTGAGTCTGAGCATTTTTTTCTCATATTTGTATTTTAACTTCTTTCAGTATGGGCATGAAATGAGAGGATGTATGATCATTAAGCACTGTAATGTCTGTGCTTCTCTCTTTAACAAGATAGGAAAGTAGCTGCCTGTATTTCAGCAGCTTTGAGTACCAATTCAGCGTTCACGTAAAAACTTTTCCAGGACACAGGGATCGTTTAGAAAGTAATTCAGCCCGCAATTTTGATTATGAACATGCATGCCAATCGTCCTGTCCAGTGCATACTGCTTTCAAACTTATTTTCAGGAATGTTTTATAGTTAATAGAGTAATGTTCTTCCCATCACTGTGATATTTGTAGGACGGCTGTCCTTGTAAGGTCTCTAATGGGATAAAACAGCTAAAAAGGGCCATCTGCCTTCAGCGGTCCTTCTGATGATGGTTCTGGTAAAGTATGCTGTTACCATCGGCGGCCAGCTGGCCTCTTACATCATTATATGTTACAAATGTTTTACAGCAAGACAATATAACATTAAATGACATTTAAAAAAAAATATAGTGTGCTTTGAATTCTGAAAACATCCTTACTGAGCAGGAATGGTTGTGATTCTTAAGACAGCCTGTCCAGGTTCAGATTTGTTTATGCAAGCCTCATAATAACTTTGGGTATATTCCATCTTTCCAAAAATGTAATGATCCATTTCATGCATAGAAAAAATACTAATGGGAGAAAAACGTCTAACAGAAGTTTATATTTTGGCTTTGAATATAAATAAAAGGTTTAATGCTAGCAGAATTTGGCTCTTTGGTTCCTTGTTTTTGCTTAATGAAATGTAACTTTCTGTTTGTATGTCTTTGCTTTGAAATATTTGATATGATAAACAATATTTATATGCAACAAAGGAGAAGTGATCCTGGAAAAATTAGAGGTTGAGAGCCACTGTCTTACATATCTTCTATAAAACCATGTCTATCTCAGTTAAAAATTGAGCATTTTTAGTTTTCCTTTTAGAATGCTAGGCAGTAATCACAGTAAAGAAAACTCAATCAGATAAGCAGCAGAAAACTGGCATTTGGGAAATTCCATATGAAAATTTCAAGTAATAGAACTACAAGGATTATGTTACTCTCCCCTCCAGATCCACTGTTACCTTTGAATGATATTTAAGCCATATGTTACTACACCTGAAATGGTATTAAAGTCCTCAGAATGTTAGTGGTAATAGCTGTTGTTATGATGATGACTTACAAAATGCAAAGTTAACAGTTTTTCTATAAAATTCAAAATAGTGCAACTGGCATTGTTAAAGGAAACATTACAGAAGCACTCACTACCACTGCCTAGTCCCACTTTACCTTCCTAGGTACTACTGGCAAAAATAAACCTTTAAAGCTCCTGAAAGGAGGTAGTTGTAATTAGAAGTGGACTTTTTTATAACAATAGGCATTTTAGTGTTCATAATATTGATCAAGACAAAAAAAAATTAGACACAAATTAATAGCTGGAGAATACACATCATTTTCAGTAAGACTGGGGTTACTTTATGACTTACATCCTACAATCTTTAGTCTCATGAAAAATTCCCTTTGAAATCAGATGATCTGCAGCTATACAGTTGAACTCTTGATACAAAGGGAGTTTTCCTTTGAAAACGTGTAAGCAAGGAATGTGTTTACATTCTTCGAAAGCAATGAAAAAATAGTCTTGAGATACCACAATTTCTTTGACACTGTAGTAGTGGTACTCTAATGAGAAAAGGGAGAATCGATAATGAGCCAAAGAGGATAATTGAACCCTTTATTTTATAATGAACGAAAGAGAGGAAATCTATTTGATTCCAAAAGTAACTCCAGATAGGAAAACAAAGATTTTCTTAATATTTAAGAAAAAAATCCCACTTTGAATTAAAGAAATGTTTAAAATGTCCTGAGATAAGACATATTCTCAATATTTTAGCAAAGTTCTGTCTGTGTATGTTTTGAATAGGGTCATCACAAGCTTCTGATTAATATTATTTTTTAATAGAAGACTCTCCTTGCTGAAAACTAAAAAATGAAGATTCCCTTGAACATCCTATAAAGTATATGAGTAACTATTCTGCTGTTTACTTTGTATATTTGAGACCATACATTTTTAAACAACAGCTAAGTGCCTTGAGGAATAGTGGCTCAATCAGTGTAAATGTTTTTATATACAGTCACTTTATCTTATTGTGCTGTATTTTAGAGGTCATAGTTATTTCTCTCTTTTCAGAAGTGCCTATAAAGCAGTAGTTGCTATTCAGATATAGAAAGGGGCACATTCCTGGCTTGTTTGTTTTTACAAAATTGAAAAATCTCCGCAGTTCTGTGTCTGAAAATAATAGCATATACAATGATGGCTGCTTTTATTTATTTTTTTTTTTTTTGGAAGACTATCTTGGTTGGGCAGAGATCTCATTTTATGTTTTTGTTTGTTTGTTTGTTTAAATGCTGCTATTCGACCATTCTGTAGTGTTGTGTAGGGAAATGGTGGCAATGAATCGGCAAGAGAGGAGGGACAAGGTGAAAGACAATAGGGGGTGTATCACTTATTTCTCGTGTTCATATTCATCATTCTAGTTATTCTGTAGGTTTCTAGATTTAAAATTCAAAAGGAGCAGGATCATATTTCTGTATCAATTTCATAGATTATAGAAATTACAGAATCACGGAATCACAGAATGGTTGAGGTTGGAAGGCACCTCTAGAGATCATCTAGTCCAACCCCCTGCTCCAGCAGGGACACCCAGAGCACGGGGCACAGGGTGGCATCCAGGCGGGTTTGAAGATCTCCAGAGAAGGAGACTCCACAGTCTCTCTGGGCAGCCTGTGCCAGGGCTCTGTCACCCTGACAGGAAAGAAGTTCTTCCTCACATGGAGGTGGAACTTTCTGTGTTGCAACTTACACCTGTTACTGCTTGTCCTGTCACCGGCCACCATGAAGAAGAGCCTGGCCCCGTCCTCCCTACAATCACTCCTTGAACATGTTGACCAGGTCTCTCTCAGCCTTCTTTTCTCCAGACTAAACAGGCCCAGCTCACTTAGTCTTTCCTCGTAAGACAGATGCTCCAGTCCCTTAATCATCTTCGTGGCTCTCCGCTGAACCCTCTGGAGAAGCTCAATGTCCTTCTTCTATCCATGAAGAAGAGCCTGGCCCCGTCCTCCCTACAATCACTCCTTGAACATGTTGACCAGGTCTCTCTCAGCCTTCTTTTCTCCAGACTAAACAGGCCCAGCTCACTTAGTCTTTCCTCGTAAGACAGATGCTCCAGTCCCTTAATCATCTTCGTGGCTCTCCGCTGAACCCTCTGTAGCAGCTCAATGTCCTTCTTCTACCGGGGAGCCCAGAACTGCACCCAGTACTCCAGGTGCAGCCTCACCAGAGCTGAGTAGAGGGGCAGGATCCCCTCCTCGACCTGCTGGCAACGCAGTTATTATTAGTTTCCTATTGATTTGGTGCATGTGTAAGTGCAAGATACCTAGTTTTGATTAAAAGATTTCAATATTGAAATCATTTTGTTTTATGACATTGTATATGTTCCTTATTCCTAGTGTGAATTTACTAACATTGGCTTTCAGGAATAGATTTTGTACATTTTGCTCCTTTTGCACTTCTCTTCACTTTTCACATAACTCTACAGGCAATGATACAGATTTCTCCAAAGAAATCGATGGTCTGTGTTAGTGTTCACCTCTCTATAGAAAGAAAGACATCTTCACATGCTGTATGAGAGAATTTTGATATTTTCTGCAGAGTTTTAACAAAGATATGGATTAAGTTTGGACCAGTGACAGACCCAAACACAAACTATTAGAAAGCTCTTTATTGGTGATTACTTTTATGAGATCTCAATCACGTAATAAAAATTAATCTGTGTCATTCTAATTTTTGAGTGCTAAAATTCAACAGAGGGATGTGTAATAATAATGAAAATTTCTTGCTAGAGTCTATTTCAGAGGACTTTAGCAGTCAAATTCATAATCTCATTAAAAAAACTTTAAAAACTAATAGAAACATAGAGAACCATAACATTTGTCAGACTTGATTCTATTGGAGGTTCATCCAATCTATCAGTGTGTTAATACAAAACACTGAACACTTTTAATCCACAGTACAAGATACATTCACCTGGAAGCACTTGGAATGGGAAGCACTTGTTTGCTTGTTTATGCTGACATAGTTTTTTTTGTGCTCACTGAAGTGCTGTACAAAACCTGTACGTAAGCCTATATAAAAATGTGTATGCTTGCCACCCAGGTGGCAAAGGTTTGTAGCTTTTTGATTTCTAATGGAAACCTTGTAAATAATAAATCCACAATATTACCAGCACCTCCTAAACAGATCAGAATACAGTTTTGTACTGTGAAATGTCTCTGCAGCATAACTTACCAGCATGAGGGGAGAAAAACTTTGGAAAGCTACTTGTCTTGAAAGTGACATCAACATTGCTCTTGGCTAGACTTTGGTTTTAGTCACATTTTCAATGACAGTGTTGCATTTCAAAATCCATATGTTCTCTTTATGCTTGTACCAGTTTATGGCATGTAAAAGAAACTGACTCCCCTTGACATGACAAATTTCACCCCCTTGTGGCAGCTGACATTTTTAATTCAAAAGCAGTGCAGAGTGCTAACAAAATGAGGTAAAAAAAGGAGATTCACATCATTACCCACTTCAAGGATTCTGTGTTAACCGAGTGAAGCTTTACTGATGTGAGTTTGCAACAACTCATATCAGAATCCGCTCCTGAAGCATTTATAATTAATACATATACATATATATGAATATGTTGATACAATGTTAAATGCAACCGGACATAACAATATAAATGCAATGAAAAAGACTACTCCTTTCAAATGTAGTAAATTATGTTTTTCTATGACACTCGAGTCATCTGTACAAAGTACAAAATAGTAGAGCTGGTAAAGTTGTTAAGAAAAAAAGATGCTCTCTTCAACACTGGAGGAGCATTGAGCTTGCAAATCCCCCAGTTTTTAAGAGTATATTGAAATTAGTTGAGTTGGTTGAATTAGTTGATTACTTTATTAGTGGAAAAGTATCAAGACCAAAAGAACAGGTACCAGACAAAAGACAAATAGTGGAAAACATAAGTTAAAGGACTATAAAGATGCAGAGAAGTATCCATGGAGGAGAAGAGAGAAGAAAGAATGGACCAGGGCACAATGACAAATATAGCTAGAGTCATGTTAAGTCTAAAAGAAGGATAGAAATGAAAAGATTAGTATTTTTTACAGGGCATGATTTTTCAAAGATAAGAAAACACACAGGGCATGCTGGGTTTAGGTAGTTTCTACAAAACTGTGTTTTACAGCTCTTTCCTTTTTTACTTTTCACAAATATATATATATATATATTTCAGTAGGAAGTAAATAAGTATAATCCTTCAAATGCCTGCCAAATATCACCCATTTTGATGTTCTTACAGATTATCACATATACAGTGTATCACCCCAAATTTCTTTTTGTGGTCAGGCATGGCTAACTTTTGCTATACAAGCTACACTTCCTTCACCCTTTCCTACAAGCTGTATTGGCAGTGGTAAAGGTAGGTATGTCCTTTATGTGTCAGCTTCAGATAAGTAGGCACAAACCGATGGAACCCATTTTTATATTTATGCACACTATGGTATTGCTAAGAGGGCACTGAAATCCTGGAATACTTAATCAGAATGCACATTTTGTGTTTTCTCAGTTTGTTTCACACATACCCACAATTCACACTTACCCTATTTTTAATGTTGTATGTTAGGTCCTGTGAGGCCACCTAGTTTTCAGCCTCTTCTTTTGCTAGTTCTATTTCTTCCACAATAGTGGTTTGGCACCTTCCTGATCCATTTATCTATCTAAATTAATTTTTAACCTGGCAAGCTCCTGTCTTATTATTACTACTATTATTATTATTATTTCCTGGATTAGTTTCCTGTTTGCTTTGAATAAGCTGAATGAATCAGCTTATACAACAATCTAATGAATGACAGACACCAAAGAATCAGACATCACAGAAATGGCAGACATGCAGATCAGTGCAGATCAGGGAAGGGATTGAAAATTAGGAATAATGGGAAATATGGGAAATAGGAACAGATCTCCCATTGTGGTTGTGGGAGACCAGAATTCCGGTAAGACTATATAATGAAATCCCATCTTTCGGTTGAAGGGGGACTTCTGTTCCTTGACTGTTTAGTTAATCTCCTTCTGTAAGGACCCTTTTGAAATTTTCCACACCATTTTTCATAGTACCATAAGACTGTGCCTAAAGTCATGTTTTTCAGAATATTTAATCAAGTGACAAACAAACTGTGCCCTTTACCACAGCGGAGATGTTGTATCTAACAAACACAGACCTTATAGCTGAGATGCCCTGAGAACTGCTTTTGGTGACAATAATGTTTCTGAAAGGTGAGAATAATAATCTAAAACCAATACAGTTATTTACTCCATTGCATACAAATAATTATGTGCCAGTATCCATCTTACAAGTGATCAAGATTTCAGTTGTGTTCCAGTTTGCATTGCAGCAAATGATATGTCTCCCAGATATTCGCACAAATAGTTTCTCTTGCTTTGCGAAATTCTTTGCTTCTTCATCTCTGTCCAAAATCTGGACAGAGATATGTTTTCTTCCCCACCTTCTGCAGTTTTTCTTATTGCCACCTTTGTAGTCTTCTCTTTTTGTTTTGTTGACTCTTCCTGTGAGTTCACTATTTGGTAACACAGTTACTTCATACAATCTGGTCAGCTTCTGCTCTATAGTCTGGCAAACACNTTCTTATTGCCACCTTTGTAGTCTTCTCCTTTTGTTTCGTTGACTCTTCCTGTGAGTTCACTGTTCGGTAACACAGTTACTTCAAACATTCTGGTCAGCTTCTGTTCTATAGTCTGGCAAACACTCTTTTCTCTTTTTCCCTCTCATTTTAATTCCTATTAGTATTTTTCTCAGTTTCGGATTCTTATTATGAGAATAGTGGGTTCCATGAGNAATCTGGTCAGCTTCTGCTCTATAGTCTGGCAAACACTGTTTTTTTTTTTTTTTCCTCTCATTTTAATTCAGGATTTCCTATCAATATTTTTCTCAGCTTCTGATTCTTGTTATGAGAATAGTGGTTTCCATGAGACTCCACAGACTGCACATTTACCTGGATAGACTGAATTCTCTTATAAGTGACCTCAGAGTAGTTTTATTTTTTTCAGCTTCCAAAACGTTCATTGTTTTAGGTATGCAGTATTTTGTGAATACTGGGCCTATTAGTGCCAATTTAAGTTCCTCTCCTTTGCATCCTTTTCTTTTAAGAAATGTCAGGTCTCTGCAGCAACAAAATTAGACTAAATCTTTTGGCAGCATTCACTTTCCAGAAGACACAAAACTCTCACTTGAACCACTTCCAAGCAACAGAAAAAATCCCACCTTGAGTTTATTGGTTTGATTTGCCTGAAGGTCATTCTTTTCGGGGGTCCAAAGAAGAGTGGAGACCTTGCCATTAACACCACGTGTTAACCTGACTTACTGCTTTCCCACTGCTCTTTCGTCATTCAGCCATTTTCTGTTTTGAGCTGGCTTTAGAGAGAGCTCACAGACAGCGCAGTTCCACACAGCGTATTATAGTGTTCAGCAAATTAAATATGTTCTCTCCATTTTTGTCCTTTCTGGAGCACTGCGTCCCTGTCTGCTGCGCTGTCCTTGAAAGGCAACGTGAAATGAGCTCTCTATAGTGCAGCTTGGCAGAAATCGATAATAGAATTATGCCAGCACATAGGACAGGCTGCAAACCTCGCAGTTCAAGGCAGGATCTCAATGTATGTCATGATGAACGCTGAACCCTGGAAAAGAGATGTGTCTCTCTAGTTAACCGCTTTGGTTCTGGCTGCTGTATTCAAAGAAAGCCCATGATACTGGAAAAGAACTGCAATGCATCACCTGGTGATTTCCAGATTTTATATGTACATTTCCTGACTAAATAAGCAGACTTTAACTCACTGGGAATACAGGCCTCTGCTTTATTACTGCGCTGAAAATGCTCAGATAAAAGCATCTAGTGATAAGTACTTTGGAGCCTGTTTGTGTGTTCCTACAAGGGAGGAAAGTAATCTGTCACAGTAGATGAAATCTCAATCAATTTTGCTGGCTTTTACATCAGTTTACTAAGTAATCTGATTAAAACCTCAAAGTCTTTTCATTAAGATGTTTAATGAGTTGTCCTGAGCAGAGAGTAATACTAACAGGAAAGATATTAGGACTCTTGGTTCATTCTGTGTGCAAAAGTTTCAAAATGGATAAAGAAAGCTAATAGAAAATGTTCATAAAGTGACTTGATAGTTCTGTGTTACTGTCCATGAAGAGCCATGAAGAGACACAATTCACTAGAACAGGTGATTCTCAAGGGAATTAATTATGTAAAATAGAAGCAAATATTTTAATCATAATACAGTGGGTCAAATTCTGTCTATGTACCTGGATCCTTAACCCTTCTGTAGTAATTTTGTGGCATAAAAAAAGAACAAATCATTTTTACAGCTCTAGAGGAATTTCCAATTACTGCATAGATTGCAGAAGTAGATTGTTTTTTTTTTTTCAACAAAATGTTCACTTATTGTAAAACGTTAACAAACTGAAGCCTAAACTGTTGGATGGAAAGGACTGCTTTGGACAAATTACTTGAGTATATTATTTGAATATAGATGTTGCACATTTATGCTAATATTTAATCTCTTCAACAAGTCTGTTCTCAGAAGATGAAGACAAGAATTTGCATTTTCTCAATTTCTGTTTTCATCAAGCATTTTGCTGTTACATTCAGAGGTTTTATATGTGAGTGATTAGGTATCTCAGGACCATGTTTAGAGTGCAGTTAAAATGTTTCCCATAGGGGCTCTTTTGTTAACATGTTAAACAGCTACAGCAGGAACAAGGAGAGGATATTTCTCCTGTTTCCACATCTCTGTCCTCGATTTTAGACACAATCCCACATAACCCCTTAGGTGTAGCCCGCACCGTAACTCAGCTTCTACAGGAAAAACGAGAAAACAAGCAGAGGCATCAGTAGATGTCCCTAGGCAAGCAGGACACTACCTCTTCAGCCAGTTCTACAGCCGAGGTTTGAGGACTGAGGTTACATGCAGTTAAAGCAAAAAAGTAAGAGCAACTTTGTTAGGGTGAGGCAATAGTCAGAAATCCTCTTCAGGGGAGAGGAAAAAAAAATAGTTATACCCTTGTTTCGCCTTAAGACATCACTTTCTTGGTTATCTTCCCTGAATCCTGCCACTGAACTGAGTCCTCCAGGCTGTGATCCAGCTTTGTCATATTCCGTCCCGTTTCCCTTCAACTTCATGACTTAATCACCATGAGGTACCCTGAAATAGTTTATGGCACCTCTGCCTTCCCTGCAGGCTCTTTCCTGCCAAGCCAGGCCGAGGAGGAGAAGCAGGAGAGCCCTGCAGCACTGGGCCCTGCTGTAGCAGGAGCTCTGCTGCCTTAGAGACTTGCACTCCCCTATGCAGACCTTCTAGCAGGGCTGCCAAAATGTCTCAGTACGGAGCCGTATCCCAGGGAGAAGGCAGGGATGCATCCAAATCGCTTTCGTCTGAAAACATCCAGTTTAACTGCAGCAAATCAATCCTGATTACCACCAGGTGGGTTTCAGATGGAAATCTGCTCAGCTTGCCGACAGTTTAGCCACCTCCCAGGTCCTGAGGCAGCCTGCTGGTGCTGCCAGAACTTCCTGTCTCTTGGGGAGCCCACCAGGCACTGAGCCAAAAAAGTCCCTTTGACGTTGGCTTCCAGGTCCTGCAGCTCTCCCATTCCCTGGATGTTAAAGGCTCCTCTGCTGCCCACCACACACGCTTCTCCGGGCACAGGAGATCCACAGACCTGCTGGTAGGCAGCCAGTGAGATGAAATTACCAAATATATTTTCATTTACATTTTTCCAGATGGGATTCTTTTTCTTTCCTGCTGTACCTTCTGAGATGAATCCAAATGAACGTATAGTTGGAAATGTGAATGCCCTGGGGCTTGGAGATTCCAGTTTTTGCACAGATTAAGTTAAAATCTTAGTTCAGGGTTAACACCTCAACTGCTGATCAGTTTGGCAGATGGAATGGTGTGAAATCTGCAGCACTGAGATTTTCCAGGGAAGGAAATGCTGCAGAAAGACTAGAGAGACGGCCAAGAAAAGCAGAGAACTAAAGAAAGGAGGATGGGGAGTTAAAAATCGGAGGACAAATTCAAGGTAAGAGAAGGGCATAATTTTTTAACAATATTGTAAACTAAAAGACAGTCTTGTTTTTGTGGTTATTCTTTCCTTTTCCCACTATAAAAATGCTTCTCTTCTTTTTCCAACTTAAAATATATATGAAAAAGGACTTCAAATACAGGAAAGGACTTTAAATTTAGGAAAAGTTTGCAGAAGTTTTACTGTATAAAGTCCACTCTAATTAATATCCTGGAGTGACAGTGAATTTGCCAATAGTCCTGAATAATAAAAGCAAGGAAACTGGAAGTTCGGCTGCTCCTCAAAGACAACGGCCTTGATTGCTGTGCAGGTTGCTGCTTGCTGTCACGAGGAGTGCTGTGGCAGTAGGTTGGTATTATTCTAGCATGCTAAGTTCATATTCTGCTTTCTGGATAATAAAGATGGAATTCTGCCTTTTTATAAAGTAAGTTTGACTTTGCTCGCATAAATAAATAGGAGAGGAAAAAAAAACAGAGAAAAAAAGTTTTTTAAACAGGGACTTTATTTATGTTTGAAAATGAGGGTGTAAAAAATGAGGCCACGTTTTAAAAGTCTGTCTCTGTGCAGTCTTGGGGCCAAATTACAAACTCATTTATATTCTCTCCTAACATCATGTCAGGAAAACACGTATAATTTGTACAACTCTTTTTTTTTTTTTTTTTTTTTTCTCTCTCTGAACAGCTCCAAGTTCTGTCTCTGATTATGTCATTCTGTTCCCAGTTCTCCAAATGCAGAGCTCCAGGCAGAAAAAAAGAGCAGATTCAAAATAAATATAGAAAAAGGTGGTGCTTTCTTTATTCATCAAAAATTGAGGTAGAGAGGGAGTGGGAGGAGCACAGGAAAAAAAAAACATTTCCAATTTTTTTCTTTGAATCCTTTTTTTTTTGTGTAGTCTATCTACGACCCTTTCCAAATGTGAAATGCTTTTGATTTCAAAAAATATTAAATACCACATTAATTTAGTAAGTTCATTTTAAGGTATTTGCAACTCTTTGATATGTATTCAAGAATCCAAAAGTAGGCCAGATCCTGAGCTTGGCTATTTAAATGCAGTTTAAATGGCTTCAGCAGAGCTGCACTGATTTACACCAAATTAAAATTTGACCTACAGTTCCTAATATGTTCTGTGAAAAGCTCTGTAAAGAAAAGTCTGGACTTCTCTAAGAATCTGTTCCATTTTCTTGGCTTAAAGTCGCACACATGTTTTCTCACTTAAACTTTGCCTCATTTGGCTTTGGTTTTCTATGTAGCCTTTGAAACTCTTTCTAATGGAAAAATGCAGCTGTTCGCAAGATTTCCTAAAATGTACATGGAACTAATTTTCCAGGCATTTCTCTCAAGTACACCGATGTATCTAAGAAGAATTTATGCCAAAAGGATTTTTAATGTAACGAAATATATTAAAAAGAAAGGACAGTTCTGTTGGACAGTAAGTCCAACATGAAGGAAAAAGTGATCTATTCACGTTTACACAGTTGCTTTAAATTTAAGTACTAAAATTTCACGAAGTTATTTTACAGTAAATCTGTAATTTTTTAAAGTTTCTGACTTACGATAAACTCATCAAAAGGGTGTATTAGTGTGAAGTGATCTAGAATTGCATAAGCATCATCATGGAACTTGACTTCATCTCTCCACATCAGGTTTTCAAAGGCACGGATAGCCAAGGCTATACAATCCTCAGTATATCGTTCCCTCTGAGATTGTGTCATGCAGTTAGTTAAATTTTAAAACCTCGATCTACTCTCAGTTGTGGACTGGCTCACAGCAACTGAGGATGTGTTTTAAACTCTCTGGGCAGATTCTTTCTAGTCCTTACTTTGATTTGCAATTTACAGCTGTTAAAACTTCAAGCAAATAAGTAAGACAAGTTAGACTGGAAGGCCCTAGTTCTTTCTTTTGATTACTTAGAAATTACACCACAGATCCAAAGTTGTTCAGAATCAGACTTTCATTTCTCTATTAATACCAGCAGTAAAATATATTTAAGATACTATCTGGCCTCTGTAACTGAGACATATAAACAGTTCATGAATTTTAATGTTTATCCTCATTACAACGCAGAAAGAAAAGTGCTATTATTCCTATTTTATCAAAGAGTAATTGAAGGCAGAGTTTCATGCTAACAGAAATGTGATTTGATGGTAAATTGCTAGAAAGTAGTAGTCCCATTTCACCTTTTACACCACCTTATTTTCTGCTTGTTTCTTCTCTTATGTATATCTGAGAGCTAAATCTTCATGAAGCTGACCCAAGAAAATGAGGAAAGTCAAAGAAATTCTCCTTTCATTGTCATCTGGTCAGTAGATCAATTTATCACTATCCTAAAACCTTACCCATGGACAAGAGACTATTTAAAAAAACAAGAAGCAAATTTCAGCTTGCTTGAAAGTGAGTGGGTCATCTATAACAGAGTAAAAATTAAACCTTGAGCTCTCACTTGGCAGGCCACTTCCTACTGATTTGTTTTTTCCTCGCTTTACTGTATCTACGTCAGTAATGCCTTGGGTGGCGAGGTTAATGGAAAAACAAAACATGGAAAAGAAGAACAGAATAATAAAGGTTAATCTGCTTCGTTATAGACAGGAAGAATTCCCCTCATGTTGGGAGTTAGACTGAGGTCACAGTTTTGTGATACTAGCACTCAAAAAATGAAACCAATTCGTGGTGTCCCTGCCTCTATGCAATAGCTCATTACCCTTCAGCCTTACCAGTGCAGTCATTTGAGGGATTAAGCAGCAAATAAAATCAGTGAATTGATCCATGTAAAAAGAGACCTTTTCAATTTACCGCATGGTCCCCAGTCACCAAAACAATGCAAAGGGGAGGAAGTAGCAGTACTGTCCAGACTGGATGTTGGAAAGCAGTGGGATGTAAGTCATATTTCCTTTAAAAAAAGAATATTGTCCAGTGATGGCTTTATCTCACCAGATACATCACAGAGATGTGGCCAGAACCACTGCTGTTTTTAAATGTCTGAAAGCCTAAATGTCACCATACGTGTTAAAAGTATAACATGTTAGTGCATACAGTCTTCCTAAATGATGATAGGATGACTCAGTACAATACAGAAAGAATCATAACATGTGACTTGATTGGAAACATATCATAGAAGGCTCAGGTAGTTAAAGTACCAATTAATATTGTATATGTCAGGAGAAAAAATCTGTACTGATTGATTCTTGAGTTAAAGATGACAATATTTCAAAGATACAGTGATCAATGACTCAGGATTATTTATATAAATAATAATATATAGGGTGTTAATATTGTGTATTCATATCTAATTTTTATATATTCTATTTTCATATCTAATTTATACATATTTATATAAACACAAGCAATCGCATTCATCAGAAATCAGTATGATTCTGACTAAGCAATGCAAAGTTTTATGAAATTTGGTTTACTGATGCTTATCTTGAATATATGTTTACTATGCTTCGGCATAAACTTAAGCAAAAGAAAACACTCATTGAAGATCTCCTTTAATATGTAGGACATAGGTTAGAAACATTTCATGGCTATGCCAACTCTATAAGTAAAGACTCCCATCTTGTTACCTCAAAAAGCCTTATATATAGTGTGGTGTGAGTAGGAAGAAACAGTGAGTTTAGGAAGTAACATTAAGATTTTTTTTCTTGCCAGGAAGTAAATGTTTCATCAGTCTGCATCCTGAAATATATTCCTCTGCATTGAGAAAGCTGAGATAAAATCTCCATGAAATTTTACATCATGTTCTCAAATTCTACTATGTTGTCTTGCTATAAATATAAATATTTATATTAAAGACAAAGATATAGCCTTTTTTCACTGAGCAAAGAATTGCAGTTGTTAAAGTTTTAAGATGTTATCATTGGCCATCTCTTCCATTGGATGCTCATAAAGAAAATAATCAGAGGAAAAGTATATCTGAACTGCATGGGTTAATGGTTAGACATGTAGCTCACCATTATCTTCCTCTTCTACTTAAAAGATAATTTGTTCTTTTTGCATTATTATAAAAGTTCAGCTTAACAAACTGGAGAAGCAGAGGGCTTGTTAACATTGTTAAATGAAAACAAGAACATCTACATTCTGAAAGAAATTCCTTGTAAACAAAGTTTTGCTTTGGTTACACTATACAACGGATCATTTACAAAATTGACCTATGTGATTTATGGTGGATGTCAGAGGAGTCAGGTATTCTGATTAGGGAAGGAAGTCACATGGGAAAAGATATTTCTTAATAGGTGTTCTCCTTGGTAGTACAATTGTAAAAATAGAATTAGCAGGGCTGCTGCTCTGACTGCTTAAAACTCATCCATATCAGTGCTTTAGCCATCAGGAAAGAGATAGGGTTTTCTGTTATTTTTTACAAACAGTTTTAAGTAAAGATAGTTACAATAGTTTAGTCTACCTGTGAAGGTGTAACTGCATGGATTCGAATGAGGTACAGTGATATAAAAGTATATTAGTATATGAAAATAAAGACCTGTTTTACAGATACAGAAAGATATAAAGAATAGCCTGTTGATTTGGGATCAAAGTCCATTCAGTTCAGTAAAACAATTGCAAAGTAATTGTATTTATGAGAGAGGTGCACGGTAAACCTGTGGTGATCTAAGGACATAAGCAAGGAAAGATTGAGAAAAAGAATCCGTTAGGTCAACTGATAAAGTTTGAAAAATTAACAAACTCTTAGACAAAAAAAAAAAAAGTTATTGTCAGATAACTGATAAAGGATTTGTGTGCTCAAGAGTATGTCACTGTTTATGTTTGCAATTTTTTGCTCTTTCTCTACTAATTGCTGCCTTCTCAAAATACCTTTCATGCAAAACAAAGCAGAAGGTTAAATCTACTGTCCTATAGTAAAGGGGAGATATCTCATAAGTTTTGACCTCAGAAAAGTTTTGGAACAATTTAGGTGAATGGGGATGGTTCCTGCAAGTCTTCTAGCTTATTTACTTGACAAGCAGTTTATCAGTAAGTAGTTCCTCAGGCCTATACGTTCTCCACCTTTATGTTTATATGTTCTCCTTTTTCCATGTCTTCCTTAGTTCTTGAGGGTTTTTTTTTCAGTACAATCCACCTTAGAGAGATGAATTCACATCACATTAGGTTACGTAATTGCAGTGTAGATGACAATATCTGGTTTAGTCATTTCTGCTCCTTTTACAAAGAAAGGAGAAAAAGAGTCTTACAGGAGATGAGTTGTCTGTCCTTTGGATGTCCACTTTGAGGTTAGAGGAATCCCATGCGAGATGCAGCTGTTTGCCTTTGGGAAGATCAGTCCTTGGCTTCAGGTTTCCTTAAGGCAAAAAAAGTTCTGAATTTAATTCAATATAAAGGAAAAGGAATCAAAGGAAATTATATAAAAAGCAAAGAACAAAAGTGAGTGAAAACATTAGAAAAACAATGCTTTTAGAAAAAGCAAATGCCAGTGGAATTTTGTACACTTTATAATACATATAGTGCAAAATACAAAATGCCAAAAAAAAAATCCCAGGAATTCATTTAATCAAAAAATGCAGAGCTAGCTGCAACCAAGTACTTGTACTTCTACACCTATATGACATAATGATTAAATTGCCTATTCCTGTTCCATAGATTCAAATGGAAAACAAAGTAATTTAATGGGAAGAATTCTGACTGTTCAAAAAAAAAAAAAGGCATTAGAAATACATCATATCAAATGTTACTACAGGGATCTATGAAAAATCCGCATTTTCCAGACAGCTCATATAGGCAGATAGGCAGGAAAGTTTTTTCATGCATTTTGAATCCAGACTTTTAGTCTTCTCCTCAAAGAAGGCATCTGTAGTTATTTTCATCTTATAAAGGCTCATTTAATTATTTTTAAATATCCCTGGAGGAGAAAGAAAATATTTTTGGCATTCACAGAAGAGAGAAAGGTTTTGTCTTTGTTACCATGGGTATTTTGTTTGTTTGTTTTCTTTTCTTTTTAGCCAATGACTATTGTATGTAAAATGATTGAACACTCCTGGCAGTAGGTACAAGAGTGCAGGTCTCCCCATTACTAGATGAAAGCCCCATCCTACTGAATGACAGATTTAGGCTTCTTTCAAAGCTCCTTTTCCCTCTCTGTGACTGTTCAATTTCTTTCTTATAGAATCATAGAATCGTTAAATTGTTTCTTCATGGGGTGTGCAGTATAATAAAAGGTGAGGAGATTACTGAGTCCAGAAACTCTTTTTACTGTGTCACTGCTGTAACCATTAAATTATCATAAACAAGAGAAAACACTATTTTATCTACCATATATATATATTTTTTTAAGAAATGAAGATATGTCTACATTCTATTTAAGTTTTGACTCTTTGGGCGAGTGTTCCGGATACATGAAACACTTAAAGTCTAAGATCTGTAGAATCCATGAATTGGGATGGCAGAGCTCAGAGAGTTGTGATATATGGGGCCGAGTCTAGTTGAAGACCTGTGGCCAGTGGTGTCCCCCAGGGATCAGTACTGAGCTCGGTACTGTTCAACTTGTTCATGAATAACTTAGACGGGGGCACAGAGTGCACCCTGAACAAGTTTGCAGATGACACCAAACTGAGAGGAGTGGCTGACACCCCAGAGGGCTATGCTGCCATTCAGAGACTTGGACAGGTTAGAGATTTGGGCAGAGAGGAACCTTATGAGGTTCAACAAGAAGTGCAGAGCCCTGTATCTGGGGAGGAATAACCCCAGGCACCAGCACAGATTAGGGGTTGACCTGATGGAAAGCAGCTCCGCAGAGAGGGATTTGGGAGTCCTGGTTGACAACAAGTTAACCATGAGGCAGCAATGTGCCCTCGTGGCCAAGAAGTCCCTTCCAACCTCAACCATTCTGTGATTCTATGACTTTCACGAAAAATGTTAAACAACACACAAAGCTATGCCCCGTCTTCTTAATTTTACACATGGAGCAGAGTCACCTAAGTTTCTGATCTCATTCTCTTAGACTGTTCTCCCTAAGCAGTGCAGTAGAGACAAGCATCAACAGCTAGATTGGAATATTGTTCTCTGCATTTGAAAGCTGCTCTTTTGTAATCTCAGAAACCTAGGTTAGAAAGGATGAAGATGGGCAGCTTAGGAAATATCTCTCCACTGAGATCAGATCTTACACTTTTAGTAGATCATGGCTCTTCGAGAAAAAGAAACCTGTTCTTTTAACAAGTGTGTTTTTTGTAATTGATATGTATCATCATTTTTATATATTGGTAGAATCTCTCTGCCAGCAAAGCACATAAAATGGAATGATCTATTAAAACATTGGGTGTATTTGTGTTTAGAGAGTGAGTTGCAAAGCCACACAGCAGCACCAGTGCCTGAGTCTTAAATAAAAGTAAATCTATGAAAAAAAAATAAACAGTGAAAAACAAAATGCTGATGATTTACAAACATTTTATCAAAATGTTGTCCAAAAAAGATTTTGGAATTTTAAGTACTGAAAGCTTACAGCCAGGTGACTGCTGCCAACCTTAAAAATTAGTTTCATTCATACCACCTCTGTGAAAATCACTCCTTTGCACAGCTTTTAAGAAGTGTGCTGCATTTTTTGACTCAAATCTTCATCATTCAACAACATTTTGTCATTGTTTTTAAACTATCTCTTGAAATATTCCACCCTAAGCCACAGAATTGTCCCAGCCTGCACCTTTAAATAGCACTTTAAAATAGATATGCACCGTAATATTTCTAGTAGATAAGATCAAAAAGAACTGAACTACATTGGTGTTTCAGTAAGGTTCAGCTTGGACATTAGACCAAACTGGAACTGTGGATAATGAAGCAGTGGCGTTAGATGGCCTGGAAAGCTTACGGCGTCTCTGTCTACATGTCTGCCTGAAACGATGGGGAGCTGGGAGAACTAGATGACCTTTTGTAGACCCTCCAAGGCCTAAGTTTTCATAACAGTGGCCTGTGGCCAAAGCTTTAGCCTGACAGAATTTATACCCTCAGAAGAAAAACTCCAGCCTTCCAGCTTCTGCAGAACCATCTAATTTAACACTGCTATCCTTCCAAAGCCCAACTGGCTGCTGTTCTATTATTCAGTAGATTTTCTAGCTGTCTATTGATTCTTATATACTCTAGTAATTCAAGAACAAATCCCAGAAAGACTGTTTATCTGGGCCTAAGTTCTTCCAATCCATCCCATATAAAGAATAACATATCACCGTTTTCCCTTTCCCCACCCCAAATGCCATGGTAAAAACTGAATTGAAGAAAAGACTTCCTGTCCCACCTTTGCTGTTTTCTCTCCAGGATGATAGAGAGCTACCTGCCCTCCTCAGGAACAATCTATTTCTCTTCTTTTTTTCCTACCTTAAAGCCTTTACTATTCTTTACCCACATAGACTTTTGAGGTAGGAGGGAGAACAGCAAATTGTTGTCAGCATTTTCCTTCACTCACAGATGAAAGAAGTCCATACGGGGTATCAAAAAGTCACCTCAAATCTCCCTACTGCTGTTCACGTGTGATACAGTTCTGAGCACAACTTAGATCTTGTATAGTTGCATGCACAAAAAAACCCCTAAGAACATTAGCTCTTGTTTTTTTCATCTGTGCTTGCTTTTTAAAGCTTAATACCAGGTTACTTGCAGCTTTTCAGCCATGCACTGGGTCTTCTTCAAGGGGAATCGCTGAAGATTTCTCTCCTTTTCCCATTTTTTTAATGCCCATCTGGAACTAAAGCAAGTTAGTAAAGGTTGACTGTTTTATTTTATGTTTTAAATTGAGTCATGAGTTAACCACATTTGCACACCTGTGTTTTGTTTTTGTTGGATTTGGTCTACATGTCTAATAAGTGTTAGAGCAAATATGCTAAGGAAATACTTTCCTGTTTTACTATTTTTATGTTGTTATATTGAACTTAGCTTCATGATTTTTTTTAGTCAGTTTTATTTTTTAACTTTAACTTTTTAACAAGTTCTTCTGAAAAGAAAAACAGTTTCAATACTAGGCTCTTCACTCCGCCTTGTGCTCCCACCTTTTTTTTTTAAGTTTGGTGGTAATTAATGCATTCCTACACAGTTGGGCAGAGAAAATAAGCAGATCCTAAGCTTTATTTTCAGTGGTTGCAATGGTGTACCTTACTCTTTATTCTTGCCAAAGCTGAGAGTGAAAGTGCTGAGGTGATCTCATCCACAGAAAGGTGTGTCTCCATTCTCCCTTCAACAGGTGCAGTAATAGAAATCCTATATGCTCAGTATCTGAAAACCCATCATGTTTGTTCAATGTATTGTAGACCTACTTATACTCTCTGAGTTGAGCTGGAATTGGCTCAAAAACAGCACTGAGAAATGTGTAGGGGATATTATTACTGTTGCTGAACTTTTTTATTTCAGAGAAAACCCCAAAACTTTGGGAACTTCATTCAAAGTTTCATTTAACAAGCCAAGCAGATTTCATGAGAAACTACAGTCTTTCTCTTCCTAGGGACAATCTAATTTCTTTTATCTTTATATGCAATCTAATGCCAACCCGTTCACCCATATGCCATTTCAGGCTTACTCAGGACTGTGTCCAGTGTAATTTAAAATGTACCAAATAAGCTCCCCTGGAAGATGTTTACAATTTATGGGTATTTATCTTAGTACTCAGATGAAAATGATATCTTATTTTATCTCATCACTTCTAGCTATAATGCCATTAATGACGTTAAATAGATCTTGTTCACCATTGGTGTTTACATCTAGCAGGTACACAGAGACTTTTATCAGACCTGTGAAATTATTATTTCTGTCAAAAAATAGCTCATAGATGTTAGAACTGAACTGAATGCATAATGGGAGGAAATTTTCAAACATCTACTTATTCATTCTGTTTGCATCCTGTTTGCAAATTTCAAGGCAAGCAAAGTGCTGTTTGCATGACTGGGAACAGGGAAATGATTTGGAAGTTTAGAGGCAAAGCCTAGAGAGGAACAGAACAATGAGCCAACTGAAGAAGCCAGAATCAATAGTCAGGAGAAGCACAACGTTACAGCCCAGAAGGGTGGCCTCATATCTGTGTAATCAAGACTTCACTGTGCTTCATAGGGCTATTTCTCTATCCTTCAGCAAGTGCTCTGTCTTTCAACTCAGCTTCTGGATGCCAAATCACCACATGACTCTAGAACTGTACCTGTGAGACACAGTATAGTGCTAAGTTATTCACAGAGAGCCCAAGTGGTTAAAAGACAGTTGATATTAGCTTAGTTTCTTTTTTTTATGCTTTTGCTTGAGGACAAAGGCAAAACGATTTTGACAAAAAGCCATTAGCTTAAATCTTCTATCAAGCTGGAGAGGAAAAAATACTAAAAATACTACATTTTAAAATGGGAAATGATATAAAAAATATCACATTCAGTTTATGGGCAGTGGTTAAGAGGGAATTCATCAAAGGATAGTAGAATCAACTGCAGTAAAACATCTACCATGTGAATGTACTGACCTACTTGCCAGCCTACCTCTTATCAGCTGAAAGTTGGTATGTGGTGGGGGGGTAGTTAGAGGGGACACAAGGGGGTAGAAAATGGGGAGCAGAAGTGCGTGATGGCAAATTGCTTCTGCAGGAAATGTGCAGGGCAAAGCACCTGCATGATGAGCTGCTCATCACCGCAGTACTACGAGGAGATTTATGAGCCTTTTAAATACAGCTTTGCTTCGGGCCCTTAATTAACACACAGTTCTGTCTGAAAGTAGAACTGAAAGCTAATTAAACTTTACATTTAAAAATAATTTATATTAAGAGCACTGAGGACTGCAAGAGCGATTGTATGTATTCTCTTTGTGACAAATGTGGCAAGTGAATGGCAAAATAAAGAATGAAGATTATATTTCCTTTGTATAATGCTCCTTTTGTCTGTATGCTCACAAGTCTAAAAGAACCACCTAGGTCCCTAGATATAGCTATGTTCAGGAGGACAGATAAATCTGATCTATAATTTCAAAGTTTTGCTAGAAACCATGTTCCTGAGGGTCTTGTTCTATACATAGCCTGGTCTGTACTCTTGGCCTGAATCTGTAAAAATCCTTGGTGGCTCTCAATAAGAGGTGGTGTTTGAATTATAGAGAACCTCGTGGGAAAGGAGGAAATCTGGATAGGAGGGTGGATACAAATAAAGGGCTGCAGTATGCATTTCTGAGACGAGAACTTGTATTGGTGACAGCCTAGAAGGCAAAGAGGGTTTCTTCTTTTTAAGAAAGGCCTCTCTATGCAAATATATATTTTCACTTTTTTTTGGTGAGTAGATTTGAACTGTGTAGGAGGATGTATGGGAGCAGGAAGCAGGTTGCTTTCTGCTTCTCCACAATTTTTAAGCCATGACAATGAAGTGCAGCTTGTTTTGGGATAAAGAAAATGGAATCGCAGAATAGATAAGACTAACTAGTTGTCCTTGGTCTTATAGGCACTGGTTTACAGGCAATGTTAATAATCTCTGTTATCTAATAGCACGATCATCTACAAAATAATTGTCTGAATTTGCATCATAAAAAAGGCTGTAGGTAATACACCTATAGTAAGACCGGGGTGGGGGGAAGGAAAAATAAATAAAAGTTTGTTTTGTTTGTCCTTTTCTCTATAGATGGTGAAACAAGGAAGGAAAACCAAACTGTGTACTGCCAGTCAATATTGCTTACATTTTAAACAGTGATGAAAGCAGATGAAAGCAGGGGAGAATTTTCAGGCCTTGATGCTAATTGTAGGAGCTTTTAAGTTGGTTACATTTTTAAAAATTAGCAGGAAATTTTGGAAGGAGATGATAATAGTCAGAAGGAGATGATAATAGTATATGGTCTTACTCTTTCAAAGACAGGCTTAGATAGTAATATGAAATAATAATCCTCTAAGTGTCTGGAATATATTTTTCAATATAAAACTGTAGCCAGACCAATTCTTAAAGTTCCCATGGAAACATATAGAGCCATTAGCACAGAAAATGACCAGGGATAGTTTTCTTGCAATTAAGAAGTACTTCCTGAAATTAGTTCTTTGCTTACAGCCATGCAGTTCCTGAAATTTTATATATGTGTGTGTGCCTATGTGTGTGTGTGTGTCTGTTTGTGTATGTATATATATATATTTATATATCCAGTCAAGAAAAAGCGTTTTCATTAAGAGTGCACAGGATGAAACATTAGGTGAATTCAGTTTGCCTACCTAGAGACACCTGTAAAATAAATATTGAGCGTAAGCCTAGTATATATATAGCCCTATACTGCATAGGGTAAGAGGGACCTCTCAAGGGATNGTTCCCATGGAAACATATAGAGCCATTAGCACAGAAAATGACCAGGGATAGTTTTCTTGCAATTAAGAAGTACTTCCTGAAATTAGTTCTTTGCTTACAGCCATGCAGTTCCTGAAATTTTATATATGTGCGTGTGCCTATGTGTGTGTGTGTATATATATATATTTATATATCCAATCAAGAAAAAGCATTTTCAAGGGATTGATTCATTTCATCTAGCTCTGGAGTTCACTCACTCATCCCTCCTCACTTTCTGTCTCTCTCTGTTGACTGTGGAAATAACTAATTTAAAACTAGATGGGTCTGTGGTCTAAAACGAACCATGCTGACTCTGGGCCTGTGTAATTCTCTAGCCAAATGTAGATAAACATATCTTTAGAAATGGCATCAACAAACACATTAAAGAATAACTGGCTGTGTCTTTTCCATAAATTTGCAGTTTTCTCTTTTCTCTGAGCTTTTAAAACCTCCCAGATGCTCTACATAGAACCTGGAGGTCAGTGGTTTATTATTTTAAATAATGTGAAACCATTACTCAGAAGTGACCATAAGATGAGAACCTCATGTCCTTAAGCCAGTAACACAGTAACACGGTTACTATGTTATATTACATTTTGCTTTTAAACAGCATTCATAAATTTTAGACATTTTCACAAAATGTAATTGTGCCACAATTGTCATTTTTTTAATAAAAGGAAAGGTATTTTACTTTGGTACTTTCTAATGAAAAAATGATTAGCTTTTAATTTCTAAAATTTCAGTGGAAGATGGTACATCCTCCTCCCCCTAAAATATGCTTTGCTAAATTAACCATCCTTCATGAAGAAGAATATGCTAAATTATTTTTATTCCAACAAGATGTAGCTATAACAAATATCAGGAAAGGTGATTTATCTTAATAGAATAAAAAATCTAGAGAAAAACAGAAAAAAAAAGAGAGAGCAATTCTGCTAAAATTAGATCAGAATCTAGAGATTCTAGATAATTCTAGAGAACCTAAGGATTTTCATTTCCCAAACCTAGATGAGCTCCTAGTCCAGCTCTTAATCCATACAAAATAAGTATTCAGTTAGTCTTTCATTCAGTACCATAAAGTCCGCTTAAAAGACCTCCAGTGATTTTGGTACTTCTGTAAATTTTTGTAAAGCAAAAGATAGGTGGGATGATATGTGATAATACTGTTTTATAGACTAATAATGACAATAACAACAAAGATACCACAGCACTGACTTCAACACATGAAGACAACCAAAATGCATGTCCTGGGCCTGGAGACTCCTCATGCTAGTTACTAGCTCGTTTAAACACCATGTTGTCCCAGCCCTACTTCTGTTGCTCCACCTTAAGTGAATGAAGCTTTCACTAACACTAAGAAGTGGGACACATTCACGGTGAGCAGATCCCACACCTTCAGTCCTAGCTGNCCATGTTGTCCCAGCCCTACTTCTGTTGCTCCACCTTAAGTGAATGAAGCTTTCACTAACACTAAGTGGGACATATTCACGGTGAGCAGACCCCACATCTTCAGCCCTGTGGAAACTCTTCCTAGCTGTAGGCCTGCAAGTGTGGTTTGAAGGGGTGAGTCTGAAAGTGCTGGTGGCAGTGGTGTAATAAGGGAAAAGAGAGAAAATAATGAAAGTGCTCTGTACATAACAGCAATATCAGAGGATAGGATCCTTAAACTGAAAGATGATGTAGGTAATAACGCGCCTTCCTTTCCCTTTTGGCCTAATATCAATTCAAGTAGTCTTCCCATATCTATGCAGAAGCATAGGGCCATGGTTTTGGTGAGACCAGTAATGTCTGTCACCCTTCCCGTTCCTTCCCCTCTGCATCTCTCAACAGCACAGCTTTCCCGTCAAGGGCCTGGTTGGTAGCTTCGTTCTGCAAGGAGCATTAAGTGCCCCTCCAAGGCTGGTTCCCTCCTGCAGAGCAGCGCGAGTGCAGAGGGACTCCTGGACTGGATTTGTGCATTGCCTCAGGGATGACCCGGGCGCTCATCCGGGGATCGCAGGAGACAGATCCTGAACTCCTCCTAGCACCAGCCTGAATGGAATGAAGAGTATAAACAGCTTTTATGATTTGGGGTAAATGTGTATGCTCATTTCTGAATATCTGGAATCACTTTCACTGCATTTTACGTCTGTTTTACCTGAGGGGATACATATTCACAGGCAAACTGATATTCCAACTTATCACATGTAATTACATATCCTTTTGCCCTTTCTTTAGCAAACTGACATGATGAAACTTTTTTCTTTTGCTCTGTATGTTTGATATTTATGTTGGGTAGCTGCGAGATAAAACAGAAATCCATTTTCACAGTCGTTTTGAACCTGCATGTTTCTACTCTCCTGAAAGGCTGCGAGACAGGGAGATGAGACCTATTTTGCATAGGAAAGCAAAAAAGGAAGACAGCAGTAAGAGAGAATACAATGAAAGCGTTGTGCAGATGACAACAGTATCAGAGAAAAAGATTGGTATTTTTTTTTCTGAAGTAAGACTTTCTCCATTAATTTATTTATCTAATGATAGGTCCTTCTATACAGCTGCTTTATCTGTCACCTGTGCATGTCCACATAGGGCTGTCAGCTTGATTAAAACCATCAATTAGCTTCAAGGGGCTCAAATCAAATTCTGCGCTGCTCCTGGGCTCCGCTTTTCAGATGTGTGTGTAAAAGTGGCTGCCAGTAGGGGGTGGATCTGTTCTGGAAACAAGGGCAAGCCAAGAATGTATCTTTATGCGCCGAACACAACCCTGTTTTAATCATTATATTTATTTATAACAGTATAATAGGGAAAGTGCCAAGACATTATCTAATACATGGATGGTGCCGCAACAGCTTTTCATCTTGGTCTGGGAACCATTAGGACATTTTGCTACATAAATAACAGTAAATTAAGTCGTCGTCTTGTATCAGCACCATATGTTAATAACAAACATATTTATAATGTTTCTTTGAATGGCTTCAAAAGGAGATATTTCAACAGATCAGTTTTACTGTAAACAATATTATAACAATTTTAAAACTTTAGCACAAAATCCTCTTAATAAATGGGGAAAACACTGCTGAGAAATGTCAAAAGTACTGAGGAAAACAACACATCTACATATAAAGTTTGAATTTCTAACTGCCTTTTTAAACTATGCGAATTCACTGATCTTGGTAACTTCTATGCATACATACCCAATTCAGTGGTTGTCCATCAGTAAGTAAAAACTTCTGTAACATTCTATAACAGGGAGCTGCAATACTGACATTTATAAGTTTCTGGATGATATATCGGGGTAACATAAATACAGCCAATAATAGCAGTTGCCCTGGCCACAAATCAGGCTTGTAAATTGGAAGTAAATACTTATATAGCTTTTTTGGGGAGAAAACGGCAAATTAGCATATCATTTTATGCAAGTTCACATTTCACAGAAAAATATTAGTCAATTCATTCCAAATGGCAGTCTAGTTTTTCCAGTCTTGCTGTTTGTAAACATCAACATTTTATGTCCATTCTGGAAGAGATTCATCAAGCATTTCTGCAGCCAGTAAGTTGTATTTTGTGTGTGTGTGTTGTTTCTTTTAAATACATATTTGAATTAACTTTGGTAGTTGTTAAGATAGTGGTAGGATTACTTAGTGGAAAAGAATCTTTGGCCTGCAGTACAGGGAGATGCTGATTTTTTGTATCTGTATCCAGTCAGGTTAGTCAGCAGAAAATCTGGCTGCACAAAGAAAATGTTTCAAAGGGTTCCACAATGGATTAGAAGTAACTGCCAGTGGTTCATGCATCCTGAGTTAGTCCTTTAAAAGAAAAAAAAAATCAATGATGCCAAGGTTTTGATTTATTGCAGGGAAGCTAGGAAAATATTACATCAACTGGGATTCATTTGCCTAAACATAGGCATCTAGTGTCATTTTAGATGTGCTAAGATATGTGAGACAGCTGTGTGTGGCTGGTGTATACAATAAAGGGATTCTAGTTCTTTTGCAAAATCGGTTGGAGGCCTGACAGGACACGACTGAGTATCTGAAATGACACTCCACTCCTGTGCTCTGGCAAATGAATCCTACCCACACGGACAAAAAACATGCAGTTGCCAGTAGATATATAAATATCTAAATATCTATGTAGGTTCAGCGGTTCCTTTCTGCTTATTGTCCAAAAAACATGCGTCCTTCCCTGGCTATTTCCTGCAATTTCTGTCAGTCTGAGAAATGAGGTTCCTCTTGAATAGCAAAAATCCCTCCAAATATTTGGGTAGTCTAATTGTCTTGCATCAATTCAAAGGATTAGTTTTTGGAATGAGGACCCTTTCGGGCTAGCAGGACTTCTAGTCTCAACTTGGCAATGGATTCCAAGAATAGGTTTACGAGCTAAGTACTTGCTTGTAGAAATGTCTTCACTAGCTGTACTGTTTATCCATGCTGCACACAAGTTGTGTATCAGTGAAGCTCCTTTAAAAAACCCTTCTATAGTTCCCAGTCTCCTACAAAGAAGCTTATGTACCCAAATGGAAAGCCAACTCTGAAATTATTCAGCTGGATTTGGCAATTTTGAACACAGTTTTGCAAGCACAGTCTTTCCCATCCAAACCTCTAAAACTTCCTGACTTGGAGGTAAACTCTTAATGATTGTTTTAGTGTCTTGTGAATGGATCTAAGGCCCTGTGTTGTGTGGTCCTGAGTCACAGTGGCAATAATGTCGCTCAGAGGTCAATCCTTTGAAGTCAGTGCAAAAAAAAAAAAAAAAAAAAAACTGTTTTGTGTTTTGTTAGGTGTGTGCATTATAGTGTGATGTGTGATTACCTTATTACCAGTAACAGAACATGAGCAGTTTCAGGGCACAGGACAGAGGAAGTTGTGATTGAGGATAAAAAGAAGCAGTGCACAGATACGCAAGCAGTAAGCATGGCCAGAGACACAGAAAGAGCAATTTCAGTCTTTGTGAAGGCTACTGGCTTGCTACTTTCCCAGAGCGTAGCCTTTTTTTTTCTACAATTTCACATGAGCTATAAAGATAGGGTTGAAATGAGGGTAATGAGTAGCTGTACTGAATAAGGAGTCCCTAATCAATGCTTGTACCTTGTCTACTGACAACTCCATTATTGCAGTGTATATGTACTCCCTTTTAATGCCCGTAAAAGGCCAGTCGTGTGCTCTTTGTTGAATACTACTTAAGATTTGCTGAGTGCTGTTTCTTCATATAGTTTTGGAGTATGTGAATAAAAAGGCAGCATGAAGTATTGTGCTTATTACAGTATTTCATATGGACTTTGATCGATATTCTCTTGCTGCAAAAAAAGTTTACTGCTTTCAGAATGGTTCATATTTTGTGTTCCTAGGTAACTAAACAATACTTCTGAATCTGGCAATGTCTACATTAGGGTTTCCAGACACTGATTTTTGTTACTATACTCACCTTGCCCTTATAGCGGCATGAATATAACTGCAAATGGCATTCTTGTTTCAGAAGCAAGCAGGAGGTAAGCGCTTCAACCAAATCAACAACCAAATTCTTCAACCAAATCAAGCAGGTAATGATAAACACCCATATTTGTTTGTGATCTAGGAATTTGCAGAGATCTGAGCTTCTGAGCTGTGCTACTTGTGATACCAAGCTGTCAGTTCTGTAGACCTGATCGCTCTTGGATCACAGGAGAGATCTATTCAATCTCAAATAGTGTCTTTGCAGATTGTGAATTTTCCTCTTTCCATGCAGTGTTGGACAAGAGACTACATGGGCCATGAATGCAATGAGATTATTCACTTAGTGTGGCAGGATCAAGTTGCTGTTTTGAAATAAACATTTCCATATTAGACATGCTAACATGAAGGAATGAAGAAACAGTTCATATGATCAGCTCAGAAGATCCTCCAAGATGAAAAAATGGCACCAGTTTTGATTTTTGTTCTTTTCTGCAGTCTTACGGCTACTCAGACACTTTGGGTCTGATTATCAGAATCAGGTTCAAGATCTTCAGTAATTCCTCAGGGTACATTGCCAATTCCTACAAAGGCAGAGTTGATATTAAATTCAGCTGTTAAAAATGATATTATTTTAATATTTGTTTCATTATATTGTTTGAAGTGGAGCCACTCAGTCTACCTTGCGCAGTCTGCCAATTTATAATCAAGAACTGAAATCTGAAATACTTATTAGGACAAAAATGCCAACATTTAAAACATGATTATTAATTTAAAAATAATCTCTTATTTATTTCACCTCAAAAATGCAGTCAAATCTTCAGTTCATACATTTTGAAATGCATGTAGCCTATTTATTTTGATTGTTTCTCTAAGGATGTTAGAAGCAGGTCTTTGTATTAAAATCTTTAAGTGATTAGAGCAAGAGCATTCAGTAAACATACTGTACCCACAAGCAAGATGGACATATGTGCTATTATTTAACCCATATTAACCCACTATGTGAAAACGTTTAACAGCTGCTTACGCTTCATTTTTGTTCTTCAGACAGTTTAATGGAAATTATTTCCTCCTGCTGAATACACTGCTATGCAGACATTTTCCATTACACTCTTTTATGCCATTGCTCTCTAAAAGAATTCTTTTTACCAGGGCATACCAATATTTAATAGTGGGCAAGCTGCTGAAAGTTCAAGTCTCATGATGACCTTATTACTTTAATTTTGGTTTCACTCTGCTTCCATATTTGAAGTTAAAACAAAAGACAACTGAGTAAAAAACCAGCTCACTACATTATGGATCACCATGATCTTGAAAGCTATATTTTTTTCCTTTATGTCCACCACTCATACTTTTCGTGCAGATAGACTGCTCTACTGACTTTTCTTGTTGTTTGCTAAGTAAGATATTTGACTATGTCTATCTATCTCATTGTCAAATTTTCTGTCACATTTAGGTCTACTGCTGTGACATTATGAATCACATCGCTTCAGTAAAGCTTTAATGATCCTAGCAATTACATGATAGATTATATTACTGACAAAGCATATTCATTTAAACACTTTAAATATTTTAAGGGATCTCACAGAACTTCAATGCTACCTGAAAACTATCACTTATCTAATAATATCAAGTATATATTTGTATTATAAATACTTTCAGTTTTGGCTTAGTCACTTAGCTTTCCTTATGCAATTTCTTCTCAGCTCTTCCAGCCTTCGAAAAAGAAAAGCCAAAAAGACCAAAAAGAATAGCCAGGCACACAAGCAGTATTTTTCCCTTGGTGAAGAAGGGTAGGGAAAGATGAAATTATAAGAAACATTCATTTCCATATGAAAAGTACATCTTTATGAAAAAAAAAGGTAATATTTTCAGCTGAATCCAAATGCTTATTGCGTGAAGACACCTGAGCTAGTTTCTGGAGATAGAGGTTTCACATCAAGCAGAGCAGCCACAGCAGGGCAGCCCTGTTTGGGTTGTATTGGGAGAGAAAGCACATCTGAGTAGAATTAACAGCAGCAAGAGACAGAAGAAAGATCCACCCATAGGTAATCCATTCATATGGATGGCTTTCCTTACCATCCATGTATATAGGCACTTACCTACATAGGACTTAACCACATACCTTAGGACTCAAACACCAGAATCTTCTTCAGGGTGTAAACACAAGGCATCCTCTGCCCCCTCTTTGTGTGGGATAGCTTAATGTGTGCACAATAGGCAATATGACTATGTGAACCCCTCCCTCATTAGCCTGAGGAGGTTTAGCCCTGCAATTCCCACCTGACTAGAGAGGGCTTATATTATTCTGATGAACAGAGCTCTTCTTCCATCAAAGGCTTGTTGCTTCAGAACTGGAATGATATTGTGTTAAAAGAAAGATGAAGATGCAGACTGACCCTGGTGTTCAAGAAAGAATATTTATGTTGGTTCTTTCTTGCATGACAAGATAAAACAGAAATAACACTGCTTGTATGGATCAGAAGTCAGATACTCTACCTGCCAGCTTAATATTCTGAGCAGCAAACTATAAGGAACGTAGTCATTATTTTCCATGTTTCTTCACCATCTGATCTGTGTCACACTGATCATACTTATTTGTTTCACTATAACCATACCTCACCAAAAGCAATGGAGCGCTTGCTGACCTAGACTATCTTACAGTTTGGTGATGAAGGCATTGCCTGGGAAGTAATGAAGGAGGATTTCTCAGACTGACAGAGAAATTGAAACCAGGTACCCAGCATGGGGTAATCAATAACATTCAGTGTGAAAGGTGTTTCCTTTTCTGTTAGAACAGAGCTTCTCTTTCTGTTTCATAAAGTAAAAATACAATTTTAGAGTGTAGGAGCCCAGATCAACTGGTTGCCACTATCAGAAAATCTCTCCATCCTCTGAGTCGTGAGGGGAGAGTGGAGTGACACAAGTGTCTGCTTAATATTTCTTACTGGCCGAGCCCTCGATCTGGGTAGAGGCTTTCTACCTTGTTCTTTGAAATGCCTCACTCCATTTCCTGTGAGTTGTATCAAAATAACAACTGTTCTAATGACCTGGCATGACTCTAAATTTTATAAAGCCATGAGTAGGATATTGACACTGGTAAAAAATGTAGAGGTGTCAATAATCTAAAGAAACCTAACCAACTGAATATATCTGCTAGGGAGTTATATAAGACTTTAGGGGCAAAATCATTTTTAAGTGCATTTAATTTGTACAACTTGTTATAAAAAGAATCTATAGTTATGGTTCTATTTTTATCAAAGAGACAAAAATTATTTGTCAAAAATATATTTTTAAAAGTCTTTGCACATTCATCAGTGGTAAATATCAGTTTCTTGTCAGATGACATGAGGTATTTTGATGGACATAATATTTCAAGTAGAAATGGAGAAGCCAATTTAGAAGTCTAATCTCAATTTCCTAAGGAAAATTAAACATGAACTTCACTTTATTTTTAAAATGAGAATATTTGTCCCTGTCTTCATGACTAATGCATTGGTTTGTTACTAAATTAATTTATTTCTTTTGTTTTTTTTTTTCCCTAAGTAGGAAGGTGGATGTTTTCATCCACATTTCCAGATCCTCTTTGAAGAACACCAGTTCCAGCTGCTTCACATTATGCTGGAGATAGTTCAGGCTAGTGTGGTCAAGTGGGTCTCTGGTTTGCTCTGTTTCTCCTGCTTCCGAATCCAGGAACCCAAAACTCCATGCTTGACCGAAGCAAACTTCTCATCCCCGCATCTGATCGGGTTCAGATGAGTCCACGTAACTTAGGGCAACCACTGCTGCTTCCTCAATCACCGGAGCCTTACACAGGCCCCATTTCTCTCCCATCCTGTTCTTGTCAGTAACAGGCTAGTATTCAAAGGTGAGCATGCTCCTGTCTTCTTCAACTTTCTTTTCTTCTATTTCTCATGGTTAAAAACAAACAAACATACAAACAAACTTTTTCTTAGTTTGAGTTTGTGGTGTTGCCTAGGTACAAGGATTTTTGTTAATATAATCAAAACTCAGTGTTAAACTCCATACTAGGGTGTACTTTCTATCTCCCTCCAGCTTGTGAAGAATACTGAAGTCAGCTTCAGTATTATTCTGACTATGACCAGTATGACTGGTCAGTCATTATAATGATGTAAATAGATATTGCCTATGTGAAACAAGAAACAATAAGTCTACAATTTTAGCTCGTATAATGCTGTCAAACTCCAAAATTCATTTGCCATTATGTCAAGCCTAAAATATACGGATCTCACCCCAACTTGTTACCAGTTAGTCATGATTATGCTCTCACGCAAATAACCAGATGGTTCTTTGTTGTGTGCATAATTATGAAGGAAATTGTTGTCAGGCATTGGAAGTCTTTTGATGTGCTCTTTCTTGACCGAACAATAAATCAAGATCAGGAATATCAAAAACAGTAATGTGCAAGAAGATGATCTATGTGAAAAACAACAAATGAAAAGATACTTTACTTGGAAAATGCAGTCTGTACTTGTTGAAGAAGCTCCTAAGCTGATGTGTGCAAAATGATTAAAGTTTCTTAGCTGATGTCTGCATAATGATTAAAGCTTCTTATTGAAGGAAATTTTTAAAGCAATTCCTCAGCTTCAGCCTTCTGATGTAGGGACATTCATTGCCTGCTTTGGATGCAAAGACAGGGACATATCAGAGCTATACCAGAGAGAAATTGTCCCTAGACTGCAGATGTCCTAAACCCAAGGGCACCACTCAGTCACAAAGAAGGAAAATTTAATCCAAAACTGAAGTACAGGACAAGAAGTAAAGGAACAAAGCTGGGGCTTGTGCCAGAGGGGAAAGGAAACAAAGCAAATTCTGCAGCTTAAATCTGTATGGAGAAGGACTTGGTGACAACTGAAAAGTGAACCTTGTCCTAGAGAGGACGATATACAAAATATGTTCTTATGATATCCCTCAACTGGACTAAAACTGATGACACTTGTAGTTCCTCTCTTACATATTTTTAATGGACCAGACAGTTGTGAAATTTTAGATAAATCTCAATTCTGAAAATCTCCTAATAGTTCCTTTAAAATCCGTTCCTTAGAAGCTAAATATATATTTAAATAAACAAGTAAATGGAAGGAGTCATATCTTTAAAGCCAAGCTTGTTTAAAATGCTCTAGTGACTTGTGGTTTCAATAGAGAGACTACAAAAATATTTAATTGATAATTTTTCTTTTGTGTCAGCACAGATTTCTTTAACACTGAATGAATTTTCCAGTAGGAGTATCAGTTGTAATACTGAAGGAAGCCCAAAATTAACGAGCAAATAATAATTGTTAAATTGGCTGAAGAGAGGTGAATATTTTATTTGTTTAATGGATTGCCTCTCTTTCTGCTGAGAGACTAGATATCTCAACTACTTTAATTATTCAGAATGACTCCAGCAATCCCAAAGGCTATAATATGGCTACAGCAGTTTCTTGCAAATTGCCAATATTTAGAATTTAAACTGTTTTGGCCCAGAGTAGAATCCTTGAAATAAGTTTCTCTAGAACATCAACCTGTGCCTACATTGCTGAAATACTGCTATATTTAGTCTTAGGAAAACCACCAAACAACTCACAACATTGTGTCGGTATTACAAAAAGGCTTATTTAAAAGGGGCAAAGAAAGATCCTGAGAAAAAGGGAAAGTCTAGGGAGGTGGACAGAGCAATGTGGGCTGGTTGTGCTCGGGGGGCCCTGTCAATTACGACAATGATGATTATAGCATCAAACTGATCAAGGTAAGTGCCATGACTAACAAAGGAGGTTACCAGCAATGGTTACACGCTCACACTTACACAGTGCTCAGAAAAACAAGTCATGATCCGTCATTCAATGCACATCAAAGGCTATTACTTGACTCCCAGCAATATTTGCAGTGCCCAAGTCACTCCACCAGCAAGCTAAGAAGCAGAGAGCAGGCTCTCCATCCCTGCAATGTGCATTGGGAAATTAGCATGTTGTACTTGTCACAGCGCTGCTGTAACAGAAATGTATTCTCCTGGTGTTGCCTCTGTAGACACAGTAAATCATTTTCCCTGGCTACTGTTTGTGAGAATGAAGCCAAGGGAAAACTTTAAGTTGTTATGGGGATGACAACTCTTGGCAAAGATAAGTTATAGTACAGTAAAAAGAGCCAGGGCGCTAGTTTATGCTCTGTTCTAAGCAGTGATGGATATTCTGCACTAAGTTACTTTTAAGGAATACTTTAAAAGCTGAAGGCAAGAAAGCATTTGCCATTTTCCTCTTATTCTTTCTCTATTTGAAAGTCTCTCTAATAAAACTAATGTATAGTATACATGAATGTGTATAATGCCTGTGTTATGCTACTTAGAAAATCTGACTTAGTACACATATTTCTTCTTTATAATTAGCTGAATATTGCTTAATTTGCATTTTTGGGGGGATTTTCAGACTAATTTAAAGCTCCAGAAACACTCAGCAAGTAGCAAAGTGGATTTGCTTGTATTATTAATATATTTCATTACTAGAGGAGCTCTGGACAATACAAACCTACGTATCAAACAGGTAAGGATGCACTAGCTGTGGTCCAGGTCCCTTTTGGTAGATCTAACTGTTAGGATTTACCTCCCTGAGCATGTAACTTTTACCTCCTCTCATCATAACAAAATGCATTCACATAGTCCTGGAAGACCCCTTCCTATATCTGGCTCCAGAGCTGTTTGCCTTGCGTTTGACAGCACAGTCTTAACTCAGACTTAAGTTGGGCTATAAGAATGGCTCCCAAACAGCCGTGTCTGAATGGGCAAAGCAAGGGAAGATGCAAGAAGCTACCAAGTTACTGCTACTTCTTGCAGCTTGGAGGCTAAACTGCAGAGATTCAGTCCTCTGCTTTCAACTCTTATTTGAACACTGCCTTAATCAAGTATTCTAACAGCCAGACTGATTTTCTTCCTCTACAGCAGGATCTCTTCCCCTATTTTGATTTACTGTAGAATTATAAAATGCATTGCACCTTGGTTGCTTGAAATTCAATGATGCAAAATCATTCCTTATTTGAAACAGATTTCTGTTACCTGAATACAGCAGTGCATTACTAAACCCTTCTTTATCCGAAGTTATGGAAATGCCTAAGGTTAGTGATAGTTCGAACTCTACCACAGGAAACACCTAGTAAAATGTAGGCTCTTAATAATAAAAATACTTAATAAAATTTCTCCGTAGTCCTCTGAGACAAAACCCCACAGTTAAAGCTAACTTTGCCCACCCACTTCGATATGACAGGTGAAAACCTAACGGATCATATTTCAAAATTTCTTTCTAGATGCTTGTTTTTTTGTCGCCACCCATCTTGGAACTTATTATAAAGAAGAAGAGAGAGTGGACTTTAAAATTCATCCAGCAGGGAGTGAAAAATGTGATGAAAAGTCTTTTAGAGACTTCAGCTTCTTAAAGCAATCTACCTGTCCTTGAACAAACTGACTGTAGACTCTCACTTGGAGATTATATTACACAGATAAATTACCTTACATCACATGTGCCCAGGGTTTTTGTCTGGGAGAGGTTTGTGTATCAGTTTTTCTTTTTTTAATAAAATCAATCACTTCTAACTGATTTCAGAAAATGGTAGCAACCCACTTGTGCTGTGAAACAGTTGTACAGTCACATAGAGGAAGAAAAATGATCAGGCAATGTTTTAAGCTACCTACTGGCTCATTTAATTACTATTGATATAAAGAAAACCATGTTAGTTTTGTCACAAAATCACAACTTGCTCAAGAAGGGTATCCTACACTCTTTCATGAGCTTGGCAGAGGAAAAAGAAAGTGAAAATAGGATCACAGGAACAGTCCTTTCTACTAACACTAAACAAAATGTGAGATAAAAACGTACATTTGAGTTTTGCAGTATGAGACTACATACAATTCGAAAGAATATTTCCTTTTGAGGCTTTCTAAAATTTTCTGTACGTTAGAGCATCAGTTTTTTTTTTTTTTTAGCATATTGCCTTAATCTTACAGCTTATTAGCTCATTTTTAACTTTCCAATTAACTTTAATTGCACCCTTCCTAAACTCACAACTTTGGAGAGCCAATTAAAGGGAATTAATCAGGAAAACAGTTCGTAGTTTTATGTTTATTTTTTCTTTCACTTTCTTATGGCCTGATCCTCCCTTGAGCAGCTGCATCGCTGAAATAAGAATATTCCTTCTTCTTCCCCCTCAAGCTCTCAAGAAATTAAATCAGCAAGCCCCAAAGAGTTCATATCTTTTTGATATCTCTTTTGATCATCTTTAAAAACCCATGCTTATTTGGCACTGACAGTTTTGCCACTACTGTCAAAGAGATCAGACTTGACTAACAGCTTTTTTTTTTTTCAAGAAAGTCCAATGATAATTTCTGCTCTCTTTCTTTCTTAGTCCCTGTTGAACACACTTATCAAGTGGGTGAAGAAACACTAGAGATGATAATTTAATTCCTTAACCTCATGAGGGATTAGCAAAATATCTCTGCAATGTCTTTACGCTTGTGTCATTTGTAACACTATCTTGTTTGTGAATATGGAACACTCAGTATTTTAAAACAGGTAGAATAAAGCAGCTCTGAAAGCAAAAGTGGCTGAAACTTGCTTCCTTAATAACAATTAAGCAGCAGCATCACTATCAACTCTCTCAAATAAATATTAATATTTTAATATCTTCTTTAAATTAGTCATGTAGACTAACAAGATAAACTGGTCAGTGGAGAGAAACAGGCATTGCCTAAATATAACTAATTCTATTTATGAAATCATTCTTTGGAAGAATTTATCTCTCCATTGACATTAAATGAGTCTATAAAAATAGACCCCTCATTTTCAGAGGATTAAGTATAGAGGAGATGTATTCCACCTGCCTGATCTGAGTGACTTTTTGAAGTTTTTTCCCATGCATGTAGAATCACTGTGTCATTCTAGGACCAGTCATTATCAGTTGCTGTATCTGGAGACAGAATGACAGAGATTTTTTTTTCCTTCCCCTACATAATATTTTCAAGTCTCACCTGATGTGAAATCTGTGTTTGTTGAGTTGGTCAAATTTACTGACAGTCAGAATGTGGGAATGCCCAACTCAATTACGGGCTTGAATAAACCAAGTACAATGGCTGGGGATTGCAGGATTGCACCCATAATCACAGGTTTCACCGTCAAGATTACAGTCTAGAAACTTTCTCCAAATTGGTCTAGCAGTTATGTGGTCATGTTTGTTTTGGCACTGCAATAAGCATACAGTGTACTACATATTTTTGCATTTAAGACTTTTTAACAAATGCATTGTTTGTGGCTTTTCTGAAATATTAGTCTAATTGAGCCCAATTTTTTGTTGCACTGCACATTTCTTTATTATAAGAATAGCTCACTGTGATTTATGCATGCTATTATTGTGTTGATGAGTTGCAAAGGACAATGAAATACTCATCTTGAAGCAACTGATTTATTTCTTTATTTGCCCTAGGCAATTCATTCATCCAATATGATATTTGTTGTCTATTTTTGTAGCTGTTACATTTCAGAGTGATGATCCAGGATGCATAAAATCATTGCATTTTAGAATTCTTACTAAATTAAAACACATTTCTTGCTGTTTTACTGCATGTAACTGCCAATAAGATGTGTTATTGTATGTTCTACTTAAAGCTAATGCTCAAAGAACTGAATTCTTCATTTAGTACCCAACCTGGAGATTATCTTTGGTCTAAAAGCGCTCTAAGTGTAATCTGTTGTCTGATGGTACAGTTACTATTAGAAATGTAAAATATGTGTTTAAAACCTTATTTATAGCTTACTGATATGTTTTTCTTTTTCTTTTTTTTTTTTTTAATCTCTGACTACTCTATTATAAAACCTAATATTAAGGATATGTTTTTTATGGCAAAACGGCATACTGTATTTGCCCAAGATCTTCTGAGTGGATGTTTTATTGAGTATAAATAATCAAATATTTAGAAAGCTTGGATAAGTTCAGGCAATCATCTTGTCTAGGAGAGATCTGGTAACAGAATATGAAGTTCCAATTAATGCTAGTTAATGTAACCATAATTATTTATGCAAGTATTTACATTGAGAGAACCCTATCTGGAATAAAAACCATGCTGCAATCAGGAACCTGAAGACTTAGTTACAACTCTCTTTTGTACCTTTCATGGCAAGAGCTCTAACCTCAGACAACTTTCTTTTTAAAGACGACAGAAGGTGTCAGGTTTGCTCTATTAGAGAAAGGGGAGTAAAAAATACTTGAAAGATTTAGTGAAATAGGAAAAAAAAAAAAAAAAAAACCTACTTGACTCTATTAATCGTGTCTACACTACCCATAGTTTATGCCTAGACATCCCAGGTCTTATAGGTTACATTTTCAAGAACATTCAAAAGTCCATGAGCTTATGACTTGAGCACTAAATTGAAATTCTAAGAACTGGCTGAAGGGGTGTCTGAGCTGTTGCTGCTATTTTCAGTAACTCTGGAAGACTGGAATAATTCCAGAAGATTGTAAGGAATGTAATATTGTACCAATATTTAAAAAGGGTAAGTTAGATGACCTGCCTAAACATAGTCTATCAGGTTGTTATTGGTTCTAAACAAATAATAGAACAGATGATATTAGGTTGACAAAGAATGAAATATTATTCCTTCTAGTCAAATAACTCTTCTGGGAAAAAAAAAAAAAAAAAAAAGTTGTCAAATTAACCATTCTTTTTTTTCCTGGTAGAATTTATAAATTGAGTTGACAAAAGTGGCAATATTAGTATTTATAAACAAAGTTCAGACAAACCTTTGACTTTGTATCCTGGGACATTTTGATGAAGAATATAGGATGTTACAAAGATAACACAGTCAACAGTACATATATTATCCATTAACTAAGTGACAGAGGCCAGGAAAATTATTATCAAACAGGTGTACTTATAGTGTAATCCCTTAAGTAATGCATTGGAGCTATATTTTAACGAGTTTTTGACAAGGATCTGGAAGATAACATAAAAGCATCATTAACAAAGTTTGCAGATGTCAGTAAGAGTCAAAGCTTCGTAAATTATGAAGAAGAAATGTTACTGACAAAATGTAAACAACTGATGCTTGGTAAGCTAGAAGCTTGCAAACAGTATGCTTTGATAAAAACAAAAAGGAAAAAAAAAAACCTCTATGTATCTTTATATAGAGAGAGACTTAGAAATAAATGTCATAAACTATACTAGCAGAGCGGTTAACAGAGAAGGGATGTTAACATGGATCACAGTAATTCTGAAAAGATCCAGAATGGTGGGCTTGCTAATTTGGTGGTCTTGCTGACCATGGTCAACTGATTTGAGTTTCCTATAGTATTCAGTGTTTAACAGAGTTAACAAGACCTTTGAGATTAGAAACAAGGGGATCCTGAGCAAGTGCAAAGGGGCAAGATCACTTCTCTATTTGGCCAGAAATGAATGGTATTGGAATCTCAATCAGATTCCTGTGCCTGTACGTAGGATTCAAGAAGGATTGATTTTTGGAGACAATTCAGAAAAGATCTGTAACACTAATTAGAGGAGAGGAAAACATGACTCAGGAAAAAATCCAGGGAGTCTGATCATTTTATCAAAGATAAGGTATGATGTCACCTTATGCTACGTATGCCCACATGGAGGGAGAAGGGAGAATTTTTAGAAGGGCTATTACAAGACAATAAACAAGAGCAGAAGAATATCTAATGCTTGGAAGCTGCAACTGGACAAATAAGAATAGACGTAGGATGTACAACTTGTAAAGGCAATTAACAGTAGAAATAACTGAAAATTACAGAAAACTTTCTAGCAGTGACAATTTTTAAACTGTCGTTGGATATTTTTTCTAAAAATCATAGTCCAACTATGGTAACAACTAAATCAGACTAGCTATATGTCCTCTGTCAGGGGTTAACATGATGCTTTTTGTGCATGCAATTTATGACTCACTTGTACCTACTTGTTTCAAGACAAGCAGAATGGTAACTTGGGTTTGAATCATTTGACTGAGGTAGAACTTGCCAAAAAGAAACAAAAACTGCACCATTGTAGAAATAATTAGGCTTAGCTATGGATGCCATACCTCAAACATATAGTAAAAAGAGAGACATTTCCAGGACTAACACTTTTTAAGAAACAGAAAAATATCTCATGAAAGAGATATAGTGCTCTTTTCTATTTTTTCTTAATCAGACTGTCATTTTTTTAAGTTAAGGTCCAATACTTCATTCTTTAAGATAACCAGGGATGAGGAAAACAGATAAAAGGATGAAATGAACTATGTTTCTGTCTCAGACTCCAGGCAAACACGAATGACCATGTGGAGAATGAAGTCAGAGCAAAGTCTCTCTCAGCTTGAAGAGAAAAAGTAATTCATACTGTTTGTTCTGAGAGAAGAGAGTAAAAATAGAGGCCACAGCTGCTTCCTGAACTACAAATACAGCAGTAAGCAGAAATATAGAGGCAGCTGGAGAGAGAAATGCAGCAGCTCTTCTGCAATAATAGAAAATTGGCTGGTTGCATTACTAAAAAAATTTGTGATTGCCATTCAAAGAGGGCACATACTGATGTTAAAAAAGTTGCAGAACACAAATCCAAGCGAGGGGAGGAAGGACAATATCACCAAAAGCTCTTGCTCAGTTACAGTATGTTCCTTAGGATGTTGTTTTGTTTAGTATGCCTTACTTTAGGAAAGTTAAAACATAGTTGACCAAATTCAGTTCTGCTAAAGGTGTTTTTTCCGTTGTTTGACCTGTATGAGCAGAGGAGGAGGCAGGGATGTCTGCAGAAGAAATCTGCTACGTCAGTGGAGAGCTGGGCTCTCATACATGGGGAGAGACCAAAGAAGCAGCAGCAGATAAGCATTCAGACCTTTGAAAGCTCTATCCAAGCCTCTCTGGTCTGGAAGCAGGACTGGAAATAACTCAAATAGGATTTTTTGAAAGATTTCCAGAAGCACTTGGTTTTGGCTGGGTCAGTAATGCAGCAAGAATAACCTAGCTGCAATATTTTGGTATTGCTGCTTCCTGTCCCAAACACAAACAGAACATTTGGTCCTTTTCATTCTCTTTCTTTCTGTCTTTTCCTCTCAAACTACTTTTAACATTTTCAAACAGTTTAGGCAGTGGTTCGGATGCAGGTTCGGACAAAAGCTTGGAACAAACCTACTGATTTTGTCAGGGCAGATTCACCAAACGGCCTGTGTGCTTCCTGAAGAGGGCTGCTGCACACCAAGACCAGCACTGTGCATGGAAACAGATGAATAAGCACATTTGGTACAGAATGGAAACAGAAACCCAATATTCTCATTCAGGACAATGTATTTCTCTTCCTCCTTCCTACCTGTGTAGTACAAAGCTGCATATCCACATGTATGTGCATATACACACAAAGCCAGAATGTCCACAGATAGGCAGCCACTGTTCCCATGGAAGCACAGAAGCCACACGCATGCATCCGAGGGCAAAATGGGGACCCAACAGCTGTTTTTTTTTAATATAGTCACACTAATTACAGAGCTCATTGACCACCGCAGGCAACTGAAAGTCCAACCGCACGGAGTGGAACCCCCGTCACGTAGTGCTGCTCGGGACTCTGAAAACTATAGACAAAGGTGTCTGGGAAAGAGAAACAAGACGATTCTGAAATTTCTCACCTGCTCCTTCTTCCGTTGCATTTGTACCCGTCTTTCCTCCGCCAGAAACTAATGACACAGACGTGGCCACACACAGAGCTTGACCGGCAGCCAAGAGCTCTCAAACGGAGCTCTGTGATCTGCGCTGCTGGCAGTGCTCAGCGCTACGGCTGCAACCAGGATAGTCCTGGTGCTGCCTTGGCTGAGCTCTGTGGAGCTGCCTCCTCTGTTAACGTTTCAAGGTTCGGCTGCCACGAGGCCTTCCCAGCTGCCTTCTTTCGTAGCTTGGTTCAAAGGCCCAAGGGAACTGCGTACACACGGGCTGATTTAACTTTGTTTGGGTACGTATACACACACTCACACATAGCTACACTCGTGGAGCTGGAAGTGGGCTGTCCATAAATAGATGTGATGATAGTTAAGCAAGTGAAAATGAATTTCTCACACCTGAGAGTAAAAATATTTTAAAATGATAAAAATTCTCTGTGTTTTGATACTATTCAATATTGTACAATGGAGAGAGACGTTGCAATGAAAAAACTGTGTCATATAATAGTTATAATAAGTATTCTGTATTTCTGGGTGTTGTATGAAGCCTCAGCAAACAGTCCCTTGAGAAGACTTTTCAGGTTTTTTTTGGCATCGAAGAGAATCTGACATCATGCACAGGACTTCGGGGCCCACCTTTGGCCTCTTTGCCACAAGAAATGCAAATTTTGGCCTAATCATCTACTGGAATTACAGCAGGGCTCAGCTTTGTGCTCTCCGCGTGCTCTCACTGCCTACTCGTTTCTCTCCCCTTTGCAGAGTAAGTAGGCTTCCTCTTGGTCTCATCCCCTGCTTAAAAATGAAGTAGGTGCAACCTACTCTTCCCTCAAGGACCCTCATCCCAGCCCAGCAGCTGAAGAGAGTTACTTTCTAAAAAGCCCATTATTAATTTCGCTTTATTTGCCAAGTGCTGCATGCACCCTCAGAAGGTGGAAGACAAGGTGAAAGTGCCTTTGGAATGCAACGATAATTACTGTGAATGATTCCTTTATGGAGACAATTAGGAGGCAGAAAGACTGACTACATTTTAGCAGCTGGAAATCCTATCTTACACGGCCAGAAGGGAGATGTGCTGCCAGCAGCAAGAGGATTAGGACAACGAGGAAAGGGTTGTCGCCATAAATGCAAATCACACCAAGGGACATCTGCCGCTAATAATAGCTTTTGGGGGTAGCTAATTCAATTGTGCACTAATTGATTTTATTTTCCAGTTTTGGAATTATGTTCCTTTCTTTTTTCAGGCGAAGGGAGGAGTATCGCAGGACTGTTATAAGATGGTAGGGTAAAGAAGTGCTTCTGCAACAGAATTTTTCCTAATCTGATGCCTTTTAATAATAATAATAATAATAATAATAATAATAACATTTTTAATATATCTGTAAATATTGGTTTGCAATTTTCTTGATTCACTGACCATAAGAATTTTTGGTGAATGCTGAAAATGCTGAAAATATGCTAAATTTAGGAAATGCTATGGCTCCAGATTGAAAAATTTTGCTATAAGATGTAAATTAAAAATAACAGGTAGTCTCATAATGCATTATGAAACTAAATAACACACAGAAACTGCTATTCCAGTATAGAAAGAAGCTATGGCTTTCACAGCAAACAAAAATACGCAGAGCAATTAAAGTAACAAATAAAAATTAAAAAAGAAAAAAGAAGAAAGAAAAAAGAACTGTGAATGGCTATGAAGTACCTGCAGCTGAGATATTTCCATCTGCTTGATGTAGACCTCATATCCAAGGTGTTTGCTCAGCCCTCAACCTCTGTCTCTGCTTTGAATCCGGGTCAGATTCACTCATTTGCTTGAGCTCTTTATGTCGTTAGTGGGACATGTCATTCCTTGAACACATCGTTGTGTAGCTCAGGGTTTCTATTTTCTTTTGCCTCATAATATAACACTCAGACAGTGATGAGTGCTCCTAGATCCTTCATCTCTTCACACCTCCTTCACTGTTCTTTAGGCAAAGGATTTGTACTTGTAGGTTTGAAAAGACAATGAAGAGAAAAAAAAAAATAGGAATCGAGTCTGTTGAGCAAGTAGATTTCACAAAACCTTTTGCTAATAATATGTGATCAAAACCAGCATTACTTCATTAAATAGACATTCCCCAAATGCTGATTTCAAGGATATGAGAACCTTTTTGTTCTTTTGTAAGGCTGAAATCTCTGGCATTAAAAAAATGATAATGAAGTAGTGTATGGTCTCTGACATAGCTCTGCAAATTAAAATAATCAGTTCCTGACATTTCCAGAAAGCATTTAAAAATATTTCCATGAGGGATCTTTTTAAGAAAAACAATTTGGATAAATATATTGAATTTATATAGAAATATTGAGAGATTTTATTTTAAAAAAATAACATAATTGAGTTTTTTTCCTTTTGTTAGACAAAACCAGATCAATAATAGCAAAATATTTATAGATTTTTTATTTGCCTTGCTTTTTTTTTCTGCTAGTGTCTTTTTTCAGTAGTTTAGATAACTGCTGAAGACATAACTGCACTTGAACAGGGCAATGTCATATAGAGATACCCATGGTAACTTTAAATGATCCATCTTAGAGATCAGGATAAAAATAATTTCCTTAATGGGATCAGTCAATGTTGGAAAAAAGTCCCATGTTGCTATCTTCCAGTATAAAAACTGGCACATTTAGGATTGGCTCGTATGGTTTAGCTCAGCACATTTTACTCTGAGTTTTTTTAGTGTTTTTAATGCATCAATGGGACAACCTTTGAAGGATAACTTCCTATTACTTGGTCCAAGTCTGCTCTGTTTAAATCCGAATGTATGAAGTTTGGATTCCATCAGAAACCTTGATGCAGAAGACAGCACATGTCACTTTTTTTTAATAGGGCCGATGAGAGGATGCTACCTGCCCTCCAATCTTGTCATGAAGCTGAAGGAGCAGATGGCAAAGATATTTGCTGCACTGATTATCTGCTCTAATCTCACTTTCCAACAGTTACAGGTTCATGTTATACTGCCTTATGCTTTCACTACTTCAACTGCTTCTTTTATCTGGAAATACTGAGGCTAGGAGACCTTAAGGATTTTCAGTTTAATATCTTTCATAATATATTATTTAAAATAAGTGATTTTTAATTCAGAAACTGAAGTGGTCAGGAAAAGTGCAAGGTCAATCCCTTGATATTTTCCAGCAACTGCTAATGTTCTCACTCCTGGCTGAGTCACAGATGTAAGTCTGTGTAAAATACGCCCACACTACATGAATCTTGTCTCCATAAGAAAAATGATTCTTTTTCTTTAAAATCTTTTTGTGTGTGTGTATCTAGTTAATTTTATTCATTATCTTTATTGATTCACTTGTATAAGTGCTTGATAATGAACCTCAAACATTAGATTAAATCTCCTATCTGTACTGGCAGCAGACAATATAGACAATATTTGATTCTAGTTCACCACAGCGTTAAGGTTCCCAAACACAAAACATATACACCATCATAAGGGATGCCATTCTTCAGGATACAAATCCATCACAATCTCAAAAATAGTGTAACAGTTCAACTTCTTTGATAAAATTTTAAGTGGGATTCATTCCAGAGAACCTTTAACCACTGATGCAACAGTCAACTACTTCTGAATTACTCAGGTTCTTTTATTGTCAGTGGAGAAAAGACAGTGGATACCTGCAGGGGGGACATTTTGAAAGCCACCACTGCTTTCTCTGACTTTTGAAATATTGTCCTTCAGAGATAGGCACATTGGACTCTTAAGTATATGCTTTGGGTTGATAAGTTTAATTGCCAACTATCCCTGTTATTTCCTTCAATTCACCAGACCCACTCTTGGCCATGTTTTTTCCCTATAAATAATGTAATACTTCTCTCTTTCTTCCTCTTGTGAAAAAAATGCAATTACATGTACAGATGCAAGGACTAAAGGAGAGAAAACTAAATACAGTGAATTTTATGTAACAGACATTCTACTAATGTATGTAGGATAAATAACAAGAGAGATAAATGAATTTATTGTATCAATTACCCTTCTTCAGGTGTAATCTGTTGTTAGGATAGCATTGACTTGTGGTAGGAATTTTTACTGCAAAGTAACATGGGAACTGAAAAAGAAATTAAATAAATTAGATTTATGTTCTGAAGGCCAACTGCCAGCCCAAACTGCATTATCTTAGTACCCAGTGGTATGTGAAATGGCTTGTGTTAATTCACCGGAAACTTAGTCCAAATACCTTTGCCTGTGTCTTTTCCAAACTGCACTACTAAACCATTCAGATCAAAATAAAAAGCAAAATAGATCATAAAGGAATTACAATCCCAAAGCTAGTTTATTGAAACTCGGATGGTCTTGGCAGCCCTACAAATGATGTGCATATGATCAGAAAAAAGCATGGAAAAGATGCAAAGGATAATGACATGTTTTACTATTGTGTTTGCTTTTCTTCTATTTTGTTCATTTTATGCAAAATTAGAGATGGAAGCCACAGCCAGAAAGCAGCATCTCAATACAAATATACCAAACATACCAAGTATAACAAAAAGACTGTCCAAATTGCTGGCTGCAGCAAACCAGGAACATAAGAACAGGCACGGTAGAGAAAAGAAGTCTGAGGAAAAAAAGCAAACAAGCAAACACCTCATCTTCCCCTGCGTGTCACCAGCCATGACAAAGAGAAAGTAAGAAAAGCAAAAATAAAATCCATATTCAGCATTTAAATCTCACATCAGCTCAGAGATGAAGTCCTACCAGAAATATCCAGGAGAGCATCTGTACCTTCCCCGACATCCTGCTGGTTCCCTCTTTCGCATTACAGCTCGGGTGCAGGAGCATCGCTGACTGCTGAAGGTGTTGCTGAGTCCTGGTGAGGACCTGCAGCCAAAATCACCAAATGGCTACGGCCAAACCACTGCTGGTCCCACCTGCTGCTGGGTGGTGGTTGCATGAGCTTGTGGAGTCACCTATTTCACTTACTCTGCACTCCAGAGGATGAGAAGTCCCTAAGATAACGTATGTTATGAGAACATCATATATATTACTGCCACTCTAGAGGGCAAAGACGCAACGTTTCTGAACAATGAAAATACACTGAGACTTTGTGGAGAAAGTTGTACCTCAACATAGCAGCTGTTCTCCACTACAGAAACGTGCTGATAGCATGGAGACAGGCATTTGTGCAGAGTGAAAAATTTGCTCATCCAGCTGGGGAAGAGGCCTGTCTTTATAGTGAGTGCTCAAGCCCGAACACCACATCTAGATACTGCGCATTCCCGGGACAGGTCCGAAAAGCAGCTGCTTCCAGGGGGAGGCTGGAGGGAGAGTGGCTTTTCCTTAGAGTAGTTTGGAGGTTTGTGTTTTCCCAGCTTGGGGTCTCCTCCTTCTAATCATGTCTCAGTTGGACTAACCACACAAAATACATGCAGGTCGTGTTGTGCCATTTAGCTAAGCAATTATTACAACTTTTCCAGATTCTTTGAAATTGTTGGAGAAACAAAATTCTATTCCTTAAAAAATAAAAACACTGAAATCTAAGAAATACTTTCTAGTTTTAGAGAAAATATCCTTAAAAATAGTTTCCAAATACGGAAGAATCTCAATTATACCAAATAAAAAATCTAAAGGAAAAACATTCACCAGTTCTAATGTATTGTTTCAGCGATCACTTTATCTTTACAAGAGCATTTTGCACTCTTTAAAATTCAACCACCTTTTATGGGCTGCGAGGTTAGGAGCCACATGCAGAAATGTTCATGCCAGTAGTCTTTTGTATTTTGATTCCAAGGAGAAATCTCAGTGGCTGTGCTTGTGATAGCGTCCTTGACAACTGCCTTTTGCACAAATGAATAAATAAAAAGCCAAGAACAAACAGCATTTTGCCTTGTTTTTGAAGCCCTTTCAGATTAACAGCCTCAAGAGCTGTTGTTCAGGGGAGCTTGTGAAATACGCAGCAGGGCAAACATCTTGAGTACCTTTCTGGTGCCCTCCCGCTTTGCCTTCTCTGCATTTAAATCTCTACTTCCCTGTGAACACCATAGAGCAGATTAAATAAGGAGTGAAAACTGTGCAATCATGTTACTTTCTCTTCATGTACCTCTGAAATCTCATGCACAACCTCCAAATTTGAATTCAACCTGGCCCAGTGTCAAAAGAGAAATGAGAGACGTTGGATCTTTTCAGCTGTAACTTTCCACGTGACCTTGGACAAGTCAGCACACAGATGTCTGATTTAGTTTCCCCATCGTCATTCCTTTTAAAGAACGCCTTCCTTTCTCTGATGTGTTGATATCACAAAATGAAATGAGATTATTGCCAGAAAGCCTATCAGAGGAGTTTGGCAAACTAATAGAAATGGATGAGAGAGAAAATCACTATAAAAGTCCCCTGGAAATAGCACCATGGTTTATTCCAGTTTAGGGAAGATTGTGCTCCTGGCGTTCGTGACATCCTTCCTATGCATTTAAGGAGGGAATGTTGTTCTCCAGAATTGACAAAGTCACAGGCTGCAAATCCACTACCATAAGCAGATAAAATGTTAAAGAGTGCTTTTTGTTAACTGCTTTCTCAGTATGTATCGTGCTTGTAACTTTCTTCATCAGCTCAGCCACCTCCAGGCACGCACACAAAATAAAAGTGATTGCTAAAGACCTACAGGTTGCTATCATAAATAAACAATACCCAATCAATAATTGTAATGTATCCCATCTCTTCCTTTTATCAGCCAAGTGTGAAACGCAGGAACAGCCACTGAACATGGGTTTAATTGAATCACAGTTGCTTAAGTGCTCTCAAGAGGTGATAAATTAAAAAGTGTTATGCATGAAGGAAATAGGTTCTGCAAGCTGGAAAAGCAATATGGCATGAACCTAGTAATAAATTGTTGGTTATCTGCTAAAACCAAATTGCTACCAATAAAAATTATCTGTAAGCATTTTAACAAGGAAGGAAGAGTAAGCAGAAGATTTTACTTCAAACATTTTTGTCTTGCCTTTTTTTTTTTTTTTTTTTTTGGCCAAAGTAATGCCGAGTTAACTGAATAACTTTTTCAATTATTTCTTGAAGACAATTAATCCAGTGACCCTTACATATTTTCTCTGGGAAAACTGTGCCCAGAAGACTGCCATTTAACTAACTTTATGGATGTTTTGCCCAATGACCAGACCATGATTTTTTTTCTACATTCTTTTCTTTTCTTTTCTTTTCTTTTCTTTTCTTTTCTTTTCTCTTTTCTTTTTTCTTTTCTTTTCTTTTCTTTTCTTTTCTTTTCTTTTCTTTTCTTTTCTTTTCTTTTCTTTTCTTTTCTTTTCTTTTCTTTTCTTTTCTTTTCTTTTCTTTTCTTTTCTTTTCCTTTTTCCCTCATTTTTTAAGTGATAGGAATTCCAAATTCAAACTAGTACATTTGCANTCTTTTCTTTTCTTTTCTTTTCCAAATTCAAACTAGTACATTTGCGCTCCCAAATCACATGGTATTACTTATGTAAAGTGAATGAATAAGGTTTATACATGTAGAAGTCATTTCTCTATTTTAAAGCAAATAATTTTTTCATTTGTTCCTGAGGTAAATTCTGACCTTTCTAATTTTAGTTGATTTCATCAAGAGCGAGATTTCCTTTTGCATTTCTTTGTGTATAAATTAGAAATGCAATATAATAAAATGTAAAAGACAGAAAATAACCAAAAAGGACAGTTCCAGGTGAATTTATCAAAATTCCCAAATTATGATTTCATATTGCCCTTCCTGCCTAAAATATGAAGTGTTAAGGCATCCAGCATATTCAACACAGAGTCAACCCAAATTATGAGAAATTCAGAGCTGATGGCCCTTAAAGGGAAATTATCCCAAGCACAAACACCTCTGTGCTGTATGGCAGAGAACTGTAAATACCGTGCAGAAAAGAACACAGTGAAAAATCTCCATCTCTTGAGTTGGAAGAACCTGCTGGGTTAGGACTTCCACTACGCAGGGCTATGGAATGATTAATTGCTCAGATTCCAAATCAAATTAACTCAGAACATTTCATCAAGAACCTTATCTGTACTTCTCTTTCACAAACCTCCTATTTGGGAGCCGTTTTTGCCTGTGCTGACAGATTGGGTTCTGGAGATGTGTTTTTCCCTCTTTTATTTATTTATTTTACTATTTCTGATTTTTTTCCTTTTCTCAATTCACAAGTGAATGTGTGTGTGCTGAATCAAAGGTTATAGCCACGGCTTTATTAAAAACTAAGAGTTGTAATAAAAATTTCCTCACAGGACCATTGGCTAAGAAAGAGAAGACAGGTAGATGTGGACATAACCAAAAGAGAATAATCCCATGCTAAGAGATGCTCAGATTGGGCCGATACTCAGAATTATTTCTTCTTCTTTGTGTGCACTGATGCTGTTATAGCTTTTAATACAAACCAGGTCATGAAATCATCCCACGAAAGATCTAAGTCACCCTTGTGAGATTCCAGGAACTTTTCTGCGCAGAACAGAGCCATCCATGTAAGGGACTGGCCCCAGAGCAACCAGCACCAAGTGGCCTGTGGGCTGGTTGGGACACGCGCTTCTCCCTAACCCTGGCAGCAGCTGCAATGAGTAGCAGTGAGCTTGAGCCTTCTCTGAGCACCTCTGTGACTAATGATAAGAAATCAGTATTTCTGTGGAGTTTTTTTCTTTTTTTCTTTTATTTTTTCCAGATATAGTGCCCTGGAAGGAAGTAAGTACTAGGATACAGCCAGCCATGCCATTCATACTGCGTAATGCCTTGGGGGTGTGTGGCAAGTTCTGGTCTTTGATTTGGAGGCCCTTGAGAAGGCACGAGGACAACGGGCTCTTCTGAGATGATGGGAGAGCTGTGCAGGAGAACACGGCTGCCCCACTGCCTTGAGGGAACAGCCCCAGCAGAACTGTCTGCAGCCCCCAGAAACATGTCTCAGCGTCCTCGCTGAAGGAAATGGTTGATTCACTCCAAAAAGGAGATCAGATCTGAAAAGGAAAAGTAAGTTGATAGACGGTGAGGATAATACGTATCTCTAGGCTCCCAACTAATTGCTGTCTACGTTTACAGATGATGCTAGGAGCGAATCTTTCTGATAATGAAGAACTCACTCTTGGTATATCAGCACATCACGTGTTTTGGTTCCATAAGATAAGCTGATAATGTTTGGTGGGCATTTTTGAAAAAAAATTGAAGACGTGGGTTGGGAAGCACCCTAAAATTTCACTAAGAGAAGGTAAAAATCAAATATTCAAACTTAAAAAAAAAAGAAAATATAGTAAAATAAATTTACAGTCTGGAATTATTTTGAAAAGTCAAAAATTGTTTCAGGATCTTATTGGTAGGGAGCAACATTTTCTGTTGAAAAGAAGTTATTCACAAAACTATTTTTGTTCTGCATCTTAAGAAATACCTTATCCTTTGTTTAATTATCTGAGTAGTAATATAAAGTTATGAGAGTTTCCAGCTGCAAAACATAATTATACCATTCAAGTTTACAAAATAAGTACTTACATAATGGAACATTTTATAACAAAACAGTACCTTAAATATAATACTGCTTCATGTTCTTTGGGCACACCTCCCTCATTCATAATCAGAGTGATTTTTTTTTTTTTTGGCAGTGTGTAACTAAAATTATACCTGTTTTCAGATGTTTTTGTTTAAACAAAGAGCTTGTAGTTTCATCCAGTTTAATATTGCAATCCTAGCTGTTAGAATCTCATATATAAATATTTCAGAATGTGTGTATGTTAGTGATAAGGTAGTCTTTCCAACATATGTGAGAACACCAAGCACAATCACAATTTAGCCTAGGTTACTTGCCTAAATCCCATCTCTCAGCCCAAACCACACTTTATTGTCATTAGAGGCAAACGGGAATTTCCAAAGGTGGAGCAGGACCTGATTGATGGGCTCAACCAGCCTGTGCAAAGCAAGAAGCTCTTCTCACAAAGCACTCCAGTGAAGTGTGCCAGGAATTACAGGACTAAAAAAAAAGAGAAAGAGAAAGGTCTTTCTCAATCCATTTAAATTCTTATATCAGTAGGTGCATTTGGGTCTGTCTCACGAGATAGGCCAATATGAAGGCAACGAAAAAAAGCCACTTTCTTAGAATATCAATATCTGAGCACCGCAGCATGGCAACCTTTTCCTTTTGAGGTTTATAATCTAGGAGATTATAATCTAGGAGAAAAGATTATGTTTATCTCTTACGAGTCTCAATTGAAAGTAAAAGAGAGAAAAATATGAAAAGAAAAAGTGGATACTAGGTTTAAAGAGCTTGAACTCTGTGAAAGTATATTGTGCAAAAATACTTTTTTGCCAAAAACACAACTGTGATTCAGAAAAGGCATCTCTCAGGCTATCTGTGACAGGTACTAGCTTCAGGTCATTTCAGTCATCTACCACCTGTTTTAGGATTCATTGCATCCAGCTAAAAATCTAAAAGTTAGACATCTAGTCCATATGGTCATGGAGGTTCCCTGTAGAGGAAAGCCACTAACCAAATTAATTGCTCTCTGGAAATATCAATTTTATGATTGGCCCAGATTGGGAATGGTGTTTCGTTCTCATCATTATCACTAAGGAAAGGCTAGATGGTGAGGCAGACGTCTTGCTTTTAGGTGAGTGAAAAACTGCAAGGTAAATTCCACCAACGTGCCTGATTTAGGGTCAGAAACGTCATCCAGTCGTATACTGACTGTATATAGACTGTATATGTCTGCAGCTTGAGTTATTCACTACATTCTTGAATTTAGATGCAAGAAACACGGCTCCAGCAGTGTTGGACATGTAGGTGGTCTGAATATGACTTCACTTGTTTAGTTAGTCACCTTGTGAAGAAAGTGGAGAGTCTTGCTTTTTTTCCCTTCACTGCTTTTCCCTGCAGATATTGTTTCAGATCCTAGACTAGAGTGTTAAAAAGATTCAGTGTAATTAAAGCTATTCCCAAACTTCAAAGAGCAAAACATATTCAGTGTGAACAGAATGGAGATCTAACTAAAATATGAGTGTGGGGTAGTATGTTCCTGCTTTTCATTAATAGTCAGGTTTCTGATCTAATTGATTTATTTCCACTAGATGTTAGTGCCACTAATTGTTGGATGCAATAATGAGAAATTAAATCATTTTAACAGAGATCTGAACACAATGTTCCATTCTTCAATCCACAATCCCTCCAGTAGTCCTGTAATTAACTTCTAAAACCTTAATAAAATCTTAATGTAAATGGGAATACACCACTGACCTCAAACAAAGCCAACTTTTACTCATGTAATATGACTAGTCGCAGAACAAACCAGTAATTTTCCTTCATTTTACTCAGCAGAAATTGTTTTTTTCCTTCCTCTGTCTCCTCCTTTTCTTGTACTTGTTCTGAGTTCTGTAGGGATTAGAGATCTGGTAGACTCCACAAACAAAGGAAATATTAATCAAATATATACAGTACACCTCTGGATTACCTATTCCTAGTTTCTGCTAAGGAGTTTTCCATATTTAAAGCAACATTCAAAATAAGCATCATTTTTCAAATGATCACCAATGTTGGTGTACTATGATGATACCAGAAAGGAACACTTAAGTAGTTTAAGGAAAAGAATTATTAAAGTCAAAGGGAAGCATAAAAATTAGGCTTATCTAGCCTGGCAAAAGAAAGACTGAGATGACAGAATAAACACATTTGCTCTTTGCAAACGTACCAGAGGTTAAACATTGGGTCCCGGCTCTTTCCAGATACTGAAAACCATTGAAAAACTGCCTGTCCTGAGTCAGCTTAGGCAGAAAATTAAAAATGGCCTCCTGACTGTTAGAAAACAGGTTTAACTGGACCTCAGTGGATTGAGGAAAGAAAACCTGGATGGTTTCTCTTATGGAGCATTATCTGTTTCTGCAAGATAGGCAAAATATCGGCAAAAGGGGCTGGACTCTGTGACTATCTCTAGTTCTCTGCGATTCCTATATGAACATACGAAGTCAGCACTAAAGGCCACTGCATTCATAGTCTCAGTTTCAATGCCAGATCCAAATCAGCTTACAATCAAACATCTGTGGAAAAGTAGACCTTCGTGGTGGCAGACAGCTGTTAAAATTTCTGTTCCCCTTCCTCCCGACCGCACTATCAGCCTACAGGAAAGCTGCAGAGAGGAGGCAGTGTTTCTGCTGTTCCTTTTGGAGTTTCTTGGTTTGGTTTAATAGTTAATCATCTCCGCTCCTCCCAATTTCCATATACCTATCTGCCCATGACTGGTATTCCAGACAAATCCACACTCCCCACCTTGCTTTTCCTTTCCCTTTTTCTCACCTCCTCGTTGACCTGTCTTCCCATCCCACTGACAGAAGCAAACCCAGGAGCCAGCTGCAAGTCTGAGCCCTGCAGCAGGGACCTCGTCCGGCATCGGTTTAGAGGTAGTGACAGGGGAGAGAGGCTGATAACAGCAAAAATAACGAGGAACTGATGGGTAAGGGAAACAACGCTATTTCAGTTTATTTTCTGGACTAGTTGTTTTTCGGGATGCTATTTCGCAACAGGAAGAGTAATAATTTTTAAAAGTAGATTGATCTGGGGGCCTGTTGAGAATAGAGCTAAGAATGTTCCCCTAAATTAAATACTTTGCTGAACGGGTGAGTTTATGTTTAAGTGGGCTTGGTTTGGGAAATGCTGATACAAATACTGGTAACCATACAAGAGTAAAGAGGGAAAAAAAGGGAAAGGAAAAAGAAAAAAAAATATTGTTTATTCTTCCAAATAAGATAGATAGCTAATTTATTCTGCAAATTTTAAAGGATAATAATCCTTGTCAGCTGAGATTTCAGAAGTGTATTGGTGGATAGGCTTTACTTAAAATATACTTAAACTTTGAAAATACTATATAAATACTATGCTTTATTTATTTCCAAGCAGTTAAAGGGAGAAATTGTATGAAGATACTGATAAGGTCAAGCAAGCACTTTTAGCTTTGACAATACCTGATATTAAGGTCTATAATTGTGAAAATAAACACTATTTTAAGTCCATCTTTGCATGCAGCTCAATGTTAGTCATGGTGTATGTGGCCTATAAATATTATTGTGTACCACAACTTGGTATTTTGTTCTATATCACATTTCTGTAGTGATGATTGAAATAATGGCTACGTGGTTCCTAGGCTGAGGTTATTATTTGGCTGTTAAGCAGCAATAACTTGTAAGAGGGGGTGACTTTCATATAGTCAGTGTTCCTAGAGCCCATCTTTCATTTCACTTGGTTCAGCAGGACCAGCTCAACATATTCATTCTAAGTTACCTCCCCATGTTTCCCCATCAGCTGTTTTTTAACAACTCCTGAATAGTCCTGCACTCACAAATTCAAAGGATAAACCCAGAAACTATTTATCTCTATGGGATGGATGGTCCAGCTCCTCAACAAGCTCTGTGTATGTTAAGGTGAGGAAAGAGCCTTGTGGCTAGAGAGGGACCAGGTCTTCAGCAGTCCCTTCTGGATCATGTTAGCTGTACTCCAAAACATCACCCTGCCTTTTGGTGGTCTAAAAAGAAATGAGATTAGAAGCTGATTATCTCTGACAAAAAGAAAAAGCAGACATTTTGCCTCTTGGAATAGATCCTACAAGGAAACAGCAAAGCAAAAGAGTTTCGTAGAGTGCCCTGAAGCCATAAGGATAAAGCTCTAGCTCGCTGATGGTTTATTGTGATTATGACGGTCAGCTCAGCTCAGCCCTCTATGCAGCAGCTCGTGGTGGGTAAGTGGAATGGCTCTTTCTCCGTGATTTGACACGATGCCATAACATTTGGCATGGCTTACTAGGACCTGCTCTTACTCATAGGAAAAACAGCCTATTGGCTTCAATTTTCACAGCACATTCCCTCTCTAAAACTTTGTTAGCAAGATTATTTTGACTGTAATCAAGGATTTTTTTTTCATTCAAGTAACTGAATTAAGTCACGGAGGTGGTGAACCACCTAGGGAACTTTCCAGAACGGGTGAGCCCATGCAGTCTCCACTTCTCCCTCCCACCCTACACACACACACACACACACACACACACATTTTATTTATGACTTTGCTTCCACCTGTGCTGACATGGCTGGGAATTTACAACAGTACTGAAAATGTTACAAGCAGTACCTCAGAAATTCCACATTTCACTGAGCTGCATTATTATGGAACATCTGTCACGCAGCCAAATGCTACGTCAGCCCCATAATTGATTTATGGCAACATCTGGGGGAATGGTTGAGGAAGAAGTGGAAACCAATGTCCACTCTTGATTTCAGTGTTTCAAAGAAATTAAAGGTGGTAGAAGATTGACAAAGATAAATAAGCAATATTGTTAAAGTGATATATGTTAAATATTACCAAAAAATAAAAAAGTCATCACTTTTTACAGGCAGGAGAATAATCATGGCCTTTCCAGGCATGTTTTAACTCAGCTATATAAAACACCTGGCCCCAAATTCAGACTCTTTTTTTCCCTGAGGAAAATATGAAGCTTAAACAGGAAGCTCACACAGATTCAAAACTTCTTTGTGAAAGGCCTCATTAAAAAATAAAAAAGAAAGAAAAAATCCATCAAATTTATATAGTAGTTTCTTTGTGATCACTATAAAGTATCTGCACAAATCCCTATTTGTCCTTTAAAGAATGATTTGTGAGGAGAAAGAAGGTTCAAGACAGTTGAAGAGATGGGAAAGTGCGGGTGGAGGTAAGAGGAAGGAATGCACTTCTCAAACAGCATTTCAGCTTCTGCTCCTACACTTTGATGATTGAAATTCTCTCTGCAATACAGAGCGATGCAGAAGAAGAGAGGAATATATTTGTCGATACTGAATGTGATTTCAATCATCCTGCAGCACAGTGCTGTTTTTTACTTTAAAAAAAGTTGATCAAACAGCATAAAATCTAAGAAATTTCCTTAGCTGCTTCGTTATAGAAGTCTGTGTGGTGCAGCATTTTATTTACACTTCACAATGGGAAGAATGACATGGACCCTTCATATACGGCTCGCTGGGTTATTCTGAAAGCCTAGGGACAGATTTCCTACAATGCTCAAGGGAACGGTGATCAGAAAATTTCTAATCATACAGCAAAAAAATATTAAGGTTGATGCACTAAGACTAAGGAAGCTTGTTGAGTCAGAGCTACTTAGGAGGAGAAACATGCTCTGGCAGTAAAGAGAATTAACCTGCAGGGCCCTGCCGAAGCCAGATCAAATAGATCTGAGAGGTATGTGTGGTGAGGAGACACCAGCCACAGCTCTACCCGGGAGAGCTCCCATGTCTGTTCTGTGCTGCCCTAATAGCGCAAAGGGCTCTGCTTCCTGGGCTTCAGTTCCACTTGGAATATCAAAGGCTCATTAAGATTTTAAAAATAAAACAAGAAGTAATTTCAAATTGAGAAATCAAAGTAGCTCATTGTTAGTATGTGGAATTTTTTTTTTTTTTTCAGAAATTTTTTGATGTTCTGAAGTAAAATGAAATGCTTTAAGTGACTTAGCATCAGAGTTGTCACATATTCAGCTTCTCCTCTTTTTTTTCCTCTACTTTGAACAAAAACACTATTTCAGATGAAACTGATAGACTGTGGTGGCAGGTGGAAGAAACACAGGTTGTTGTTAAAAATCAAGCAATATTCAAACACTTGCTCTTAAAAAAAAATAAAAAGAAAAAAAGGCATGAAAGAACTTCAGCTTACACTAAAGCATGGTTTTCTTCATTAAGTCAACACAGCTTTCTAGTTAGTTATATTTTCCATCCCCATCACTTTGCCATTCTACCTACTGTGTGGTCACAGTTACGTGAAATTTAACTCATTTTAAGCAACATTTTACGCACGGTTTTTGTCCCCTTGCCAAAACCTGGGAGCAGGCTCACGTCTCCCTGCTTACGGAGCCGCTTTCATTAGCTTGCAGAGGGAGCTCATCAGGGAGAGCACCCGTTCCCCTTTCCCGGGGGAAGAGGAACGGGGAAGGAGGTTTCGCTAATGAAGAGCACAATCCACGTGTGGCCAAAGCCGGGCCCTGGCGGCTGCAGCGGCAACGCTTTCCCAGCGCTCCCAAATCCGCAGCAGGTAGCAGTGCCAGCACAGATTACTCTAAGCCAGCAGAGCAACTAGTTTCTGTGACAAGGACTGGCAGGTCCTCCAGCAGCACTGTTCAAATAGCAACTTGTCTGCAGTTGTGTGAGTAAAAAGCTACTGTGAAAAGCCATTGAGCGAATTCCTCTTTCTGAGGGGTGCTGCAGTTGTTATATGATGCCAATGGACCGAGTATTTTTGTGCTCCCTCGCTGCTTCTCAGCCATGTTAGACAGTCTGCAAAATCTGCATGCAGTGAGGTAGGTCACGAGCGAACTGAGGCAGCTCGTGATGGCAAATGCAGGGAAAAAGAAGTCCAGAATCAGTGTGAGACTGAGAAACAGTTTGAAACATATCTCAGCATGGGAAAGCGTGTACATCTCTTCAAGCACAGCTCTCCCCAGCATCTGGGGGCTCATTGCCACAACAATTCTGCCCTATGCGGGCTAAGCAGCAGACAAGTATCTCACCAAGTATCTCCGGCTCAAACATATCCTGCGCTCTGCAGAAAAGCTACAGCTGCTCCATTCAGGGACTGATGGAGTGGCTGCTATAACTTCCTGATAACCTTATTGGGATGTGTTAACAGAAAAACTTTCCCAAACCTGCACAAGTGAAGAGGATTATTCCAAACTACTGCATGATATGGCAGGAACCAGTATGCCTTCCTGCCCTACATCCTTACCTCTCTGACTACTTTCCTTTCATGCAGCATGCCAGCAGGTCAACAAGGCACACTTAGATATTGCATATTAAAAGGAAAAAAAATCAGTATGAAATTCCACCTTTGGTAGATGAATAAAGAATAAAATCCTCATCGCTTTGTTACAGCATCAAATGGGACATAAAGAAAGCACCAGTGGCCATTTTTTCAATATGCCTTTTCCTTTAGATTTCTAGAATAAGTAACTAGAAACAGGATTGGTGCCAAAGGTAGCTTCCTTAACTGCACAGGAACTGATGCACATTTTAATCATTTTGCCTCAAAAGAACCCCAAACCTTACCCTTCAAGAAGCTGCTGTTTCAAGTGGCAATATACGCAGTACCCAAGTTTTGATTATCTTGCAGTGGATCCAAGGCCAGGGCCTCTCCATGCAGACCTACAAAGGAAGTGCTGACAGAGAGTAGGGCAGACAGCGGATTGCACAATGCAACAGAAAATGATGGACTAAGAAGACTATGTTAATTCCAAGACTTTCAAAGTAAAGGTATGTATGCGAAATCTCTAAGTCCATCCTATATTCTGAGGATCTTATTAGTTTGGTCAAGCAACCAAACCTATAGTTTCCAGTGAAATCATATTTGAAATTTGAATAATTTAAAATTATTCTCCACTGAGTTGAGAGTATGCTGTATACCTGTGCTCAGATGGCAAGCTCCTGCATGGTGTTTGTTGACAAACAGTTCACAGTGAACGGTCAAGCCCAACAGGTATAACAGATGCTTGTGGAGAAGTGATCACTGAAGATTATTAAGTACTACGAGTAGTCCATAATCTACAGAGGAATTTGTTTCTGTTCTCTGCTGCGTGGAAAATAGTATCTTGGATTCAAGTCACAAAACTTAAAATTATTTTTCAAGCAGTGAATTTAAATCACCATCAACTACTCTCAGGTCTTGTTGTCCCATGGCAATCTTGAGTCACATTGATACTTTATGATATAGTGGACCCCATGGACCACATGACTCTGGGAAACTATACATCACACCAACAATATTTAGTCTGAACACAAACACGGAATAACAAATGGGTCTTGCTTCTTGTCTAGCAGAAAAGGGTATTTTGGATGCAGCAAAATATAACTCTTGAGATGACAGGTTCTTTGGTACATAGCTGTTTTTGGCATTTTAGGGCACAGAGAATGAGTGGAATTAAAATACACAAAATGTATAGTGGAGTCCATGGGAGCACATACAATATTTTATAGATATTATATATGCTACCTGCTCACTTATGCATTTACTGTTGTTCATACAGGAAACCCCTAAAGCAGGGGTGAGGCTGTTGCCCGATGCTCCCCCTCCTCAACCACTACTGATTTAGTGCCTTTAACCACGCCGTGCCCCGTAAACTGAACACATCTGTCCTCGCTCGCAAAGGCAAGCAAGGAAAATGGAAAGGGAGGATGGTGGGTTACCAAAAAAGGGTCCTTAAAGAGCAGAGGAGCAGTCTGTGCTACAATATGCGTGTTTTTCCTCTCTTCACTAAAAAGGCTGAGATCCATCCCCATCTTCTTTTTACATAAAAGAGAGAATTTGATGGAGCTGATAAATAAAACCGTATCAGGAAAGTCAGATACGTGCTCTGCCGTAACATGGGAAATACATTTAGAACAAAGAAGGGAGATGTCATGAATCAAGAACATTCCTGCAACGTGTAACCTCTCTACCAAGAAGCCCTGAAACCAGCTGGTTCAGTTTCTGTCCATCCTTACACTTGAAAGGAAAGCTCAGCTCCCAGGTATGTTCTGGCCTAAGGCTGGCAGAATGCAGGTATCAGCAGTGTAAATCTTCACAGATGTTTACTGGATTTGGAATATTAAGCCTCAGTTTTTAACTTCTTTGAAATACTTGGGAGGAGAAAGGCCTGAATATTGAAGAAATTTCTGAGATTGGAATAAAAACGTTTGAGGAGGCTATGGATCCTCAGCTGGACGAGCAGCAAGGCTCTTCGAGAGGCAGTTTGGGCCCGCATCCCCAACACTGTGGCACTATCAAGATCCATTTAAAAGAAAAAGAAAAAAAAGGAATTTTAAGTTATAATTTTTGGTCCTGAGTTTCAAACTTTATGTTTTGAAATGTTCAAGATGATGGTAGCAGTAACATACAGGCTTCAGTGTTGAGACTATGCCGGTATCCCCCAGGGTCACCTCGGAGAGAGCATCCAGCTGGTTTCGGTCAGGAAACGGCTCCTTCAGAGCGCTTCTGCAAAACAGGTAACTCCACAGAGCATTAAAAATATTATTCAGTTCTTGCAGAAACCGCACACCTCACTGTTTGTATGAATTTAGCTGGTAGAACACTGCATTGTGTAACATATTAAGGGAATGCTGCCTTTAAGAACATTTTACAAGCAGTAAGTTAGCCCGTGACACCGTTCAGGTTGCTGCCAGCCATAAAATGGCAAATTGTTGGGTCATTCCACAATGCCGATGCTTCACTCTAAGAATCTCTTAAGACGGAACAAAATATTTATTTATTATTGGCTGTAATTTATCACATCAACCTAGGGCTTTAGCTTCCTGCCATATAAACGGCCAAATACGATTTTTCCTTTTTAGAAAAGAACACTCATGAGCACTTATTTCCATTTCCTGGGTATTTAGGGCATCAAGTAAAATTGTATCCATTTGTATTTTTAGGATGCTGTTTGAAAATTAATGGGAAGGATCTAAAATGCAGTCATTGACCCTGAACTCATTTTGGTGCAAGGATTAGAGGGAGGCTGAGCTCTGTATCCTCTCCAAAACTCAGTCCAAAATATTTAAGAAGGGGCAAAGATGAAAGGGGAAGACAAAAAAAAGTGATATTGTTTCCACTACCAATCCTCCCCTCCTTCCTTCACTACACAGAAGACAAATTTAAGTTTTTTTTTTTCTTGATGGACCTTTAACATGGATTGTAGGCTCAAATATTCATCTTAGAATTCAAAATATTACTCACTGTTTTTAACTTTCCTTAAGTACGTGAAAAAAACACTGCTTGGTTACAAATGCAAGCTATCATGCCCCTTGCTTTGTTCCCACCCCCAAAAATGGGGTGAGGGGAGGGAAAAAAAGAGATAAAATACCTTGATTTATTATGAGAATCAAATTTAAGATTTTTTTTTTAAGCTTTGTGCTTAACTCAGGAAAAAATAATCCCTTTCATGCACTTAATTATAATCAAGTGCCCATATCAATGTCACCACATCACCACATCTGGCAGCAATGAAGACAAATTAACAATAGGAGTCAGAAAATCTGTCAATATGATAAACTAAAGCAGACAAAACGCATTCTCTGCGCTTACACCACCGGTGACTTAAGGATGGATTAACTTCCTGTCTCTAATACTGGCACCTAAATTGAAGGGAAATTTTCATAGCAATCTGGGTACCAGGTTTCTGGCTACAAACAAGAGAAAGCCCTGAGCTCAGCTACATTCTGCAGCAAAGCCTTTGCTCTAGCTTTAGCCACCATATCTGTGGTGGCCTATTCTAACAGCTGCTCCTAATTTAGTTTGAAAGAAGAGATTTGACAACTATGTAAGTTTGCACCTTCAAAGCATACAGACATAAAAAGCCGATGTCCTGTAATATTAACCATCTTGGAGTCACACTGTTTTAATGCAGTGATGACAACACTATTCACAGCTTTTTAAGATATTAGGCATCTGTAGATAGAAAAAACAAAAGAGGGTGTTTCCACTTAGTTTTAATTACTATCTTACAGCAAGCAATCCTCTATGACTTTTATAGTTAAAGGCATTGGGTTCACTAGTGCAAATTTAAACCAGCAAGAATTTATAATCTCTTGACTTGACAAATACTTGACTGAACAACTGAATAAAGAACAGACCTCATTTATCTGTAACCAGAAAAGGGCAGCTGAATAAAGAAGTTAAACTAAAGAAAATATTATCTTGTACTTGGATTACCTTCTTAGGTTGTGCGTGGAAGTGACTGCAGAAACTGAAAAGAGGGAGAAAGGGTATGGGAAAGCAAAAACTTGGACATGCATTGAGTATTTGGCAAATGTTTAACACTAAGCCACTTTAAAAAAAAAAAAAGAGTGATGGCACCAGGCAAACATCCAGTGCCTTTTTTTCCCCCCCTCTCCTTTTACTAAATTGCTTGCTACGTATCTGCGGACCTACTGTGCGTATCCCGCAGCAGATGCGTGCGCTCTGTTTGCACGCATGCACGGAGAGACAGCTGGTGCTTCAGCCCCGGGTGCATGCAAATGCACAACGTGTGCGTGCACAGATGAGAATGGGAATTCAGAAAGTGGAGGATTTGCATATTTTTTGGCACAAATACCTTCAACCTACCTTGCCAGCCACCTGCACTCGTGGCAGGAGCACACCCACCTGTAGGAGCTGAACATATTTAACACAGAAAATCCAGAGGCACAAATTTTAGACAAATAAAGAGGTAAACAGGCAACAGAAGGCAGCTTAAATACGCAACACGTATTTTCTGTACCTACAGACATAAAATTCACACTTTGCATTCTTCATACACTAGTGTGGTACTGAGACCACATGGCAGCATATTTTATTAAAAGTAATGTGCAAATAAGATGCATGATACCTGCAAACAGCATGGAGTTTCCATTTGTAAAAGGTACAAGTAACAGTACAAAATTAGAATACCTACTACGCATTTCAATAAAATGAAGTCTGACATAGAAATACATATGCTGTATTATTTACACCATTAATTTACAAAAGATATTTGAATAAACAAAGATATAAAATAATTAGAAATATAGTATTTTATAAGGAATGTCTTCCCAGTATAAAAATTAAAATATTTTGGCAATTCTTGTTTATTTGAATAAAAATGCATTTATTTGTTCTGAATTGTGTCATTTCTTTCTTCCCTTCTTCCTTTCCCTTTTTAAATAAAATTCCACACTGAGGTAGTACATCAAAATATTTCCTTGGTTCCAGAAATCAATGGTAAATCCGAAAGGAGCTATGTATCCAAATCACAAGGCTGGAAAGTAGAAGTCCTAAAGTTTTCCAAGGACTGTTTGTAAGTACAAATGCTATTTTCTCCTCTAGAAAGTGTCCTTTCCCTCTCATCTTCTTCTGCCTCTGAGTCAAAGTCCAGTGAGGCATGAGGATTATTATGGGACGTTTTTGATTGGTAACTTGCTGGCTGTCTACAGCTTGAAAGAGAGTCCAGCTGAGGCCTCCATAAAGGCTTCCCAAATGTCCCTGAAAGAGAGTAAATATGTAAGTACAGGAGTAACGGTGCTAACAGCTTTGTGTCTTGCTAATGGCTGAGCATAAGGGAGAACACAAGCCAAGGACAGACTCAAGTGGAAAACAAACAAACAAACAAAAAACAAAACGGAAAAAAAAAAATCACTAAAAGGATTTTTTTTTGTAATTATTATTCTTCCCTCCACAAAAACAAAAGAAAAAAACAGCCAAGTAACATCCCAAGTATAATGCAAGATTCTGCCTGCTGAAACATTACAAACTTTTCCAAAGTAAATGAATTGATAGCTATTCCTGAACAACACAATGTCGTTATCTTTGGTTTTACAACTATTCCCACATTCCCACACCCATTTTTTTGGGTGGGTAGGGGGAAAGGAAGAGGAGAAACACGGATCAGGTTGCAAACACATCACAACATGCTCTAACGCAAAGTCAAAGCATTCTCCCTGTTCCATTCTTGAAAAAAAAGAATGATACACATAATCTGCATGCAGGTGTGGGGGGAAAAGAAAAATAAATAAATAAATAAAACTCATGAAAGATTATATAGCAACCCTCCACCATACAATCTGAATGCTAAGAGAGTCTTTTTTTTTTTTTTTTTCTGGCTAGAAGCTCACATTAATAAAGGTCCTGCCAGCCAAATTCTCCCTTTGTTGCCACCTGTGTTATCTCTTTTCCCACAACTGGCTAGAATAGACATAGCCCCAAAAGAATTTGGCATTTCAGCTGAATCTTTATTAATAATTATCTGCATATAGCAGCCTCCCCACAAATTAGCATTCCTTTCTCTCTTTACCATTGGGAAGGCTCAGCAGCGACACCTCAACAGGAAGGCCCTTCTCTTTTTTGACTAGGAATTGTTGCAAGGCAAGGGAGCTGTAAATGATACTTAAAAGACCTGTTTTCTGAGAAAAAGATCCCGTAGAATGATCCTGAAAAACTCAGATTTTATAAGCAACCTTGCACTACCACCATTAGGAACTTTTGTTTCCAAATAGACATAACTCTTAGTATGCACATCTGCTAGAAACAAAAGATTTTTTAGAATTAAAGAAATATGTGGTAGAAATACCACATATTTGCTAGAAATATGGTTTCTAAACAAAGGTTTAAAGCAAAGCTGTAATTTCAGAAGTTACTAAAAATGGATTTGGATGAGGTCCATATCTGCATCAGTGCTCTGCAGAGCAATTTTGCTCCTAATACAAGATGAAAGGATGTGCTTCACACTATGAGAGTTACAAATGAATTCCAGGTTCTTAAGGTGAAAAAAAAAAAAAAAAAAATCCAAGCTGTGAACTTTTTGGCTTATGCACCAACATGTTAATGATAACTGTTTTTACTCGTTGCAACTGTAGAGGGGCAAAAACGGGGCAAATTTGAATGTAATGATACTGAAGACATGACTCCCACAAATAAAGAAGACAAATATATTAAGTCTTCCTCCACAGCTGCTACCTCAAAATCTAACCAGAGGTTCTTAGAATGAAGAGGGCTAACGGTTATGAAGTGCCCAAGGCTCTGAAGATACAAATTGTGTGGATGGTATTCACAAAAGAAGCAGTTCCGCAAAAATCTTCAGGTCAGCAGGGAGTATGAACCAACCTCAGAGGTTGAATTAGCTCCTGGGCTACCCCTTCACGTGGAAGACCTCTCCTCAGGAGGTGGCTCCTCAGGAGGAGCTACATCTGCCCAGTCCCAGCCCAGCTATCCTGGGAAGGGAGCCAGGAGACCCTGTGCAGGGCCTCTGCCAGATGTCATGGCATCTGCAAGCCTTTACGGTCTGAACATCTGGCTTTTGAAGGGGGGAAAAACTTGGGAGTTTCCACCTCCCTCCCCAGAGAACAAATGTGCAGAGAACAAAGAGGCCAGTGATGCAGATTCCCACCAGTTCGTGCGCAGGAGCACGGCCTCCAACCCTGTTGACACACGAGCCAGGAACGCACGGTATCAGGCTCGCATTTGGCATGTACATATCATGGGGATGAAAGCAACATGTGTGTTTATATGTATTTTAAACAAACCAGTCCAACCAACCCCCCAAAATTAGACAGCTTCAAAGTTATAGCAACACTTTTCCCCTTCTCTGCTCCCCACTGCCCATCTCCTCCTGCTACTTCAGCTGAAGTTGTAAAACCCAGAGTTAATTTTTTGCCATTCACATCTTGAGAAAATAAGAGAAAGGAGAGCTATTCAGGCCTTTTTTTTTTTTTTTTTTTCCTTCACAGTGCCTCACTTCTAAAGGTAAATAGCTTTGGCACACAGTGTTATAGTACATGCTTACAGACAGAGTCAATCTTCACTCCTGCCCCAGCCCTCCTCAATGCCTTACACATCTTTTGCCCATTAGCTAAAGATATGTGCTATGCCTGAAGTTGAGAAGATGCATTTAAGGAAAACCAGAAGAATCCTATCATTAACAGATATCTGCCAGATAGAAGATAGAAGTCACACCACTGAAGAGAGGGATGTAGGAAGAATTTTAAGTGTGACTTCTGTTGCTTTTTATGTTTTGTTTTTTATCTAAGATACTAAGATCTCTTGGTAATCTAAAAATCTGCTCATTCTGTAGCTTTACTCCAATTACTTTTCTCTTCCTGAACTTCCAACATTTGGGACTTTCTATCTAATGCTGCTTAGAATCTAGGTTATCTAAGAGCAGAACAGAACCAACAGTTAGACTTGGGAGAGAGCTACTCATGGAACTACCATGTTTGACCTAGGAACTCCTTAGATATTCAGCAGTACTGTCTGAGCACACTCCAAACTGTCCAAACTTAAAGATCAAAAAAAAAGTCCATTTCCCAACTGGCTCCTGGTACAATCCCAAATTCTCAGCATCTACCTGTCCTTGTATCTGTTGCAGTAGAGCACCTGTACATTCAGTTCTGCATCCCTGACTGTGCTGTGCATGCCTTAAAAATAGACACTGCAGNTACCATGTTTGACCTAGGAACTCCTTAGATATTCAGCAGTACTGTCTGAGCACACTCCAAACTGTCCAAACTTACAGATCAAAAAAAAAGTCCATTTCCCAACTGGCTCCTGGTGCAATCCCAAATTCTCAGCATCTACCTGTCCTTGTATCTGTTGCAGTAGAGCACCTGTACATTCAGTTCTGCATCCCTGACTGCATGCCTTAAAAATACACACTGCAGTAATATAAACTTGTTCTGCAGTAACTAGAGTTGTCAACTCTGGGGAAAACAAAACAAAACAAAGAAACACATGCTACCACATGCTAACACATGCTAAACATCAATAAAACTCCCAAACTGCTTACCCCCAACTACTTCCTGTATATCTACCTTTCTTGAAAGTAACTAGAATTCACATGTTTCATTATCTTACATTCAATGAGACAAGCAGATAAGAGACCCACACAGAATTGAACAAAATTATGTTTTTCACAGTGCTAGCTATATGAATATCAAAGCACCACTACAGAATTACTTGTTGTAGAAGGGAGGAAAGAAAAAACTGTGAAATCAATTCAGAATAGTACCACAAGGAACAAGAGATAACAATACTGACAGCTTGAATAAAAACAATAGGTAGAACATACCCATGAAAGTGCTGTTATTGATAATAGATGAGGCCTCCAAACTTCTATTTAAATCAAAAGGGTCTGAATTCAGACTTAGGCTTTTTAGTCCAGTTCCTTCATTTCGAGTATAAGTGGAATTAGTGGGCTTGCTAGTTGTTGCCGGAGTTCCAGTAATGCCAATGCCTTGGTCAAAGGCATCTTCCAGTGGAGGAGAGTACCGACAGCATTCCCTTTTCTTTAAACATCCAGACTCGTAAGGGTCCAAGCACGCTGCTCTTTGGTCAGGGCTGCAACCTAAAGAAAGGGAGAAATTCTCTATATAGATTATATAGATTTACTATAACGCAAGATGAAAGTAGGACCAACACGTTCTTTCAACTTACTTGTGCTGTATGCTTCAAAAGTCTCAGAACCATACGTGTTTCCTTTCAGATACACAGTCCCCGAGGTCCCCAGATAGTGGCACAGAAATGGTTCCGCAACGCCCTCCAAGTCTGTTTCACTGCCATTATCTAGATGGCAAATGCCTTAAAAAATAAAATTGCCATGTAAGAATATGGTTCTTTCTTAAGCTTTAACTGATGTCTTCCTGAGTTTGTTCATTTTAGAACTCTATCTATGCAACCACATTTCACAGAAAAGTTACAGCTTCCTTAAGTTTAACTCAACTTTCTAGTGAGAAGTGATTAGTTCATTAGTTTGACAGGGAATGTGCTGGACTTTATCATGCAGTCCTTGGATAATGAAACAAACCTGCTTGCCAAGGGACTTTCTTCCCCTCGGGCATTGGAAGTCGGGGTCGTGCTGGGCCACCTAGGGTGCTCCAGAGCACGGTCCAAGTGACAAAGTTCTGGATGGGGGGATCTGAAGGCATCACTTGCGTCTGAGTAGCTCAGCGTCGCTGCTGCCTTTCAGCTCAGCAGTTCCTGAGAGCTCCAGGCACGCTCTGCAGAGAGGCAGTTGTTCCCACTACCTAACAACTGCAGAGCTTTCTCTCCACTATTCTGGCCCCACCTGCCCCAACCATTGCTCCTGATGGCATCTCTACCTCCAACTCCTTCCAACTTTTACTTCCCTAACCCAGGTATGAGCTAGATTCTCGAGGACCAGATGCATACATGTTAAATACTGCAGTTTTTAACCAGCAGCTTCCTCAAGTCCTTTCATTGATCCCCAAGCCTTTGGGGATCAATGAAGATGGAAAAATCCTTCACTGGCCCCAAAATCTTTTCTAAAAGGAAAGCTTAATTAGTTGTATTACACTCTTACCTAAGTTTTACCACCCATCTCTACATACCATTACAAGCACCCTTTCTGAGCTAAAACAGAGGAAGACATGCTTGCTATAATTCCTTGTGGACTCTCTTGCTTTGGAAAGGTATTAATCAGTTTAAAGTAACCCTCCAGATCAGAGGAAAGAAATGCCATGATTCAAGGAAAGCCATAGTGTTATCTGTATGAATAGAATCAAGTCTGTTATGAGCTTGTTGATAAAATCACACGCATTAACTCTCTCTTAAACATCAGTGAAGATGCTTCATTGGCGCTACTTCCATTAATTAGGAAAACATTAGAAAAGCTGCAGATACTCAGGTAACATGGAAAATGTGCTTAACATTTTACACCTACCATTACTGTCCCTCTGCTGTAAGAAATATCCTCCCATGGAAGATGTGAGGAACTGATGATGACTGCCATTTTCAGATGCACCATACCCATCCTGCCTTTCAGCCAGTGTCCCCTGGGATGACAGGTAACTCGGAATGTCAGCAGGCAAATTTGTTTCATCTGTGGTGAAGCAAAATATGCAAAAAATGTATGAACATATTTCAGTATTTCTAGGACCATTTTTATATTTGCCCACAAGTGCTGAGGATAGCAGGCAATTCACTCTTCTGAGTCAGAATCAAAACGTATGAATGTTCCTATAAGAAAGTCAATGCAGATTAACCACAAACACGTTTCTTCTACTTTTTTTACTATCCTGTGAAACCTTCAGTTTACACACCTGTATTTGTGATACTGCAATCTTCATTTCTTCTTCTGGTGTGGTAGATGATGACCACCCACACCAAGGAAGTGCCCACCACGCAGCAAACCACAGCTATGATCACAATGCCAACTGTAGCCCAGCCATCATCATCAAGGGACTGGGCAATGTTTTGGGGAGAATCACAGGTGGGAGTAGGAATTACATTAAGACGGATGTTGCCTCGCTCGGTTCCAGCCGTGTTCGACATTTCGCAAGTGTACTTCCCAGCATCTTCAACATCCGTATCCACAATAATCAGTAACTGGTTGCCAGCAGCAAAGAAATGTCTTTCTGTTACCACAAGAGGGCTGTCATCCTTGGTCCAGTTCAGCCGGGGGAGAGGGCTGCCACCAGCAATACACTGCAAGACGGCGGTTTCACCTCTTGTTACAGTTCGATCCAGCAAAGGCCGCAAAAAAGACGGCGTTTCTGCAAAGAGAGCATAAGCTTTATGCTCTACATGACCTTGCAGAAATGGGAACATGTCCCTCTCCTTCACAGTTAAACAGGAAAAACTAAATTAAATGCATCAGTAAGGCCTAATGAAGCTTACAGTAATTCTCTCAGGGAAAATGCATTTGAGGAGTTTAAACTAAAAGCCTGCAGTTTACTTGTCAATCGATCAAACATAGATGCTTGCTTTCTTTTCAAAGGTAAAAAAGTCAAATCACATATGATCAAGAATTCAAAGAATTAGGTTAGAAAGAGTGACAAAATGACAGGAAACAAAAGTTAACTAAATATCCTGACTCTACGCAACAGCCCATTTTTCTTTTTTCTATCTTGCTTCTTTTTCTTTTTTCTACATATTAAATGCTGTTTCAAATACACAATGAGAAATGAAACATAAATAACTTTTGTAACTGTGTATTATAATAGTGATTGTGTTCTGGAGTATATTATTCTTACCTACAGTCATATATCAGTAAGAAATATTTCACAGTATTGCTATTTCTATAAAATGCTTTGAAAAAAATGTATTATCTTTAATCTGTATATGATTTCTTAAAAGTGCTCAGCAATGCTTATGCTCTTCAAGAAGATTTATGCCATTAATGGCTGACAATTTCTTACCTAAGACTGTCAGTGTTGCATTAGCCGAAATGCTTCCAGCAGTGTTTTGAGCTGTACAGCTATAAACTCCTGTGTCCTCAATTTTCACATCAACAATGAAGAACATATCATCTTCAGGCATGACGTGCATACGCCTCTTGCGTGCAGCAGGAAAATCCGTGCCACCGTCTTTCTGCCAAGCAATCTGCGGGACAGGGTGCCCGACGGCAGCACACTCTAAACGTGCCGTGGCCCCAGCACGAATGGTTAAGTCCATGGGGATCTTCGTAAAGGATGGTAGCACTAAAGAAAAGTGAGCAGTACTAAAATGAATAATGAATGATAAACAGAATACACCTTTATTCTTTTGCACAGCACATTATTTAATATTTTTCTTGTTCCTATAAATCTCTGAAAAACATACAACTTAAATTTACCAGGGACAAATAGGGAGGGAGTTGTCAAGTATGTGAGACCACCTAGATTAAAATCTGATCTTTCCACAGTACTGGATATCTTGATACAGAGCGTAAACATGCATCTCCTGTGAAGAAGGAAAATATGAACATTTTCTCATCATGTTGCATAGGCTCTGTCAGATTTACTTTAAATTGCATTTTTGTCCTATACTATCACCTTAAAGCATTCAGCAAAACGGAGATGATTAGAACATGAATAGTGGTCTTGGGACCAGACACATCTTAAGAAATCATCTCAGGGTATTAAGGGACCTTCTAAAAGAAAAAAATGAATACAATTGGAAAAGAAAATGTACATATAACTAGATCAAATGATTCTTCCTTTAAAATTCATAAACAGAAAGTAACATACTTACTGTTGACTATAAGCTTGGCTTTGACAGAGTAGGATGAGCCAAAGTGATTTGAAATAACACACTGGTATTTCCCTTCACTGCTGAACTCAACATTACGTAGCCGAAGGATGGTGGTGTATTCCATCACCTCTCCTCCCTGGGCCCGGAGGTGTGCGTAATTCTCCATTTCAGCATCATGCAGTAATTCGTTGTCTTTCTTCCACGCAAAAGTCATTGGAGAATCACTGCTGCTGGCTGCCGAACATACGAAACTCAAATTGGAGCCTTTGATTGCTGACTGGTTTTCTGGCTGGACAGTGATCTGTGGCTTAGGAAAATCATCTGCACAGAGGGGAGAAGAGAGAAAAAAGTAAGACTGAGGAAAAGAAAAATATATGTGAGCTCTGAGGGACCTTTTTAGAAACAGTTTGTAAGCCTTGTTTTATAGGTGTGAGAGAAGAGTCAGACAAGTGTATATAAAGTGGATATATGATACTTTCATTTTAAATTTCATTAGCCCTGGGGCATTTAAAGATGCCATATTTATGTGTTTATTGAGCCGAGTTGTGTCTCATTGACCAGAAAGCAAATTTAGAAGCAGAGTGGGTGTACGGTTTGTTCAACAGCAGCACTAAAGAGGGGAGAACTACACCTTGACACCTATAAGGGCTATGCTGAATGCCAGCCATGAAGCCTACCCTTCACCTTTACAGTACCCCAGGCTGATAAGAATTTTTCTTTATTGAAAGCATAGTTCTGCAGAAAACGGTAAGGTAAAGTCCAGGGTTTTTCCTAAACCCATAAAAGTCAAGTGCAAAAGCCACTGCTCCAGTGATCTGTGGCTTTTTGATCTATCTTACAAATGCAGCAGTACTGAATGCAGGAATTTCAAGACGTTATACTCTGGAAAGGTCTTTGCTACTGAAAAGCTACTGTAAAAGTGCCACTTTGTCAGCTTCCAGAATTAATTGTCTTTTGAGTCTGGTAAGTTTTCCTGCCTTGTACCTATGTGTTAAGCCCTGCAAAACAAATTGTATTACTTGCACAACAAGTTGACAGTTAAAGTAAAACAAACTAAAATACATTTAAATTACTCCAGTAAAAAAAAGAGTGCTGAACACACTTCATTTTGTTTTAGTTCTATTATCAAAAGAATAATAAAATATTTTAAGATGTAGTTTTTCGGAGGTAGAATGAGAGGATCACTTAAATAACTTATATGTTACAGAGTATTTCAGGATAAATCCGGCAATGCCTTTTCTTCCAGAAGAGAATAAAATAACACACATGTATTACACAGATATATATGTCCATGCATCAAGCACAGATACACATAAACACACTTTCTCATTCTCTTTTGAGGAATATATTTCTTATTCTATAGAATATGCCTGACAGCTGTATAATAAAAAACAACCTATTCATCATCTAATGGTACTAAATTTAGCATCATTGTGCTAAATTTAAGTAATAAAGACAGGTCACTGAAGCATCTATTTATTCCTTCCATAGAGTTCTCTTTAGCATGGACATGTTTCACTATTTGTTTCAGCCTAAAAAACAATTTTAGAAAGCATAAATTATATGAACTTTCTATACTTTAGTTTCACAGATATGGAACTCTTGCCTAACACATGCTTTGCATTCAGCAGCTAAAAGAAAGATCACCATCCCCTGCAGTTTAAAAAGTAATATATAAATAATATCTAGGTTAAATCACAGAGAATTTATCACGTGTAGAATATAAACTTCATTAGCTATCTAGCAATGAGTTATTTCCTGCAATGTCCATGTCAGCTTCTTCCTTTCAGCACTAGCTAAATTATGTACCATTCATTATGGACTTGTTATTTAACATTAATATATTAAAACATTTGGCTGTTAATGGAAGGGAAGACATCTAACATTCAAAATATCACTCCCCATCTTGTATGAAGCCATAAGCTTCTACATCAAAGTCTGGAAAACAGAGAAGCAAATTTTAACACATATTAAATCCTTTGCATATTGTTACAGAAATCAAATCATATCAAAGCAAACACTACAAAACCAATCTTTTCGGCAAAATTTGTTCTACGGAGTAAGGAGTAGGGGCCATACTCACCACAGACAAACCCGTCTAGGCTGACGGCAAAGATACTTCTGCCTTTGAGAAGCTGAGGATGGGCACAGCTAGCATTTACAAAGCTCTGAAAGTTGTTCTCTGACACCCACTGTGGTAGCCACTTTAACTGGCAGTCACACAGGAGGCTCGATGTGTTTAAGTGCCTAAGAAAAAACAATTACACATTGAAAACTTGTTTGTGTTTGTTTGTAACACAGATCAACACAGCACAAGTCATAAGGTATAGCTGAATTTTAACTTAATAAATTACTAGAAACTAGTGTTACTTAGCATACATGTGATGATACCATTGTCAGAACTTGTAAATTTTACAAAGAAGAAACGTGCAGTCTTTACTCTCAGTTTCTGTTCTATCTCTGAGCACAAGCAGTTGGCCAAGTTTGTACAGCATTAGTTACAAAACAGCAGACAGCAGCAGGACACACAGAATGGGCCTTTAGGAGAACACCCATAAGGAAGCAGTTCTCAGCATTAAAGCTGAGTAACCTTGCAAGAAAAGAAAGAATTTTGAGTCAAATTTGTTCCCTTGTTTCTACTTCAGTCAGAATTTATACTGGAGAAAGTATTTAGAAATGGGGGATGGAAAGTCAAGCAACAGTTAGTGCTACAGTAACAAGTGCAGAATTAACTATCAGTTTATCTAATCTTTGTGAATTACTACATTCATAGAGAGAAAGTAAAATGTGAAGAAACCAAAGGGATATTCTGCAAAACACTAGATGAGGAGCTGAAGTAGGAGTTCACAGTTTTAGATTAAAATGTAGAATTACCTTAAAAAACAAACAGATTAAGTAATGAAACTCCTCTCTTCAAAGCTTGCAATATTAGCTCTCCTTATATGAAATCAAAAATAATGGATCCAGGGAATATGTTTAAGACATAAATAAAGATACCAACTAGCACAAAAATTCTCAAACATTTCTTGCAGAAAAGGGAGAGGGGCTCTATGCTCTTTTCACGTCGACGTGGATAAGACCTACAGATGCCAGTTCACTCTTTTGCATCTAGAGGAAAACAGATCATCTTTCACTGAAGTGCTAAGAGGATTCTTGGTATTCTTAGAAGGCAAAGGACTAGAGCTCCTTCAGCTAGCCTGATGCATTATTTGTCATATTATCTTCAGATAATAGGGCCGTTGAATAAAATGACTAGATGGGAATTTATACTAAATGATGGGAAAGTACTTCCCAACGCCTCTATACATCTTCATCAGTCCTAATCAATGTCTACCAGGTGTTTCAGAAGAGGCACAAGAATGACAGCAGCACCTCTTTATTATTCTTTAGCTTGCTGCCAGCTTATACAATAGAGCAGATCAGGACAACAGACTTGACTAGGAAAAGCTGATATGAATACTGGGGAGAAATTAGATATATGCAAGAGAAAGAATGAGCTGTGCTTCAAGCAGTGAACAATGATGGTGTTTTCCCTTCAGCAAAACTTGCCTCTCAAATATAACTCATTAATTAACTGGGGAAGAGGGTGAAAGGACAAAACAAAACACACTAAAGGAGTCCATTCTTCCTGGTGACCGCTTCACGACTTCTCTGACAATCTGCCCCTTTGCTACTGTAGGATAGAAGGACCCAATTATAAGCACTGACAACCAGGTCTTTATAAAAGAATTACGATACTGCACTTTACTGGTCCAATAAGCGGTAGCTCAGTTATAGCACTGCTCATATTATAGGACATTACATCAAAGTCTCCTTTATCTATTAAGGATCAGCCAATTTCAAACTGAGGACCCTAGACACCAAATGTAGCAGAAAATGAACATCCTCCCCATCCTATCTCGCTTAAAGTCATCACATGAAAACAATAATAATAAAAAAAAAATTGACATACCTTTATTATGTGATTTCAGAGATACTACAATGAGAATTTATCCCTGCATTACCTCATGAGACTTTTGTAAGTAACACACACACTTACAGTCTATGCACATAAGCATAGATAAACTACCATGTAAATATGCAATAAATATATGAATACATATTATATTTGAAGTGATGTTTTTAGAAAGAAACTTACAATTCTTTTAGTTTCTTCATTTGCAAAAAGGCATTTCCTTGAACTGACATAATTGCATTGTTACTTAGATCTCTATGAGGAAAAAAAAGGAACATTATAAGACAAAAGAAGAATTTGCGTTATATTTCGGAGAAAGATTCAAAAAATAGTTTGTTACATCAGTGATATATAAAAGATTCTTTAGCTCAAGAAACAATAAGACAGTATTAAACAGTTTTACAGCACACAAAATATGTAATGTTTCATTTTAACTCCAAAATTCACATTCAGCATAGCTTCAAAATAAAATAACCTTGCTAAGAACACTACTCCAGCCAAGGTGTGTCCCACTGAAACAGTCACAAGCAAAGTTATTAGTCCTATTTTGTTTCAGTTTGGATACTAACTGACATTTTTCAATTTCTACTACTTACAGGTGTTCAAGTGCATCCAGACCAGAAAATGCTTTCTTTGTAATGGATCTAATCCTGTTTCCTTGTAGTATCCTGAAAAAATATAAATACACAGTGCAAAGCAGATGCAATAAAAGAGGACCAAGGGAGAAAACGNGTGTGTCCCACTGAAACAGTCACAAGCAAAGTTATTAGTCCTATTTTGTTTCAGTTTGGATACTAACTGACATTTTTCAATTTCTACTACTTACAGGTGTTCAAGTGCATCCAGACCAGAAAATGCTTTCTTTGTAATGGATCTAATCCTGTTTCCTTGTAGTATCCTGAAAAAATATAAATACACAGTGGCAAACAATTTTGGCTTTGGTGTTTATTTCCAAACTGTGACTAATGCTCAGCATTCATCCTCTCCCACTGCAGTAAAATATCTCTAACATATACCCGTTTACAACCACCTCAGTCAAGATGTTCAATGTGCACAGTTCAGTGATATATAATATATAAAAACATAAGCATCTTTTTATTTCACAGATGCACATTTGGTATCTTTTCACTACATCGAATGCACTTCTGCATGCTACATTACTGTTTCAAACACTATCCTTGTCATTGGCCCTTCATAATATTTGCCCGTAAAATTAGTAGCACTGCTTATTATGGGAAACCCGCATTCTTTCCCTATATTAGTAATATTTAAAATCTGAATATTTATTTCAGATTAAACTAGAAAAATAAGGATTTTCTTTTATTGTAAATAAACACTTTATAAAACAGAATAAAATTTTAAAATGCTTATGAATATAACAGAATTTTATCAAGAACAAAATGGTAACAGAGAAAAAAACATCTCTGCTATGGAAAACATAACATCTTAAATGCTGAGCTTGTCCCTTGCAACATGTGTAAGCTAAACCCAATACTGAACTAATGGCAAGATATGAATCCTGTATCCATACTCACAGTTTTTTCAGCTTATCCAGGCCAGAGAAAGCACCATTCATATCTTCAATAGTCCATGATATTTCATTGTTTTTCAGATCCCTGTTTAAAGAGAGGAAAACAAAAACCAAATCACAAGAGCCATTAAAAAAAAAAAGAAAAAAAAAAAACCAGCTACAGCTATATCCTTCTGATAGAGCACGTGACATTTAACATAATTTCTAGGATAGCTATTCCGTAGCATTATTTTAAGAGAGATTTTTTCCTGATTACTATTCCATTGAAATTTTTACTGGGAGAGTTTGAAAATCATCTCTTTCTATTGATACTCTAGAAAAAAAAAAAAAATCACAAGAACAAGTTTAAGAATCCTTAGAAAAGACATACACACACCTTGCAAAGATATTCAAAACTAGGAATACCCTAAGAGAAGAATAATAGGACAGGAGGGGATAAATTGTTACTCCTACAAAGTAAAACACTTCTGCAAGATTTTAATACAAGAACAGAGATTTACTAATAATGGAAGAATTTAATGCCCTAGGGCCTCCACAAACTTAATTATCTACAAAATACAAAGGGATTGGAGATATTTGTGAAAAGAATCAGAAGGGTAGGGCTAGAGGAAAAAAAATCCAGCAGGAAATGTTTAAGACTCCGTTCCCATCTGTGAACTCAGACACTTCACAAGTCTCTGACTTCCTCTCTCAAAGGCCTTCATCTCTCTTCTGTAAACTTAATGAATGCAGCATATGACTCTCTGAATTGCGTTTCAGTTAGATGCCCAAGGTGCAAGTACGTGAGTAAAAGCCTAAAAGTAAAATGCCAGCATCCTTTTAAAAGCCTGGAAAGAAAAGCAATCATCTCATTCATCTGATAAACAGATGGGTCACTGATATGCAGTTGGAACATTTTAACAAACCCAGTTATTTTTAGATTCATTTCTTTCTTTTTCACCCTTTCCTTACAGCACAAACTTAAAAAAATAAAATTGTTCAAATGCTTAAAACACTTGATCAGTCAGGAAAACTGCCAGCATCTATAGTAACTAAGTGTTAAAAGTTCTGTCTTCCCATTTTGACTGTAATGGAAAGCATTGATTCAAAAGATATAACTGCAGCCCGGGTCCCTACAGCTGAAGGTAGCAGTGCTGCCTGTTGCCTTCGTAGGGTAGCAGGGCCTTCCTGTGACAATGCTGCTGAAAGTTTGTATCATATGTCCCACAATCTGTTAAATTATTTCTTTCTTTCAGCAATTCTTTCTAGTGATCTTCATTATACAGCTAAAATGATGGTTAAGATGAGACTTCCAGAGATGTAACCTTGTACACAGACTTAAAAGAGGAAGTCCTCCTTCTCTCAAATACCCTGGAAAAAGGTTGGACTGAAAGCAAAACATGCTCATCCAGGGAATTTAACACGAGGTTTTGCAGTTATACATTTCTGTAACAAAAAAAAAAGGAAAGTGTTAGACCTTAAAAATCAATTCTGTCAACTTACAAAGTTTGCAGACTGGACAGTCCCCGGAAGGCACAATCAGCAATGTAGTTTACTTTGTTGTTTCCAATGTACAGTCCAACTAGTAGGCTTAGACCAACAAAGCTTGAATCATCTAACCTTGCTAAATGATTGAACGTCAAATCTCTGCAAGTTAAAGGGAAGTATTTTAGTGTTTATGCTGGAGTGTTTATGATTCAGTTCAACCCAGGTGAATTTTTTTTTGGGGGGGGGGTGCGCGGACACAACGACACTGTTTCCATTACAACTATCACAAAAAAAGCCTGGCACACAATTTTTGGTCATATAACTTGTGTATTATTTCCCATAATTCACAAATTACTGAAGAATGGATTTCTTTCATTTGAAAATGACTGTGTCAAAGCTTTAGTTCAACTGCCACAGCAAAATGAAGTAGTCATGGTTGGCTTCAACTTCTTTCAACAAAATATAACTGTCACACACAAAAAAAGTTGTTGTCACCTTGGAAACTTTGTTACGAAAAATTTACAGATCAGTGGTAAGACGCTCATGCTTTGGCATGTACCCTGCTTTGAAAACTGGAATTGAATAAAAGCTACTCACAGCTCGCTGAGTTTTTGGCAAAATTCCCAGGCATCAGGACTGATCCTGCTGATGGCATTTTGGCTGAGATGGAGTTGCTGCAGCATCAGCAAGCCATAAAGCCAGCCTTTGGTTACCTCTGTTAAGTTGTTATGGTCCAGCTGCCTACACACACAAACACAGACAGACAAAAGACACAAGGTTTGGAAAGTCACTGAACTGCATGCTTTGCCTTGGGTCTACATCTAGCTTAATGGCTACGTATCTGCAGACTCTGTTTACATTTACAGTTGGATGCATGCGTTCAGAATGTGCCATTTTATATTTTCACCTATTAATGCTTGCTGCTTTTCAAACCACTCTGGAACAATTTTATTCAAAAATACCTTTAAATTTTATCATGCAATTCTGTTCATTTTGTGAATATATGAAAATTTACACTTACAGGACCTCCATGTTGGTCAGTCCCCAGAAGGCGCCATCCATGAGCCTAGTCACCCCATTTCTCTGCAGCTTCAATAACCTCAGAGCTGGAAGTCCTTGGAAAGTAAGCCCATCTATTTTTTTTATTTTGTTGCGACTCAGCTCCCTGAATCAATAAATTTTACAGTTAAAGCAGATTTGAATTTACCAGTCGCCAACAACCTTTCTTCACTCCCTCAAAACAAACCTTATTTAAATAGCTAGGCTGCACATAAAACAACAGAGACAAGATATAATAAAATTCAAACATTTCACTGTAATACATTATATTTAACCACACTTATGCTTATGCTATTGGTATTTTGGATAATAAAGGAAAGTCAAAAAATTTTTTTTGATTTTCCAATTTAAAAAAATCTAGAAGGATTAGTCCTGTTCTCACAAAGTAAAAGCAAGTTCTTAGTATTTATCCAGCAGCACAGATACTAATTTTGGCTAGCAATTGCAATGAATGCTGGAAGAAAGAAAAATTTTCAGTAGTGGATAACAATCTAAAAGTAAAAAGTAGGCTGGGTAACCACTCTCCTTTTTTATCCAGAGTCAAGCATTCCTTATACATTCTCCTCCCATTCTCCACAGCTAGTCATAATTGTTCCTTCCTTTCTATAAAGTGGTCATGGCACTCACCCTCATGTTTCTACCCTCCTTAAAGGCTGGAGTCAATGTTTTTTCTTCGCATTTGTGCACAGGACACAAGTCACTGTTTCTAGATATGTTCTTGACCATACCTTTTATTATCATACTTTCTGAAAGCAATTCTTTCCCTTCATTTTTTGTAAACATTAAAACAGAAAAAAACACAGACTGATATAGTGTCCAAAACATTTCCTTCACTTAGTATTTTCTGAAATGTCTCCTTAGAGAAAAATTGCAGTTATCCCTTCTCCAGTCTTTTTTCTGCTTTTAATAAGCAAATGTAATTTTAAAACAAAGACTATTCACAACTCACCCATATATACTTTTGTTCAGTATAAAGCTGCAGTTAGCAAGGGTAGCAGTAATGTGTTTTCTGTGTCTGTCTCACTCTGCCTCTCACTAAATTAAAGGCTAAAGTTCAAGCGCTGGGAAACCTGCAAACAATTAGTCAATTGTAGGTTGCACTTACAGGTGCTGCAGATGGGAAAGTTTAAACATCTTTTGAGGGATTGCTGAAATTTTGTTCCTGTTCAGTTTCAATACTTGAAGTGTGCTAGACAAATTGTCAAAGGTACCAGGCTCCATGGAGGTTATTCGGTTACTGTTAATGTACCTGTTGAAACAATGTCTAGAAGGTTAAATTTACAGTCATTTAATAATTTTTAACAACAAATAGTAAAATGCAAAGCTTTTATGCTGCCTGTCCCCTCATAATTGGAATTTCTTTTATCACATTAATTATAGCTCTTGACAAATCAGCCCATAGTCAAATGGTATTTCAACACCAAAATTGTGCTCTACTCCGCAGGAGCTTATCATTGGCATTAGACAGTGTGCTGTCAAAGGTGAGGATGCTACAACCCCATTACTTTATTTTCACTCAGCATAGTTCTGGCCTTACAGCATTATTGAACAAGGATTAAGGGAAGATTCAAAACAGTTCACAAAACTCCATGTAACACAAGATGGAACCAACCATAGGGAAATTAAACTTTCTCAAAGGGTATACATATTTGTTTCATGTAAAGATAATGATTTTCAGTTCCTATGAACTAAAGTATCTCATTGCAACAACTAATGTATTCAAGCTAGCAATTTATGTTATACTCAAGAGGTGAAAATGGAATAAATATTTAATGTGAGCATCTAATCAAAAAAAATCTTAATCCCTCAACGTACAGTTACCAATCTAAGTTTTTCAAAAAGAAGTTTTTTTGAAAATAACCTGAAAAAAAAATAAAGTAACATTTACTTACAGATACTTGAGCTGTAAAGAAGGAAATGATGACGTTTTTAGCTCTGATATGTTGTTGTTGCTTAGATCCAAAGTTTCTAGACTCTGAAATGGTTTCAGATGTTCAAACAAGATGGTGAAAATCTTGTTGCCGGTTCTGAAATTTAAGGATAATAGTTAGAAGACTGCTGTTTCAGAGTAAAAACATTAACTACATGTCACTGACAAAGGTTATTTCTTAATTTCCTTACCTGAAAATATTTTTTTTACTCAAAAAACAGTATTATCTCTAAGCAAAACATATATTTCTAGACATTCCACGCTGCAAATCTGAATACTGTAAATAGATGCATGTATCAGCAATTCTTAAAAAATATTATCAGCAGAAACAAAGAAACAATTGTATTTTTACCAGTTACTGTAATTCATGGCTTTTAAAGGCAGAATCAAAACTCTTTGATGATTGTTTCTGAATTGTGTTCTGATATTTATATTTATTAGTATATCACAGTATTGCAATGAAATCAATTTTTTTTCTATTTCAACCAAACTAACTAGCTAGATAGATATTTTGGTTCATTAAAAAAATACTGCATGAAAATGAGTCTGAATCTCAAAAAAAAAACCAGAATTAGATTAAAAGATNAAAAAAAAAAAAAAAAAAAACAGAATTAGATTAAAAAATATGAACATTAGTGTGCTCCCCTAAGAAAGAGGTTCTTTGTATTTTGGTATTAGACCATTTGATATTTAGATATTAGTATTTCATCCTATAGGTGTTACTTGTTTGCTAACAAAGAATAAATCTCATGCTTATTACAGCTCATTACAGAGGCTCTGGACAGACTTCAGGTGTGCTCAAGCTTCAATTAAGGCATCACACTATTCTCTAACAACAACAACAAAAACTGAAATAGTTTAAGGGTATGGATTCATCTTCATCTACTACTAGCAAGGCCACTTGTTCTACTTCCAAAGAAACATGCTTTTTGGCAGCCATTATATTTCATGTTCATACCCAGGAGCCTACCGTTTTCCATCACACTTGTATAATGTCCAGAATCGTACACACACATCAGCAACATCAACAGGGCTATTCATTTATTCATTTGGGGCTAATGGCACATAAGGGAAAACAGATCATGACTAATTAAATGAATGTAACCCTAAATGATCCTGTTACCTTGTCAAGTTCAAGTCAGTTCTGGCTGTGACACATCCTACATCTAGTAGGATGAATAATCAACATTTAGGAGTTCTCTCCAGCTCCTAAAGATTGCAAGCAAAGGCAATTTCAGGTATTAAAAAAATTAAAAAAAAAAAAGAGAAAACTTGCTTCTGAAATGTGTTTGACTTTATTGGAAATATTAGCTCTGGATCAAACAAAGCCAAGACTTTGGATAGCGTGGGCAACCCTCATGTAAGCAAAGGCAGGGCATGAGGGGGAAGGGAATACAACTGCTACTCAAGACAAAAAATCCTGTCTCAAAAACTGAACCAGAAGTTAGATTAATGGCCCTTTCGACCACATGTGGGAATGAGTAAGTGATCTTGCAGCCCCTCCATCGCTGCTCTTTTTCCGTATCATGTTTCATTCCTCAGGCTGTCTGGTAGAGGTGCAATGCATTTTTTTTTTTTAACTCTTAGCTGAAAGTATTTATAACAAATGGAAACAAATTACTTTAATAAAAAACAACAACAAACACCACCATCATGTGTCGGTTCCACTGGCCAAATAAGATTATGAGTTAGATAACAGGTCACAGAGCCCTGCCTTTATGCATTAGTTTGTTTATAAGGTAATTACTAACAAGGTATTAAAACTGCCAATTACTTGAGTGACGAATAAAATTTTCCTTGCAGTAAAAGTGTGCTCCAGCAGAAGCCAGCAATTTCCTGAACTGCACGCCTCCTAAATTGCAGTGTGAAAGTGTTCAGTTATGGACACAGCTCACACAGGGCTGTCTTTGTGTCAGCATTGCCTCATAAAACAGAAATTCCTTACAACCGGCAGGATAATAGCCCCTGTATTGAAAAGTTTAGTTGGGCCTAATGGAACCGAATAAAACTCTTCAGATTAGCATTTAAACTAACTAGCAAATTACCTGGCACAGACCAGGTTGCAAATAAATAAATAAATTAAATAATAAGATGCAGTTGGTTTGTCGGGGGGACTTTTTTTTGGTAATGTTATAGTCACTTTGATGGATATACTAACTTTTTTTTGTTCACAAATATAGAGCTATACAAAGTTCATAATGAAAATCAAATGAGCACCCCCCGTACCCTTCTACTTCACAGAATCCCAGAAAGGTTAAGGTTGGAAGGGGCCTCTAGAGATCACCTAGTCCAACCCCCTGCTCCAGCAGGGACACCCAGAGCACATGGCACAGGGTGGCATCCAGGTAGGTTTGGAAGATCTCCAGAGACAGAGACTCCACAGCCTCTCTGGGCAGCCTGTTGCAGGGCTCTGTCACCCACACAGGAAAGAAGTTCTTCCTCACATGAGGACGGAACATCCCATGTTTCAATTTGTACCCATTACCCCTTGCCCTGTTACTGGCCACCGCGGAGAAGAGTTTGGCCTCATGCTCTTTACATTCTCCCTTCAGGTACTTATACTTGTTGATCAGATCTCCTCTCAGCCTTCTCTTCTCCAGGCTAAACAGGCCCAGCTTGTTAGTCTTTCCTCATCTGATAGCTGCTCCAATCCCTTAACCATCTTTGTCGCTCTGCGCTGGATCCTCCTTAGAAGTTCCCCTTCCCTCTTGTCCTGGGGAGCCCAGAACTGCCCCCAATACTCCAGGTGCGGCCTCACCAGAGCTGAGCAGAGGGGCAGGATCCCCTCCCTCAACCAGCTGGCAACGCTCCTCCTGATGCAGCCAGGATCCCATCGGCCTTCTTGGCCACATTTGTGGGGGCTACTCAATGCAAAATATTTAAGTAGTTTATTGTCCAAACCTCCCAATCCAGCCGCCCCATCAAAAAAACTGAAACACACAGCTAAAAGAAGATTATTGGGTCCTTAAAACATGCCAAACCATTCTGCTTGAGGCCCTAGCCCTAATTTAAATTACAATGTTTAATTCTAATTTGATTTTTTTCCTCAACAATCATTACTTAAGTAGATCAAATAAAATCTATGCCAACTTTCTCATAACTGCCAAATTGTTTTCAAAATTAGTCAAGCAGGACTTGTTTGAAAAGGGAAGTCAGTGTAAGGTATGAAGACAGAACCAAACAGTAACCTTTCTCATCGTAATTAAGCTCAACTTTGTCTTCCGTGAACAAGCTCTTCAGCCGAGTGGTGTTACTGCACTCGGACAAAAGAGTTGCACATACCGTCCTGGTTTCATTTTACAGATGCTTCAGGGAGGATCACAGCAAGCACAGATCCCCTTGCAACGGGAGAACCAGCACATCAAGTTCTTATAGAAGTGCACCTGGACCAGGCACATTTTAATTTCTTGCTATGCTACAGAGAGCAACACATTAAAACCTCCTTAGAACTTCTTCTGTTACAGCTAAAGAAGCAGGAGCACTAAGGAGTTACAGATAAAACCACTAAAATATCTACATCAGTTTGAATATATGCCTTTTGCTATTTGAATGCCTACACCCTAACTTGCAGGAAAAAAAAAAAAAATATATGCATGCAGACTGATTTAATTTTTTTTTCACATAAGCTTGTATAAATACCAGCTTAAGAGAGAATACCAGTTTCTCATTATGGGCATGAGAAAAACCTGGGCTTTCCATCTCAGCATTCATGACTTTAACCACATCATGAGGCCAAAACATTTATCACGCTTCACTCTGTATAAACAGCAGCTACAGCATATCTGATATATTGACTGATACTTTCTTCGGCTCTGGGGAAGCATAAAACAGGACAGCCATTTCCATACTGATCTTGTTAAGGAGTCTAGTTAACACCATTTAGACATGGTATTTCATATTTGATGAAGAAAGCTTTAATATATGAGATGGCACAGTAAGTATCTCAATAAGACTGTCAATACATGCTTTCTATCTTAGAAAAAACAGATATAGTTTAAAAATATGATTGAATTGGTTTGATCCTATAGACCTGGAGATCTCCCTCTTTGAAATAGCTTAAGATCTGAAATGTTTTACTTCTATTCAGAACCTCTGCAAATAAAGTTCTTGAAAATCTACCTGGAACAAAGAGTTTTGCTTGCAAAGGAAGATCAATCATTATTTTTTGAGAACCTCTTGACTTAATCTTGCACCACAACTGTGGCAAGTTAGCACATGTGCAAGTCTGAAGCTGGAACCAACTGGTGAAAAAAAAAATGTCTTATATAGAAACATTTGGAGAGCTGTTTGTTTGTGTAGCCTGCTCTTCAAAGTTTTTCCATGTAACGCAGCTCTGGTTTAAAAACTGTATGATTATGTACTAAGATGCTCAAAAACTAAGCCCTGGAAGATAGGGGTATACTAGTTTGGCTTTACCACCAGGTTAATGAGATGATACTGTCTAGTGACAGAGATTAAGAGGATGCGTAACTCAAAAAACATTCTGCCAGGTCTAGCTGTATGTTACAAAGCACTGTTTAGCCAAGATACTAGGGTCCACAGATCTTCAGGTGGAGGCCCCCATGCTTATATGGCTTCCAGATTGGGGCTGGGCTTGCGAGCAGCCACGTCTGGGCCCGGGCAAAGCAGATTTGACTGACTCCATCCAAGCACACGCAGGGTGGTCTCAGTTACACTCCGCAACAACACGCTGCCTGCTTTGTCACGTTTGCCCAAATTTTGTGGTTGCTGCTTCTTGTATTCTTCCCATTCACCCAACAGTGTGATATGATTCTTGTTACACTGTCCAAGACTTCTGCTCTATAACCTTTGGAGCTCTCATAATAAACAATGATGTGAAGATACTGGGAGGGGAAAAAATAACAAAAAGAATACATAATTGCTAATAGAGATGAAACATCAAGACTAATAAACTTCCTCAGAAAGTGCTGGAAGACTCATTTTGTGGCTTTTAGAGCGAGGTTGGACAAGTTTAGGAGTACATACTACACGAAAGAGTCTCAGCAACTCCTGAAGACAAGAAAGAAAGAGGAAAAAAAAAAAGATCTTTTTTTTCTTCCACTTCAACTCATTTGCCTACTAAAATTAGCCAAGCCGTAACGAATAATTATATAATTTAAAATATTGCAATTATGGTTTCAAGTTTAACACTCCCTCCCCTGATATGAATGGGACCATGCACACTTCTCACAATCAGATAGCCAACTGCAGTCCAAGAACCTCCAGTTTTCTGAATCTTTACAGAGCAAGAAACAGGAATATTTCAAGTGAAACTTCTATCTCAGGGAAGTCGATGCCAGAAGCAGAGTCAGGATTCTGGCCACCTTCCAGTCTTGCTGGTTAAGTCTGCAAGTCCGCTGCCTGCTTCACACACAGGCTCCTCACATTCCTTAAGGCAAAGCAGTTGCTCTTTCTTTTGAAGCTCTCCTTCACTCCCCGATTCCTGTCTGTCATTGCCCTGTCAGGCCAGATATCAGCACAATCTCAGGTCCTGTTTTGTGTGCTTATTTTTTATGGTATATAGACACAAAGTACAAACTCAAGATTCTTTCCTTAGTTGATCAAGTCTCTATCCTAAACTGTAGATCAAAGATTTACTGATTCTCAAGTCAAATATAAACACGGAAAAGAGATACAATGGTCTCAAAAAAAAAAAAAAAAAGACAAATCCAAACTTCCAAACACTTGATGCTTTCACAGCAATTCTTTCCTAAATCCACTCATAATACCAATATGCAGTTAATTAAAATTTCTTTCCAAACCCTTCTCTTGATATCCTAGAGCCTGGTTGTAATTCAACTTTTTTTTTTTTTTTTTTTTTTATCACCACCACCCTCTGAAACAAAACAAAAAAAATCTCACAAATTACTTAGCATGTGATATCCAAGTGAAGGTTTAACGGCGTTACTTTATTTTACCTAAGGCAAAGAGTAGCAGCGCGGGCACGGCTATTCTAGCAGAGGCCAGCAGCAAGAATACTAGCCCTATCAGCTATGAGTCCATTCTAAAATCTTGCAGTTACGAGTTCACACCAGCTAGATGAAACCCAGCATAACACCCACCCTTATTATAAATCACATTTTCAATCTAATATGTGGAATCAATAAGCAAAAACATCTGTCCTTCATTTCCACAGAGTCAGTTCTTCCTTTTGGAGACTTTTTTCCCTAGTCTACAGACTTCTACTCCCCCAGACTTTTCATCTCAACTGATCATCTCAACAGGTAGAGGGATCTTCTCTTATCAACTCCTAATCCTCAATGCCAGAGCAGTGGGCAGACAGCTATGTCTTTCTCACAGTAATTACATTTGACTATTCTATGGCAATAACTATGTCTCTGAGCTACAAGTCTGATACCTATATCTGACCTCTTAATTGCTTTCTGACTTCCCTCATTTTCTGTACCATATGCCCTACAACTTGCCACAATTTTCCCTGGTAAAATTTCCTACCACTCCTCCATTTTCTATATTGTTCTCTATTTTTCAGATCCATTATTATTGCTTTTAATTAATAATTTTTATCACTGTTAATCAGAAAATCATTCTATTTTTTTTCCACTGAAAATAGCCACAACATTTGCATTCAGGCTCTGACTACTTTATATGTCTGCTCCAACTAACTCTGAGTTTCTAGATACTTCATTCCTTTTGAATCACTCAGTATAAACTACTACCATAAAAACGTGTTTCCATGTCTGCAAGGCTGACTAAGACAGGTTCCTTTTCAAATTCTTTCATTTACTTCCTCTTACTCTCCCCATCAAATGTCAAAGACTACAAAAACTAATTCCAGTAAGTTTCTTTACTCTAGGTTTTTGCTCACAACTTCAACCCAAGTCACACATGGTTTACCACCACTCTCATTTTTGGGACTTTCTCCAACTTGCCTTATGCCTGAAGCCAGTCTGGCTTTTTTTTTTTTTTTTTTTTCCCTCTCAATCCTTCTTCAAAACAAACTCTTCCAGGCAGCATCGAAATCTTAATCCTTCCCCATAATAAAGTGGTAACTGAAGAGATGACAAGGATTTAAAATATTTGACCAGAATTTTCTTAATATTGGGAGCCAAACTTTAGTTTAGTATGTTGGCTTTATAAACACACAATACCACTTTCTCTGGCAAATGTAGAAGGGAAAGACATCCACTTTTGAATGGAGGCTTTCATTTTCAGGAGTTGTGTCTAAATTTCAGTGGAGATGGTGGTTTCCAGGTTCTACACAGTTGCCATTTTCAAAAATTGATTTATGACAAAGGGGCAAACTTCCCAAAGCTACCCCAAACAATCAGCCTCAAATATTCCTTCTTCCAAACAATCTTACTTGAAAATAGGCATTTTTAAAGAAGTCACTTCAAAGGAGTTTTATTTTATTGCCCAATAGCGTAAATTATCATTCCTATTGCCACACTGCTAATTGGGACAGACGTATAATTTATTACACATGTTTGTTTCAATGAATTGAATTTTTCTTCTCAAGACATCTATGAAGGTCTATTATCCGAAAACATATTTGAATACATATTTCCATATTTTCAAACACAAATGGACACACATTATTAAATAAAATCACTATTACATAGTATGATGGATTAATCAACTTTTATTTAGTAGCATTATTATCTTGTTCATAACCTTAGATAGGTATTTAACTCGTATGTTCATTAATCAAGAATAGAATGAAACAGTGCAAACTAATTTCAGGGGAGTATCACTCTGAAAACAGAGCAATCGGTTAAGCGAGAATGCATATCAGTGACCAGAATACCCTTTATTATTTCTCGGTAAAGGAGAAGATAAGATTATCTTTTTTTCTTCACGGTATGGAGAATGAAAGAAGCAGAAAGAATGAAACCGCCTAAAACACTTGAATTAACCATTCTTTGGTCATAAGCTAGGCATCTTGTTTAACAAAGACTTACAAGAAACTACTCTTCAACTTAAGAGTTACTTAGTTTTAAGAGCTGTAACAAAAAATCCTCTTTTCAGATTACATATCTAAATTGGCAGCGTGAACAATCCTATTTACCTCAGAAGTAAAGAAAACGGCACTGCAACATGGCAAGTTCCACATACTGAAGTTCTGTATCCCAACAGTTAGCTCTGTTCTCGCTGCCTTATAGCATAATGCTTTAAACATCTCAGGAAACAACTGTGTGGTAGCTGCGTCCTTCATCAGCTGGGGTTTACTGATATCTGAGCAAAATGTGCTGTCCGCTGAGGAAACTTTACTGATAGTTGAAATCAGGATTAGGGAACAATTAAGCAAGAAGTTAGTATAGTACGACACAAAGCTAAACCTTGGCTCTTCTGATAACCTATTTTTAAAGTATCAGAGATCATTAATAAGCTTTGTACATGCTACAACTTATAGGCCCCCTCCTCCAATAAACTCCCGACTGCTTATCTAACCCATGCAGTTGCTGTAAGTATAACATCCACTCAGACAGTACACTACTCTTTGGACCTGGGAAAAAAATAATAAAATAAGGCATTCTCTTAATTCTGTGGTTGTGTTGTTTTCAGTGACCAAAGAAACTCCTATTTTTAACAAACCACTGTGATAGTTTTGATAATTTTTTCTTTATTTGAAGCGCAATAACCTTGCACTTCTGTGAGTCTGGCGCTGACTTCCAAGCGCTGACTTCCAACTTAAGTTAGTTTCTTAAATGTGTTCACTGAAAAAGAAGGCCTGAGACTAATAATCGAATAGTCAAAGTCCTTTCAGGGGGGCTAAGCTACATTTAAAATAGGAGTCATCTGACTTACCACAAAAACTTGTAAATCCCGCAAACAACTTGCTATTTCCCTGTGTTTTGGGCCAGTTTTATCTTTTTACTAATCTTATAGGTTAATATTCTTTGTTTACCTTTTTAAACATCCAGAACACACCAGTGCAGCTGTCTTCAAATCCAATGCACTCAAATTCAGTATACATCATCAGAAAAACATTACAAACTGAAGGCTATAAAAGTGCTTAAAAAAAATGACCTGTAGATGCAGTGCAGCATCTAACACAGAAGTGGGCACACTTAAACAAAAACAAAACTTTTTTAATAACATTTTTAATAATTTCAGAAAATCAAAATGAAACAGCCTTGAGGCTTTTTCAACTGCCGTAAAAGCTCCCTGTGCAGATGGAGCTGAGGAATACTGTTAAGCTTGTATAATGTATGTATTCTATGCCCCTCTGATGGAAGGGTTTCACGTTCTTTAAAAAAAAAAAAGTGAAGTTTGAACGTAATACAAACGTCGTATTAATGTATTACTTGAAAAAAATATTATTGCATTTTATATCATCAATTATCCTTTTATTTTAGCACCATGAACTCTGCATTTTCTACTACAGCTTTAGTAAGACTGAATATTCTGGGTAGTTCTAGAATAATGTGGTCAGTTTTTATAAGCTACAAGAATACTTCCAGCTAGATCACCTATCTACATATAATAATATTTTATTTGAAATCATTTCCATTCAAAAAAAAAGAAAAAAGCAAACACATAAATGTATCTAAAGCATTCTGTCATTTAAAGCTAGCTAATTTTAGAATTTCATGCTATACTGCAATGGAGATTTTTGCATGTATGGCTTTTCTAGACCCTAGAGAGACCAAAATGATTACTAAATATTATATCCTGATATAGAAAATAATAAACTTGATTTTTTATATTAATTCTAGTTCTCATATATATTTTGATAGCAACAATATAAAGTTCACTGAGAGAGGAAGAATACAGTAATATTAACAATTAAAATTGTTCTGTCTCTCTAAAGTCTGACTGCTGCCATTTTCTGTTAGACTTAAGCAAATGGTATGCTAAGATGCTGTACGTTCAGTTTTCAGTATATTTTAAAAAATCTTTTAAGCAAAGCATTATGTGTTTCTTATTTAAATTGAATAGTCTTAAACAAATTCTTGATGTTGCAGCATCTGAAATCAGTGAGTGACCATCTCCCTTTCAAAGCACTAAAATCAGTTTTTGGTTTTGCCTTTTTTTTTTTCCTGAAGAATTTTAAAGTAGAATACCTAGGCAAACATACATGTTAGTGTAGCTAAAGATGATGCAATGCTTTTCTACAAAGTTATAGTAATTACTGGTTCCCATTTACTTCTTCATCTTTAGTGGCACTGCTCTCATCTACAACAGTTAGATCATAATCCCAAATATCTTTATGGGTCCTTAGTCACTGCTTGTTAGGAGGTTTGTTTGGAACTGAAGTAGGTTACACTCAAAGTAGCTGTTTTTTAACCCTTTTCATCTCTTGAGCGCTTAATGCACTCCAACCCTTACATGCTAGTCCTACAGATGCTTTTACATTTATTTGCTAAGACATATGCCACATATGCATACACACACAAAAATGACAACAGTGAATAAAGTTAAAGTCCCAGGCTTGCATGAAAATCATGCCTTCAGTGTGATATACAACTAGCACTACTTATCTCAAATGTATCCTAGTTAAAACAGATGAGTGACACTGATAAACAACATCTGTTTGTTTTACACCAGTTAGGTATCACCTCCCAAGAGAGGCATCAAGGCTTCTGAAGGAGAATTTCCACAGAGCTTCCAAAGAGCACTGGATCTGCGCTTCCTGGGCACAGGGCAGAAACTCTAGGAAGACTTTAAAACATCACAAGCTTGCGATCACTAAAGTGATTGTGTTGATGTATATTTGATTGAATTTTAGTACACACTACCTTTACATTAGTGTACATAGAAGACAAAAGCCAAAAATCTCCTCCACTCTTCAGAGTTTGTATACAGGATCTAGACTCAAATTAGGTGCAAAGCTTCAGAGCAATGACAGACCTAAACAGTAATGCTAGTCCTCTTCTCATGTATCAAGAAGACAGATACTAGCAGATTTTTAGGATAAACAGGGAAAGACTGGCATATCTTGGAAAAGGAAAGCCATAAGAACCAAATCAGCCATCTTTAGGAGACTTAAAAATTTTTGTTTGTTCACTTACCAGGAAACTAATGCTCATTTCTATACCTGATATAATAGTGACCCACCAATGTAAAGAAAAAAAAAAAAAGATACAGATTTTTGCAATTCTCTACTACAAAATTACTGGTTTTACAAGCATTTCAGGAATGCAAGTAAGGAAGCATCTAACACTGCAGGGATAGATAAACAGATCTACATTAACACATCTACACTATCATGTACAGTATGTATACATTATGATATATATATATACACACACACACACAGTATTTAATGACCAATTACCACAATTTCCCCAAGAGCTTGCATTGTCCAGCTCTTGGCATGACCTGGCAGCCTGTTTAGAAATACTGGTTTGACTGGAGTTGGAAATGTCTGTCAAATGGCTGGCCTCTGCTTTTACCTTGATAAACTGCTCTCTTCCTGCCCTCTCACATAAGACTAAGGAAAGGGCTGGATGCCTGAGCAAAGACAACAGCATGAAATTTCACTATGACATTGTTAACACAAATGGTCAGGCATGCTGAAATATGCCATCAGACCTGTACAAAGTAATACAGGTACGCCCAAGTGCATTTGTTGGACATTTCGGAAGGAATCTAAATTCAGACATCTAAAAATTAGTCTAAAATAGGTATCTACACAGGCTTGAACAGACCATCACCTGACTTACCTTAGGAAAGACAAATCACTTCAAAAAGAGACAGCTTTCCTCCATGCACCGTGAAGAGGGTCTACAGGGACTAATTTCTACTTAAGATAGCAAATTTTCACATATTTAGTGTAGGAAAGACAAATCTACTTCATCTGCTAGGTATTACATCTGACAATGTTAGGGAAATAATCATAAAATTCACAATCAAAGGCCTGCAGGTGCGATTTAGCCCAAAGTACCACCCGTGTAGTTCACAGCCAGCTCCAGGTTCCCAGGAGTCTCGTAGCTCCACTATGCCCACATGATGAGATGCAGTCATCCCACAAACAAAATGATAAATGCATTTCCAGTCACTTAATGAGCCTGCACCTGCATTTGCTTGCATATTCCTTCGCATGTACACTGGGGTGTGACTGCACGAGACTTCTCTCCCATGGTGTTCAACTCTCAGCTGCCATCCATAAAAGCCCAAATGTTGGCCTCGTTGTTTAATTTCACCAGCAGACTTGGAGTGTGAGACTGAGAACATCTGTTGCTCTGGGTATGTTTACCCTGCATAATTCAGCAACACGCAAATATCTCTGCTAGATAAATATCAATTAAATAGCTGGAAAGAAGGCAGCTCCAGAAATGGAAACTACACTAACATGATAACCCACCCATACTTGTTTACACTGCTCTAAGAATTTAGAGATGCAGTGGTATGTGGAGATACCTGCACTATTATTCCCTGTAGACAAACCACCAGTGTGATTTCATTTGCAAGGCAAGAAAAAAATCTGCAGAATATGTAAAAATGTAAAGCTCTCCAGGTAAGCAACAAGCACCTAGAAACATTTTTCTCTTCTAGGAAGAGACATTATTCAACAATAAAGATCCTGGCAAGAAAGGTGGGCACCACTTTCACAGCATTCCTTGAAGACTCCTTAAAAAAAAGAAAAAAAAAAAAAAAAAAAAAGCAACTGGCTTCTCAACCACCAGTAATGAGCAGATGTATATGTATCTCATAAGAAATGTAATCAAATAAACTTCAGAAGACTGGCACTCTTTTCAGTTATTATTTGAAAGTCAGAACAAAGTCCTCAGAAGAGTCTATTTTCAAAAGGCTCCACAAACTCCTTTTTTTATAAAAGCTGAAAATCGTGCAGAAAGTCATCAGAAGTATTTTTCACATACAATTATTCTTTTAAAAGTGGTGCTGAAAATCACATTATAATTGTTCCGTATGTTTTCTCTTCACATAACTTAGATATCACATAAACTCAGTCTGATACAACCTCTCCAAATAACATCCATCACCAAAAAAGGTCAATATTTAAAAAAAAAAAACATTAAAAATATATCCTTAAATTGATATATTTGTTGATCCATGATACTAGTATATTACGTATATTTTTGCCGTGTAACTTTTTATTCCTCTTATATCCCTTTTTGTAAAATGAGGTGTGACATCTTTCTGACAAAATTTCTTACCTATGCAATGTTCAAAAGGTAAGCCTTTCACAAACAAGAAAAATGCTTTCTTTTTTAAAAAATGTAATGACACTCCCCAATTTTCTGTTCTAGAAAATTTCTTTCTACAATTTTGATGTGGCACAAATAATTGTTTTAGCAGTTACTGAATATCACATATTGACACAACGAGTATCATACATTAACATTCATTAGTTACTGTAGAACCTTCAAATCGCTTATGGAGTAATTTCTACCACGTTAAAGTCAATGAAACTCTACAGTCTAGTCATACACTAGATATTATATCTCAGCTGAGGCATACTGAACAGAAGGATGCCAAATATTTCAAAATACAAGGAAAACAACTAGCACCTAAGAAATCCAACTTTAACTGCATTGGTAATATAGTAACAGCTTTTAGAAAGATTTTTCCCCCTCTTTTAAATGTCAGTGCACAACACAGCCTTAACAAAAGTTTCCCCATGTTTGGCCAGGTGGGTAAATGAAGCTAGTGATTCAGAGACCTGGAACAACCAGCCTAGCAATGACTGATTTTTATTTATTCTATCAAAAGAAAACAAAGCCCTTTTCACAGCTGCAGAGGTTTTAGGTTCATCTGAACCAGTTAAGTTTCCATGCAATGGAGAAGAAGATCTCTTAAGACAAATTCTCAACTTTGCACTCATCAGAAGTAAGGCAAGAGGATCTAAACACTTGATTATATTAGTATTTTCAACCCTAAAGAACCCAAAAAGAACCTTAATAGCATCAAGAGTTAAATAAAAATATATCTTTTAGATCAAGGAGATATTAAACTACAAAGTGCTAATGCAAAATAGTAGTAGATGATATGCCTAAATTCAGCAGTTATTTGTCAGGCACCATCTGCTTTTCCTTTCATTCTTTTCTGATTTTGATCTGCAAGAAACCACATCAGTATCAAATGTCACTTAGTTCTTATTCAAACAGAGCGGTCCAGACACAGCGGCTGCACCAGCTGACTTAGCTGACCTGGGCCTAAAGTAAAAACAAACCCCTATAAATCACCAGATGTAAGCAATTGAATAGTGATCAGTTTAATTAATTGAACAGCTTTCCAAAGTTTACTGTATTGCTTTAACCCTTCAGGCATCTCTGAGAAAGGTAACTTGCAATTTGTATTTAAGGGAAGGATCTGGCCAGAGGGCTATATTTCAGTTGCTTTAAAGACCTTAGATTCCCATTGATAAAAACAAAATTCCACTTCTGAAAAAACACATTTTTTCTAATTAACAGTGCAATATATTTTTCCATCAAACATATTAGAGAAATTAAATGGCCAAGAAAATCAAACTGTTTTCAACTGACATTCACAGGAATAACTTTTATTTTAAAATAAAAATTATATATTTTTAAAATAAAAAATTATAGGCCCCATATGATTTTTAAACCTTATACCCAGTACTACAGATGTCCCACCAAGTAACATACTAAAGTATTTCAAACAAAGCAATGAACATAGTCATAACTAAATGTGTGTCACAGTTATACGCACATACTGCAGCTGTAAAAATTATACAGATACAAACTGACTTAAGACTTTTGAAGATATTGGCCCAACATCTTTTAGCCTAGACATTTGTCTTGAAGGTGTGTGGTAAGGGTATTTCTCCACCTTCCCCATTCAAATTAATAGAATTTTGTCACAATTTAACACAGCTGTAATTTCAGCCAAGATGCATAGTAATAGAATATAATTCTTAATTTGAAGTCTGCATTGTGCAAGTTTGTATAAATTTACTACTGTTTGTACAGTGCCTAGCACAACAGGTCTGAGGCCTCTGGGCACCACCACAATATAACTTAATTCTAATGTAGTCTTTGCATCTGCGAGAAGCCTAAACCTACACGGATTATAAGCTCAATTATACACATTTTAAACAACCTGGTATATAATATGACATAATCAACTTCTTAACCACAAGCTGCTCTATTTCCAATTATTTCACTTTAATCTCTGTAATACACATATTTCCACTAACACTGTGGAGTTAGTTCCACTAACTAGGAAGCAGAACAAAATCTACTTACAAAGACAGAAGAGTTATATTTGTAGAGACCGGCCCCAGATTTGGAATGACCTCCAGTTCATTGTTGTTCAGCTTCCTATTAATATTAAAAAAGGGAGAGTCAGCTTTGATGTCAATCAGAAGTAAATACACTATAATTGCTGAACTGCCAAACAACGTCGCTCCAAAATTTGAAATTAATTTGCCTTTCACTTAACGCAACATATCAGAAGAACAGCAAACATCTTTGTTTTTTCAACCACTCATCCCTAGAGAAACAGCTGTATAATTAACATAGCCAACAATTTATTTTTAATTAAGACAAATTAACTTACACTTCCCGAAGACTATGAAGGTGATCCAAGGAACCGGTGTTGACTGAATGTAATCTGTTGTGACTTAAGTCCCTATGAGGTTACAAAAATAAACAAGCTGTCAGTTTTGCCATAAAGTTTTGAGTAAAGCAACATATTTTCAATCCAAATTATATTATCATTTGTCTCCAAGCTTATAAATAGTGAGGGAGATAAAGTTTGAATATTGAAATGAGTTTCTATTCTATGTACATAAATAACTAAGTGCCTTGATCACTACCAGCATTGTCAGGGAGTTTCCTGCAGCTCTGAATAACGCAGGCTAGGTGCATGTGTGGCTGTGCAATTAAGGAAGAATCATAAAAAAAAATCTCTAAATTTATATATTCCATCAACAATCTTTCCCATTTCTTCACAACAGAAGATCCAATCTCTAATGCCTAATGCAACTCCTAACAGCTAAAGCCAATCAAGGAAAATTTGTAGGCAAGTCAAGCATTACTGAAGGCTCATTTCTTCAGTCACCATCAGAGTATTTGTTATCATCCAGCCTTCTTCTCTAAAGCAATTCACAAATCACAACTACATGATATGACAATAAAGAAATCTTGATTCTGTTTTCAGGTTTTCCTACATTTCAGAACTCTTATTCAAGAAGCAAATTTAATGTGGATCTTAAATACGCAATATCAGAAGAAAACAGACACAAGAAGGTTTAACACTATACTGAATTTTAACATGCCTATATACTATTCATATTAATCAGAGGTTTAATTGCACTTAGAAAAGTAGTTTGTAACACTAAGCTTCTTGCTATCTAATCTTAAGATACCAATACGATATATATCTTAAGATACCAATAATCTTATATATACCAATATACCAATACCAATACGATATATATCGATGGACTTTGTAAGAAATTTCATTACTAAAGTTCCACGCTTCTTTAAAGACAACAGTATTTGCTAAAAAAAAAAAAAAAAAAA